>JBAMHW010000019.1:16561269-16586759 GCA_037177495.1 Rhadinocentrus ornatus
CCTGTCGATCTCCCGCTCCATCCTTCCCTCACTCGTGAACAAGACCCCGAGATACGTGAACTCCTCCACTTTGGGCAGGACGCTATTGCAGACCCGAAAAGAGCATGTCATTTTCCCGCTGAGGACCATAGTCTCGGACATGAAGGTGCTGATGGAGAGGAGGCCCATGTCATCCTTTCGGGCTGAGCCCGACCGGGCCCCGTGGGCAGATGCCCGGCCACCAAGCACTCACCTCCGTGCCCCACCTCCAGGCCTGCCTCCAGAGGGGGGCCCCAGTGACCCACGTCTGGGCAAGGGAAACCCTGGTCCTTGCTTTGTCATCATCACAGGGGTGACTTGAGTCGCACTTCATCTGGTCCCTCCCCTGTTTGCCATGGGTGACCCTACTAGGGGCATAAAGCCCCCGACAACAGAGCCACTAGGATCGTCAGGATGCACAAACTCCTCCACCACGGTAAGGTGGCGGCTCAGGGAGGAGTTCCTGGGGACTTTTTTAAGAAATTATAAGAATGCTTGTTAAAGAAGTTCAGGCTGTGTTGAAGAATAACACTGAATTTCACAATCTGACTTTTAAACATGACTTTATTATTATTATTATATTTCCCTTTTTACTTATCCTTTAATAAATATAATCACCAATTCCCCGTTTTTCTGGCATTTTATGACAGAATGAATGGTGACTTAAGATTTTGGGACTTTCTAACCCTTTCCAACGATGTACAACACTTATAGGTATTATTAGAGGAGAGAAATAATCAACCAAATTCAAATTTCCTTTAAGGACTCCTTGAAGTCTTAGAATTTCCAAAGTTTCTAAGTCCTCCAATATCAGACATTGCAGGCTTACAAGCTGGGTGTACTTCCATGCAGTTAAGGGAAGGGAGTGATCTGTGTTGAAAACATAAGCCAAGTCGTGACCACCTTTGTTATCTCTTTGATATGGAAAGTAAGAGGAGGCAACATTAAGTAGATTTTAAGCTGTGCATGCAAACAGGTCATCCAAGTTTAAATATGTATTAGAGACAAAAGTAGAAACACTCAGATTTGCTTACCACTTTAATCCAGAAGCTGATTGGTCAGCACACTGTTGGTGTCTCCTCATGCCATCCATGACAACAACTATTACATTCACAATGTTATACTATAAATAAACCTGAACCTGCACTTCTTGTTGCATTCTCTGCACAGCACCTTCAAAGCTTGTAGGAAAACTTCAATCTGCTTTACTTGATTCTTGTGCCTTGTTCAATGACTAAAATATGCTTTACATAAATACACAACAAAGTGAGTCTGTTATGCACGATTAATTTATTTCTAATCTCAAGGTCTCAGAATTTCATTTGGCTTTCCTATTATCTGCCTGTGTTGCAGAAAGTCACACCAGTGCTCACAGGTGCAGCAGCAAAAATATAATGTTGGATTCCAGGCGATAAAGACCACAGTGAGCAAATAAAATAGGAAAAAAAAAAAAACAGTTTATCTGAAGGTTAGATAGCTACGCTGTATTTCTATTTATTTCACACACTTCATTCTTGCAGTTCTTCCCTGCAAGGCATGCTCTGCCGTTTCACAGAAAATTTAGAAAAAAGAAAGAAAAACACAGTTTTTACAAAAGCAATTAGCCTTTTTTAATTTTACATTGCATTGAAAATTTACATAATAGATTCATACATTTTACAAATAATTTCATCATAAAAATATATTTTCTGTACAAAACACTTTTTTATTCTATATTTCATCTTTCCTTTTTTTTTTCTTTTTTTTTCTTTTTTTCAAATGGTGAATATTTCCAATGTCCCCAGGCAGGAACGGCGATACATCTTTCAAATAACATGGGTCTTATTGCGGTCAATCATTAGGAAAAGCTTGTGGCAAAATAGACTGAAGCTTAGAAAAAAAATTACCTCCGACAAAGTGGGGGGTTGCTGGAGCAGTGCATGTATGTGGGTGTATTTGTGTGAGCGTAACATAGGATGTATGTTGGTTGATGGCAGGGAGGGTCCCGTGGTTTTGGTAGGCACTGTGTCAGATTCTTACCAAAAAAGAACAACAAGAGCAGCAACAATCAATCCAAACTGTGATAATAAGAAATGTAACCATAGCGATGCGGCGCAGGATGGTCACAGCGTGGGTAAACAAGGAAGCCCCAGCTACTGCTGCTTTTAAATCAGTAATGACTTTAAAAGGAGTTTTATGTCAGCTGGTGGCAGTTGGCGCCCATGGTCAGAGCAGCGGGGGTGTCGAAAACAGAGTGGATGTTTCCGTGCACCCTGGCACCCTGTCTCATTAAGAATCGCAGTTTTTCAACATTTGACAGAACCAAACTTGCTAAACCACCAGACTCTCAAAATAAAGCAAGTACTTTCTGAATTCTTCCGTTTTCATGTCAGGTCTGGTTAATATGCTACATTTTCACAATTATTCCGACGTAATAAATTGTTTAATACAAAAATCGAACATCTAATGTCTGAGCAGTGGTTTGTTGGTGGCACATGGAACCATTAAAAAAGGCTAATATGTGTAGCAGCTTCCACAAGCTGACAGAGGCAAAATATTGTAAAGGTTGCCAGGTTTATAAAATTTTTCATGAGAAGGCGACAGATCAGATGTAAAATATTGGTGCCAGCCTTGGAACACTGAGCTGAGAATATATGGCTATACTTTTAATTAAATAAAAATAAGTAGTTTCTAAAAAGGGGTTTGTTCATATTATGGATTAACAGTTTGAGGAATAAATTATATTTAGGACTTTTGATATATTCACACACAAAGCCATGTGTGCGGGGGCAATAAAATGTGTTTTTACACCAAACGTGTGTGAGTATAGAGATCGTTCCAGGAATATAAACTCTTCAAAACTAATTTACTGTTGTTTATAATTCATGCTAACTGATATTGAGTTGGGGAAAACAAATGGGTAGTATTAAATAAATAAAAAATGTCAAAAATCACAGTTGTAAACATAGGAACTAGAATATTCACTGAGATCAAAATCATGTTTTCGAGAAGAAAAAAAAAAGAAAAAAACTTGCTAAATGTGTTTCTTTCCCACCTTCATCATGTATGCATAATGTCTTCTGTGGATGATGTAATTCAACTAGATTTTGCAATCAGGTTTAGCAGTAAGGTATTCATCATTATTTAAGCTCAGTACTATTACTGTATAAGTATAGTATACCTACTTACAAACTTTGCTGTGAATTGGACCTGTTCAGAGAAAAAAGTGTTAATGAGGATGAGACAGTGTTTCCAGTATTGGTGCATTTAGTTTGGGCGTCCCTGTTTACCACTGTTGTCTAATAGTTTTTTTTATGAAAGAGGATTTGTCTATATAAAATAGATGCCGAATCCCAAAGATTATTTATGATTATGATTGAAAAATTTAGGATTTTCTTTTCTTGTAAATCTGCCTCTTTCACCTCAGAGAATGTCCCTTTAGGGTAGATTTTAAAACAAGGGCAAAATAAATAATAATAATAATAATAATAAAAATCTAAATAAAATTAGATTAAATTGAATTCAGTTATTTGGACATGTCAGTATTAATAAGTGAAAAAAAAAATAGGCTTTCACACAAAAATAAGCACCAGGATTGGAGTTGAATTTAGTCCCATCTGATGAAAACAAACTTTCCCTCCCAAATCCATCAACTGGTCCTATGTGTGTTTGCGCTGACTCTTCAGCATGATACAAAAATACAAACATAAACAAGCATGTCAATGTACAATACGAAGTAAGCATCACATACAGACATGTTCATCAGTAATGATCTCCATTACTATAATAAATGTTTCTTCATCCCCAGTTGTACATTTTTTAATTACTTTCCTTGTTGCCATGACTACACTGGATTTGTCAGCCACTCTCAAGTGTGTGCACATGGAAACTATGTGCAAATGTCTGTTTACAGTACCGGTTAGATAAGAAAGCATCGCTGTAACCCAAGCTAATCATTAAAAGGATGACATTTCCATCTACCAGTGAATGAGCTGGATAACAGCAACCAAAGATACACTAATTAAGGGTTTTGATAAATCTGCCATTTGGGATAAGTATGAGACAAAAAATTCAGTTTAAAGATCATGATTGTTACTGGCAATCCTTGCATCTCAACAATTAAGACAACAACAATATCACTAACACTCGTGATTGCCCCAGTGGAAAAGACAGTGGTGGTGAGAGGAACTTCATGCTGTGCAACAGATTAAAACAAACCAATTTCATGTTACAATGGAACCGAAATTCTGTCAGTGACTTCTGTAATTTCTTTTATTCAGATATTTCTTTCACTTTTTCTAAAAACTCTTCTATAATCTGTCTTTCCCCTTTAGCCCCTCCCTTGTGGTAAATATTTAGCACAAAAATATAGGTGGTGAAAGCTCCCGAATATATATGCAATAGATTTACAGATCAGAAGATTCTGCAGCAGTAACAAAGAAAGAAGATAAGCACTCTCAGAGTGCAGAATAACAGTGGAACATCATCCACAGTCGAAGGGCAACAACCCTGTTTGTCTTTCTTCTAACCTGTCTGTCTGTCTGTAGGCCGGCTAGTCTGTGTTTATACCTGTTTGTCTTGTAGTGACAGTAGACTGCCTTTTTCGTTTCATTGTGAGACTTGTCTTAATCCCAACTGTCTGTGTCTGACTCTGCAGCTTTTAAGTGTAAGTAACTGTCATATTTTGTGTGGTTGGTTCATTCTGTCAGTCCTGTCTCTTTAACCTTTCTGTCCCTGCGTTAGTTCAGCTCTCAGTGAGTAGACAGGTAGTGTCCCTGTAAAATGTGCTTTAGTGCCAGAGCTCTCTGTTTTCTCAAAGTCTTTTTCTTTGTTAGTCCATCAGAGTTTCATTCAGTCCATTTCTGATCAAATTCCTTTTAAGTTCACAGGATCGGGAACATCTTTCCTGGAGACCATACTCTGTCTGATCTGACTCAATATGTAGAGGGAGGGCTGACCTCTCTCACTAGATGATTTCAGGTTAGACAGACTTTGATTGGCTGTGTAAGACTTGTAAGATCTCATCTTTTCTCTTAATGACTCCCTTGCTCTCCTTTCAGTTCAGTTTGGGGCTGTCTCCATCTTGTTATTCTCCTCTCTTATCCATTGGATGGGAAGGGGCAGTTTATCCATTAGATGAGTCTGTCTCTCATCTGTTCTATTAGTGCTAGCTCCCCTTTAGGCTTCTTGTAGTTTTGCTTCGCTCTAATCCCAGCTCAGATAGGATTACAGCTCCATCTCCAGGGATGCGCTCGTCCTCCTCTTGGGAGTTAGTTTCTTTTCAAAGCAACTTTTGCTACTGTCTGCTAGCATTAGCTTTCTTAGATTCCATTTTGGTAGGAAAAAAAAAAGTCTAGAGACTAGTAACACTGGTCTCTGGTTCCCATGGAGACATGAGATTGTCCTGTCTGGTTTTTACTCCGTGGTCATTTTAGAAATAGGCTTTTACTCACAACTAGTTAGCCGGTGTACTGATGGTCTGCTGGTGACAGTGTTTTTCAGACTGTCAGTGTTGAATCAAAATTGATAACCATTTCTTAGTTCACAGTGTCTTCGATGAAAAGGTCTTTGTGTCTCTTTCCTCCGCCTGCGACTCTTGTATCTGTTCAACGCAGTTGGTGTGAAAACATGTTTTAAGAAAATCACCTTTTTTTCTTTTTTTTTAGCAGTTTATGATGTATAATCATGGCTGGAGCCAGGATTGGTGCTCTACTTCTCCATGAAGCAATGGCTGTAGAACTCGAGTGCTGTGGTGACATGATGAGATCAGACTAGCAGGTCATGGCTTACTTGTTAGTAATGATGTTACTGGCATAAAGTGAGGTTAAACAAGAGTTCAAAGTACAATGGCTGTGTGTGGATCATAAAGTATCCATGACCTGCAGTATTTTGGGATTAGACTAAGGTGGTTTTCTGTTGCGTTGCATCCATTGATCTTTCACTTGATGTCACATCTCTCAGTGAGTTCACTCCTGGTTGTTTGCATTTTTTTTAAAGGTAGCAGACCATTTTCATTTTTGGATACAAAGTGCTGTTATTGAGGGGAACCAACGCTTGCTTTTGGTTTCAGCTGAAGACTTCTTCCTCTGGTGGGGAGAGATTGGGTTTCTGAACGGGGAGCGAAGGTCTTTTATAAACAGACTGTGCTGCTGGCGATGCTGAAGTTTGAGTCGAAGCACACAGTTTCCCTCTTCCACAGCCTCGTACTAATTGTGGTCCCATTAGGCGTCATTAAGCTCAAGTAAGGATAATGGATCCTCATACCATGGTGCACACAGTATTTAGATTCGGATCAAATCTGACAGCTTTCCCCTCCACAGCCTTGGTGTTGGTGTTGTACATGGGGTTCTCAAAGGCAGCCTGGCCGTTGTTGTTTTCATGGACCGAGCAGCCTGTGTACTGTGTTTTTGGTGTAGTTCTGTGAAAAGAAATGGAAGCAAAGAGAAGCATAAACAAACCATGAAATATACATTTCTCTAATTTTCTATTAATATTAGCATAATTAAGTAGCCTGCGGACAATAGTGAATACAGTCTTGGGAGTAGTGGCATAGTAAACAGGCTTTAAGAGGGATTAGAGAGTGTGTTGTGCTTTTTAGTAAGCCTGGTGAGATTCCAAACAGTCCATCCAAAACTAATTCCTTCAGCAAGCCTTTCTTAAAAGATATTAACAGCAGAACAGACGTTATCTGCATCTGTTAACAATGCAAACACCAGTCAGATGTGTTTTAAATCTTGTCTGAAAAATCCAATTTACCACCTTCTAAACAAGGATTGTTTTGCAGTAGTGTTTGTAACAGACAGTGACTTAACTGCCTCTTAGCACCTCAACAACCAAACCACTCAAGCAGGAATTGTTTTCACAAATTAGACATCTTCTTAAAATGTTAATGATGCCTTTTTTCCTCTTTTTGAATGACAGTAATGGAAAAAAAAACAAAAGAGGAACGAAGACTCTATGACAGGGACATAATTTCCTTTTTCCCCTTTTTTGCTAAGGCACTTCAAAGTGAGACATGCATGATATATATATATTTTTTAGCACATACCTTTGTTTGTAGAGATAGAAGCCAAAGCCAGTAAAGATCAAAGCAAAGAAAGGCACCAGAATAGCGATAGCCACTGAACTGCTGTTGGTACCGAGCTGGGGAGGTGGCGAGTTTTGGCTCTCTGACATGTTCAGACCTGTCACAGATGAGGAAATATGAAGTTAGAATTCACATTAATTGACTGGATGATATCATAAATTTATAAAGTGGAACTTGAAGTTATCCTGTAAAAAAAAACTACATAAAATATTCTTGATTGTTTAAGATTTCTGTTCTGTTGTTGTTAGTAGCTACAGCATCTATGTAGCAGAGATCCTGGTAAACAAGAAATGATTGGCATGTCCTAGCTCAGTAGTTTCAAGTAAAACCCTGTCAACAGCGAATGCTGGAGCATCATAATCACTCTGCTTAGCTTTAATGGTTGACCTCCCATTTCCACAAGGATATGATGCATCTATCTATTTAAGTGTGATAAGCAGCTTTTGCTGCAAGTCTGTTGCTGAAGTCATCAGAAACCCCTTGATCATGCAAGCGGTTTGCCAGATACTTTGCTAACAGTTGTGACCTTTTATAGTTGACCTATGAGAAAGTTGTTTTTGTTTGGTGCTGCTACAAAACCTAAAAGAAACAATTACCCAGTCGTTGCAGTCCAAACTGTCCGTAGTCTTTTCCCTGAATGAAGCCCTGGAAGACGTAACTAGAACCGTTAGGCTCTGCTGATACCTGGGGAAGATGGAGAAAGGACAGAAACATTTATCAAGAAAAGATTTTGGGGAGACAAAAAGGAAGATGGGAGAGGAACTATGACTGGTTGCAATTTGGTTTTACAGATTTTGTGGTTATGGGTAGATCATATATTGAAGACTGTGAGCTGTGTGTTTTAAGAGATTTGACAGTCAGCAAAATGACCAGACTGGATTTTAGTAAACTTACCAAAGAAAGACCTCTTTGAATGCTGGCAAAGATCATAATTGCTTCCGTTTAAAATTTAAAGATATGGAGTCATGATGCATGACGTGCTAATCCCGACAAATACTGACAAATTCAGTATTGGTTTGTCTTATCACAAGTATGAAGCAGTGAAACTTCACACTCAGGCCAACTGAGCAGAAATCTGAATAAGCTGTCCTCTTAGGTTTGCTTTTTAGTGGGTGGGGTCATGGCACCCCACTAAAATACTTTTAAAAAGATGTTTATGCACCATACATGTTTGGCATTATTGTTTACAAAAGCATCTATCACGCAACAGCTTAAACCTGAATCACAAACTTAATCATGGTAATTGTATTCCTCTCCTTCAGGACTTACAAATCCATCCATGGTCCAGGAGTCTTCAATAATCTTGGCTGGTGAGATGGCTGAGTCTTTCAACTGGCTTCCCTGGTTCACATAGTTCACTTGGTACATCAGCAGAAGCAGCCTGGCCTCTGAAGCCTTATAAACCCCTAAAAAGGTAAGGACAGACACACAGCTTACGATATAGTTGAGAATATAATAACACATTTGAAGTAATTGAATTCTTCAGCATGAGTTTCTTCTTCCCCTGGAGCATCAGCAAGAGACGTATATCATGCTCAATTAGAAACTTGTAGAAAAGATGTTTCATGAGGACATAAAAGGAGAACAACAACCTGAATTCAGCAGTAAAATAAATTGATGTTGATTAAAAAAAAAAAAATCTGGGTAAAACTGGGAGGCAGTATTTAGTTAACATATTTAGACAGAAACGTGTATATGTTGTAATTCCATGGAATATCACAAATCATCTTTACAATATATTTTGTCAGTAAGACAGCTTTAGAGGTGGTTGCAGGGATATTTATCATCTCGAGCGGAGCCTGCTGTTTTCTCATGCCTCCAGTCTTTATGCTAAGCTAGACGGCACGTCTCAGCACTCCAGCTTCTCACTTATTGTTCAGACATATGATTGATATCATTTTCACTCTCAGAAAAAACAGCAAATGTATCATTTTTCCAAATATGAGAATCACACGTTAGTGTTAGTCATACTCAAAATAACTACTTCTTTCAGAGCGAGAAAAAAACTTGACATTTTAAGAAGGAAATTGTGAAAGTTTTCAGTAACTAAGCATTGGTCTTGCTCTGTGTGAGTGTGGATTTAGCTGTTATTGCCCCTTCAAGCCAGAAAATGATTGTTAAAAAAAAGTGGGATAGCAGCGTAATTTAGTGATATGGTTGTTATGCTCTGCAACCGTTTCTAGCTTCAACAGGATTTGTGTTTTAATAGGGTCTTAACCCCCTACTTATGATGTTGAAGGACCCTGGGAGGAATGTAAGTACGTGTGTTAGTTTAGAGGTACAATAACAACATTAAAAAGAAGTATGGCAGCTTTCAGAGTTTAAGAGACACCCATAATCCACCATTAGAAAGCAGCACACATCAGTAAAAGTGTTGATAGCAGGAAGTCAGTGCGTATTTACTGTGTTATCAATAGATCGATAGAGCATCCTGTAGTACTAGACCATAAACATGACATATTTTCATGACATACAGCATTCCCTCATGCCATGCTGTAGCATTACAGGTATGAATGCAGTATTTTATGTAGAACCATTAAGTCACATGCCTGACAGGAGCAGTTCCATGTTGCCGTTGCTAAGGGTAACATTAACTCTCCAAGTTGTGGAGTTAAAGCTGGTGATGCTCAGTGTCATAGGCTGCTTCCTCCCACGGTAATTGTAAGAACCTTTCCATATGTAGTTCGGAGCAAAGACATCATCTGGAACTAGAGAAAAGAACAGAAGAAAAATTACTTTCATATACGGATAATCCCTTTTTCCCTTCTTGTGTCTTGTCTTTTTATTTATTTTTTAAAATAAACAATAACATATTGCTGTGAAGCTTCATTCCTGCCTTTATGCAATGGTACCCCTTTAAATCCAAATAATCTTTCATCTCATTGCTTTCAAGAGGTAATCCAGTCCAAATGAAATCCTGATGTTCTCACTGCAGATCTCAGTGAGTCAGATAAGTGAATTAATGTTTTATTTCTCCTGGTGTACAGCTCACATCATTATCCATTCTTTGTGATGACTGGGCTGTCAGGAGTCAGGATTATGTAGAGCATATTGCTGCAGGTGCTTGTGAATTGTGCAAACTTGTTCTCAAATGACACATCACTATCCTATTGGTTTCAAGTATTAGATTCCATAAGCCAACATTAAGTTATTAAAGCAGCACTATGTGACTTTCCAACCTTAAAACTCCACATTCCTGACTTGCTTGGTGGCACAGTGACATTTATTATTTAAATTTCTGGAGCCGTCCGTCCTGATCCTGAGAAACCTCACTTCACAATTTTTGCTTCTGGGACACCGTCTAATGTTGCAGGTGAGTTTTGTTTTTTACGCACCATGTCACGCACTAGCAAGCGGATATCAACAATCCAGCGGTTCTGAATTGCACACAGAGGCTGACTCAGCAGAAATGTAAGAGGACATTATCAGAGGCTAAGAGGAACAGAAAGAGAGAAAATCTCTCGAAGTTCCTTAGTGCTTCTTTAATGAGTTACCTGAGCTGTGTTAATGTTGTTTGGTATCCTGAGAAAAATCTATATAAAGCATGAGTTGTTAGGTTGTCCTGCTTTAACCACTTCCCAGTACTTTAATTCTGGTGTTGTATCCAATGTCTATCTGAGTTTTGCTCGGGTGCTGACTCGTGCCTACTCAATATAGCTGCTATGTTGCCTGAGGGAAGCTTCCACTACGCTGTAGACCTGTAGTTGAAAGGTGTTGAACCCTTGTGCTGATCCCACATGATCAGTATTGTCCCCAAAGGTGTTAAGCAGTCTCTGTAAGCCTTAACAGTGTTCACCTCTCTGTGCTTTTCGGCAACCTGGCTGGTTCTTGCTCTGATAGTTTGCTGTGATCTGCTCTTAGGTCTATTAGCATGAAATGGATTTTGTCATGCCTTTTTCTGCCACATGCCTTTCCAGATTAGCTCAGTTTCAGCTTTGGGTGTATCTATCCTTGTGTTATGGCTCCCTTGCAGCTGGGAGTTCATTCTGGATGGCAGAACAGGCCTTTTATTTACTTGGCTCTGTGGAGTTTCTCCTCTGTCCACAGACAGAACTGAGAGCCTTCTTTATAAAAGACCAAATCTTGGCTCCACATTAGGGAACAACAAAGAAAAAAAAATATTCATGTAAACACGTACATTATGAATAGTAATTTATAACTACGATGGAGAGACGTAAAGCACCTTAAAATCGACTAACAAGAGGAACAACACTGTGGAGCAGAACTGAGCAGACTGAGAAGGAGCACATCAGAATTTATTAAACCAAAACACTAAACCCGACTGGAATAGAAGAGATAAGGAAGGTCATGAATAGGAAAAAAAACAAAAACATTTCTAGCCTGGAATAGGAAAGTCTGTATTGAACTCACCATTAAGTTTTGGGCTGGGGGTGCCTGTTACTGGTTTCACAGGTTTCTTCTTCTCTCCAGCTGCAAACATAGAAGACAGAAATAAAGATTTAACATCCTGTTACATCTCCTCAGCAAAAAGGTTTAAAAATGTTTCAGTTTGCATCATGTTTATCTTAAAAGTTTTCCACCCAGGCGAAAGCACACTTAGTACAAGAAAACAACCACATTTAGATGCAGTGCTGGTTAACTGTTAGTCACATGTACAGAAAATGACCAAGACGTGTGTAGAAATGGGCCATGCAAAATAAACCTCTTACATTTTTTTGTAGGCAGAGTAATGCAAATGGGTTTCATTACCAATAATTGTTGTGCGTCATTGGCTTAAAGACATTGAGAGCTGACCACTCACAACGACTTCTCATTTTCTCAGGTTTGTTGCTCACAAATAAAGACAAGCAAGGGAGAAGGCCTGTGTCCTAGAATCTCAAATTGGATCAGGGAGTGCTCTGATTTCAAAGATTTCTTTAGGGCAACTGGCGTGAGGGAGGATGGGGAGGGTTTACAAGTGGTAGTGTAATTTTTTTTTTTTTTGTATAAAGGAAGTTTCATAATTTTATTCATTAGAATTCCTTGTTGATTAACACAACAAGCGTATCATAAAGTGAATCTTTATGTATCAAAATGGAATCTAAATCTTCCTATTTGCTGAAGTTTCTGTGACAAAATCCAACCTCACAGCATGGATCCTGGATGATTTTGGGTTGTGAGATTGCTCTGTTTATAACTGTTTATGTAATGCACTTTAAAACCCAACTTTTCAGCCAAAATATAGGAATGAAAAATTTACACTTCGGTCATCACCAGATATTCATACAGAAAATATCTGGAGCAGATTTCTTTCATTGTGTGGCAGCTATCGCTAGGCCCAGATGTATTTTAGAAAGTTTTATAATAATCTGTATAATTTAAGTGTTCTCTGATTAGGATTTGTTTGTTTATTTATATCAATGTCCTATTTTTAGGAACATTCTTTGACAATTATTGGATTAAGGGATGAGAGGGTCAAAATTAGCAGAATCTGCATTTTATAACTCTTTTAAAACATAGCAGCCTGTTTATAGTTACTGAAAACAGCTTTAATCTCAAAAAAAATATTTAGTTTTCATGTGGGTTAAGAGAAGTTACATTAAACAAAATAAAATAATAATAATAATAAAAAAAAACTAATGAGAACAACACTTCAAATTAAGACTAAAATATACTGAGGCATTTAAATGATTATTTATTATTTTGTTTTAATTTTGTGGTGTGGACTCGGGGGCCCAGAACCATCAGGCTGTGAAGCATTAGATACATGGCCACAAGTGGTTTGCATAAAAACCAGCAAACAAACTAACCCTTGAAATTTCCTTATAAATTCAAAAGTTAGCTGTCCCATGATGACACCGAACACAGCTGTTTGTGTCACATTTACACAGGCTAGTGTAACTGGAACATTCTGCTGAGTCATGTTTCACTTTTAAGGCGGATTTATGTTTGCGCGGCGTCTGCTTTCGCACTCAAGCGTAGGGGATGCGCATCGTTTTGGTCATGTTGCAGTTTCTCCTCCTAACCTGAAGGTGGCAGCAGGGGTGGTATCGGCCGGTTAACTCACCAGGTCGGAGTTATTTTGATGATTAACTTCAGTTTGGTAGGTATTTTCTGTTTTAAAACAACAATGGCGTCCAGTATGGTTAAGTGTATTTATTAGCTTGTGGAAGAAAATGACGAAATAATTTGATCAGCCTCTCATCAACTTGATCCACTGGTTATTGTTTTTAGAAATGGTGGCTACCACACAAATTCAGCCACAAGATCCAGATATCCGGCAACACGTGATCCCAAACTGACCAATAACAAGGGGGCGCTTCCGCGTCAACCGTCTGCGTTGCAGGAGTGCACGTCAGGTCTGGAAGAGGTGAACGTCGAGCCTCTGCGAAGCTACGCAGAGCCTACGGCGGTGACACGGACGCAGAAGACGCGCAAGCATAAATCCGCCTTTATCTCTTTACCGGACCATTACAACCGATACCTCAATTTTAGTAAAGGTTTTTTTCTCCCTTCCCTTAAATTCATGCGAGAAAACAAAAGCTGTTTGTTATCAGCGATGTACAAATGTAGCTACACCTAGAAAATTATGACTAGTTACTTTTCTAACGTATGTTCCAAGTTTCTGGTTGTGTGTGTTTAAAAGAAACTCACCTGTGAATTGCACATTTAAGATGGAACATTTGTTTTTTTCTTGAAGTTATGGTGCATTTAAGGACTTGGAAACTAATAATTTCATAAAAAACTATTAGATTTTAGCATCTTCCTGCTTTATGTGGAGTTGACATTATCAGGCAATTGGGAGGTTTTTTGTTTATATTATTTACTTGTGTGTGGGTGTGTATTATCTGACCTAAAGATAGAGCCTCAATAGCTCAATATAATCACTTAACTTCAGGTCTGAGTGTTATTGGTGCGGTTTATAGGCCTCTATGATCGAGAGGTTTAGTCACCACAGATCAAATTATTTAGGAAAACTATCGGTAAATAACAAATGTTGCCCATCAATTACAGCACCTGTAGAATTGCATAGAAAATACTAATAAATTTACTTTAAAAATGTGTCTTGCATCTTTTATTATCCATAATTTGTGTTTAAATGCATGGAGCCTGCTAAAACGTTTTTGGTAGATACTATAGATATAAAACTAGCAAGCTTTCATTGAGAAGAGAAAAATATAAATAAATAAATATTCAACATGTGACTTATTTATAATTCTATTTTTTATTTGTATATTGTATATAAAAAGTATATAAGTATATAAGAAGAGCTTGCACACCTATACTAACCAAGCTCCCCTGACCTTCCCTTTAAATCCTGTATTCTGGGAACTTTCTGCAAACCTTCCAAAGGGACTAAAAAAAAAAACATGGGTGTTTTTGTGTGTTTTCTTTGTCATCCAGATCTTTCTACCAGTTCACAAGCTGTCAACCTCAATAGTAAATCTCTACTCACTCCAGATGGCCAGACTGTGTGAGGATGTGAACTGACCAAGTGTCCTTATGCAAGACACATTCAGATACTCCTTCCTGTCTACTTAAAATAAACTTCTCAGGATAAGATCACAAAATCACACATTTTACTCATAATATCACATGCACACACACAAAAAAATAAAATAAATAAATCTGAATTAATTACATACCTCGACAAATGGGCATTTTTCCAGTCCAAGTGCCATCACTCTTGCATACTCTGTGTTCAGAACCCCCTGCCAGGAAGTAGCCGTGTTGACAGCTGTACACCAAGGTGTAGCCAAAGCCAGGCAGATCCATCCCCACCACGTCCACATGGAGTGGGCTCTCCGGCTGCTTACATGCATGAGCTGAAAGTTGGAGAGCTTGATTGTTCATTTCAGATGGTTATAAAGGATAGGTAAAGATAGATGTAGTACAAAGACGTATATTCCTTACGTATGCACTCAGGTTGTGTCCCACTCCATGTCAGATCAGGTTGACAAGTTCTGGAGGATGATCCCTGAATCAAATGACCTGGCTGGCACTGAAATGAAACCACACTCCCCACCTGTGTCCAAGAGATGGGTTTTGTTTACTGTCCAACAACCTTCGGAGGAACTTCATGGCTATGAGTGCTATGATAGATGACACTAATTCAGCTTATAGAGGGCAGCAATTGTAAAAGATGGATTAGTGTTGTACTGGCAAATAATAAACAAGCAAAATGCTTACTCATCTAATTACTTTAAAGCATTTGTTAAGAGGGCTTGACCCAGACAGACATATTAGTCAGAAAGTCATGGAAATGAATATTGTGCAGTGACTGTGCAACAGCAAATAGCCATTTATTCAGACTCCGAAAAGGAAGTCTGAGTTTTAAAATAAACGTAAATTAAATGTACTTGTTCAATTTCGTCTTCCAGAAAATCTTTTATAAACACTCCATCAACAGTTCTTGGTTTTAAGCATCAATGCCTTTTAAAGTTCAACCACAGCCTCAGTAATGTGCCACCTGGGCAGTATGAGTCAGATCAAGCTGAAGTTTAGAACTCCGCTGTAATTTTGGTGAAAATGCCTCTTTATGCCTTTCAAGGACGATGTTTACTTGTCAGAACAAAACATCAGCATCATACTTCACATATAAGAGGAAGGAAGCTTTATTGCCATGAGGTTTAATAATCTGAGATTGTTCTAAAAAAATTTTCTAGATGCTAAAATCATCAAGTAGCAAATAAAAGTAAAATACCTAAAAATATTTTTTAAAGGAACACTGGGCCATATAACATCTTTAATGTCATGGCTGGTTTTAAAAGGTTTCTCAGAGCAGCAGGGCTGTGTCCCTTCGCTTTTATTATCAGTTATTTTGCCAAATAAGCTCCCAAATAGAAGTTTGTGATTTTTTTTTTCTTCTTCTTCGAGTGGAGAGTATAATCATTTTTTTTTTTTGAGAGGATGTGTCAGGTGGGATTTTCACAGAAGTTGACAAGAAGCTGTTGGATCCATTTTATTTAAATCAGCAGGGAAACAAAAAAATCCAGAGGATAGCGGCCCTCGAGGACTGGAATTTAACACCCCTGCCTTAGGCCTTAAATGTTTAAGACCCTGTTTTAATGTTATTAGCTGTCAGCACTTCTTTGTAGTGTAATATATGCTAAGACCATCCAGGTGGGTGGACAGATCAAGGTGTATCCTTTTGTTTCTCCTTGATGATTCATAATCTCTCTGGACTTCTTTTCCCCAACTTTAATCTGTCAGCATCAAACCTCTTCAAGCATTTATTTTCATGGTAGCTGAGAATTATCAGCCCAGAAAAAGGAACTTTTTTTCTTCCTGAAAACTGAAACAATTTTGTTAAAGGGTTGATTTGTGAGTTAACAAGAGAAAATACAAGTTCCTGCACTGGAATGCAAGGTATTTTTATAATGCAAAGTTCATTTTGGACCAATTGAATTGGCTAGATGACCACAATGTTGGCATTTGGAGGATTGTTGTTTAATCTACGATCAATAATGGACAAAACTCCATAATGGGTATTTTTTTTGACACATATGAGAAGTAGTGATCTAGGCACTAGTGACTCATTTACATTAATTTTGTCATGTGATGGGTTTATAAGCCAATCAGGTGTGACGAGCACAGCAATATATTCACCTTGCACCTCCACAGCATTTAACTGAGATGTAAATTGTAAATTTGCCTGCACATTGTAAATGGTTTCATTCCTTTTTGTCTTGGTTATGACTCCTACAACTTGGATCATTTTAGGCCTGTTGTACAATACTTTTAATTTTCAAATCTGCTAACACAAGGATCAGCTATCATCAACCTCGAGATGTATTGCTTGATGGATACGAATCTTAATTTATATTAAATATTTAAGTGGACCTTATTGCTTGCCTCTCTTCTATTTCCTCTCTGTCTTTAACTTGCATTGCTCCAAAACAGACTATATGAAATGAGCCAGTTGACTTGACTTTAAGTCAACTGGATACAGAGTTAGTTTGTTAGGACAGATGCTTTACCTTGAAACCATAGGTCCGATTTAAGGAGCCATATCGTGGCGTTCCTGGGTTATCACAGCTGGTTTTGGTTGGTTCTAAAAAAAAACAAAAAAACAACATGAGCGTTTAAGTAATTACACACAACACTAGGATAAAGATAAATTAGTGGCGGCCTTATATATCCTCTCCCAAGTCTGCATTCCTCTCCTCTGTTGTCATGGTAACAGTGGGTTATATATGCCAATGGGACAGCAGGGGGCAGTAGTACTTTATCAGAAAACGAAGCACAACCTGCTATGAGAGTTTTGAGTGTGTGAGCTTGTGTGTGTGTGTGTGTGTGTGTGGCAGGGTCATCAGCATGTAGAGCACATCCTGACGCAGAGCTCGATTCAATACAGCTTCCGAAATGACAGATTCACTTTCCACCTCTGTTTCTCTCACCTCCTGTACCTCTCTATCTGCCCTTTTTCCCTCTCTTTTGCAACTGTTCTTTTCCTCTCGTTCCTTTTTTCAGTGTTGCTAACTCTCTCTATCTGCCCCCGCCCCCTTCCCCCCTTTGCCTCGTCTGTCTTATTTAAAGAGCAGGCTGTTTAGCTCAAAACTCATTCTGTTTCAGTCACATTGTAATACACATCACACACTAACGTACAGCTGCAATCACAAGTTAATAAATCACCTCAACACACACAGATGCAGTATAAGCTAAACACACAACAGTGCATTCTGAGCTCATTTTAATCATAGAAAAAAGCTGAAGTAGCACACTGTATGTGCAACAATCTCAGTCTTAAAAACAGTTATAAAAACAGAATATAAAAATTTCCCCCTTTAAGCATCATGATAATGCTGTAAATACTTCTCCGTCAGCAGTTATAGATTACATCTTTACATGAATGAAGCAACACTTCACAGCCAGTGTTCTATTTTTAGATTGTCCACTACACAAGCAAAATTCAACTTTGTGCCAGCGATACAAGTGGCAAATGTATGCCTTATCAACTGCTATGAAGGAAGACAAAGTCAGGTGTTTGTTCTTGTTACAAAAGCTCAGATTTATTACCATTCAACTCCAACTTGAAGCAATCACTCTGAATCAGACATGTCAAGTGGTGCTCTAAGCATCATATGTGGTGGTGAACTGACCCAGCGGGACCATTTGTAATATGTGTGAATATCCCTTCTCATTTCCTTCTTAATCCATGGACAGCAGCTTGTTTGAAGTCGGATATGGATGCGTGCTCCTGGAAGCCTTTGACTAATACTGTAAGTTGCACCATGTACTGGTGTTGTATCACTTGTGAGCAAGCACTTTCATTCTCACAAAGAGCTTCTTCCTCTTAAGTAGAGAGCAGTTCAGTTTTGCAATCTTCGGTTGCAGATAATTTAGTAGTTATATGACAAGATAACAGTGAGTGTGCTCCAATATGCTTTGGAGGCTCTGTGTTGTAGGTGACAATCCACTGCCCTTCTTGCTGATGTGGCAACGCACATAAAAAGCCTGACTGCTGAGGAACAAACGATTTCAGCCACATTCAACATAGAAGGCGCATTTTGCAATTTCCCCCATGTTCTTTTGAGATAAAATGCCATGCGAACCATGCATTATTATATCATCATATTGAACTCTAAATGATTTTGTCATACAGTCCACTGGAGTGCATTTAATGGATCTGGGTACAACTGGCCAATTATTACACTGAAGATGGTTAAAACTTCTCAAGGTCTTCAAAAGTTAGAATACTGAGAGTACATGGAAAGCAAGTCCACATCTGAGATATTGACTTTAACAGTGAAAAACACAGTTTTTTTCAAGAATAGTTTTCAGTATAAAAGTGATACTTTCTCACTCAAAGGAATCCTTCAAGGTTCGTCCTGAAGGCTGCTGTTTCATTAACAAGACTTTCTCAGATAAGCTTCCAGTCACTATTCATTATTAATCTGATAACTTTCAAATTTGAACTTTTACAGAGCAAAAAAAAAAAAATAAAAAATCTTCACAGCAGACCCATGAATAAACTGAAATGTGTCTGTCAACTCTACAATAACGAGTCCTTAACGGCCTGTATCATCAAGCAGGTCATACTTAACAAAGAACATAAACTAAATAATGTGTCTCATTGGTTATAAAGCAACAGGATACAGAACATTAAAACTTTGTCCCATCTAAGACAACTCTAATTAGATTTAAAAACTCATTAACTAACTAAACTCATCCCCTGAACCAGAATGATCATGGGTGCAGTAAAACCATTCTGCCACAACACTGTGCTGATCAGCCTGGCCTGGTGAGGGTGTCATAATATTTATCAAAAGAGAAACATATGTACAGCAAGGGGACATTAAAAAAACAATGTACTAGTAGGCTTTGATATGTTATTTAAAAGAATATATTTATTTTACTAGAATGACCTCCTGAGAAATCTCACTCAGAAGTTTGGATGCTCTGGTGGACCAACTAACACAGCCTTTTAATATCAACCCAAACTTTGAAGTAGGGAGGACACCCCTATCTGGGGATGCTTGGCTGTGCTCCAACTCATGCGGGGATAAATTATTGATGATGATTAATTCTGAAAATGCTAAAAAAGCAATTACTTAAATCCTAGCTAATATTTTTGGAATAGCTTAAAAACCTTGGTACTGTATTATGAAAAAGTGTGAGACTAATGACAGTCTATAGATAGAAATGTACAGTCATTGAACATCACAAAAAACTAGAGCTCACTGATAACTAGATAATACTTTTCTACCGTATCCGAAAAGCACCTAAGACAGTGAATCTACGAAGCCCTCTTACACACTTTTTAAAAGTTTAATTAAATTGCATAAGATCTATAAAACTAAGAATTGAATATTAAAACCTTTTTCGTAGTACTCATCTGCAACTTACTGTTTTGACTTATTTAAGCACTACAACTTAATAACACATTAACTCCAACAAATGACCATAGAATAAGTTGTGGACTTGGTTCAGTGAGGAACAGAGGGAAAAAATGACAGAGCAAGAGATAGCTTTTACTACTTTGAGAGAGCTTAGAGAAGAGACGAGCTGCAAGAAAGATGCTAAATTAGCCTTTGTTTGGTAGCATCAAGGGCAAAAAAAGTTTAGCACTGCTACTATAAACCACATAATGCCCCTGAAGATGGAAGGCAGCATGTCAAAGGTCATGTCATTCTTTATTTTTAGAAGTCACAAATTCATTAAAACAGCTAAGGACTGGGAGGAGCAGTCAGTGGTGCAAGTTAAGCCCCAACATCTGACAATTGGTTTTATCTTCTGAGTTATGCTCAGATGATTATACACTTGTGTCATTGTCTGATTGAAAACCTAAAACATATTAAGTTAGCTACAAAACAAATCATGGTGAGAACTAAAACACACTCTTGTACCAACACAACCATCCACAATTTGGACACCTTTTTACTGGTTGTCTTGGTTAACTCAATAACTCATCATGATGGAACTTAGTTTCCTAGTTGGGTTTAGCCAAAAACTTAATTTGATTAGTGTTAGAAAATTATCATTTTAAGGGCTGTAACATATTTTTATAATCCAGACGCTAGTTAATGGACACATGTTTGTGTACGCTGCTCGATCTTAGGGAGGAGTTACTGCTTGATCATCAATAGCACTTCTGTGATGGAAGCAATTATTAAACTTACCGATACAGCGTGGTTGCGTTCCACTCCAGGTGCCGTCACTTTCGCAAAGTCGGGTTGCCGTGCCAACCAGTATTAGAGGTGGAGAACAGCTAAAGGACACTTCTGATTGATAGATGAAACTTCGTCCCTCTCTGAAACCACCTACTGGAGTGCCTGGGTCACCACAAAACTTGGCTGCAAACACGCAGACAAACACAAAGTTACATATTAGTTGTGCTAAAATGCTGACAAGCGCCCACTTCTTTTAGAACTAATATAGATTTTGCCTCCTGTTGTGACTGGTGGTTGCCATAGAGTACGTTCTTGAGCCAAGGCAAATGTATGTGTGCTGAATATTTGTGCTTGTGTTTGCAGATGCTTACGTAAGCACTGTGGGAGCATGCCGCTCCAGGTGCCATTGGACACACAGGTCAGGACGGCTGGGAATGAGAGCTCATATCCAGGTGAGCAACTGTAACTCACACTGCTACCCCACTCAAAGTCACTGCCTTGCAGTACCCCATTGCTGATGGCAAGGGGGGGCGAGCAGGTCACCGCTGGGGGAAAAGGAGGGGGTAGGATTGGGGGAAAAAAGAGAGTTAAAAAAAATAAAAAGATATGTATACAAAAAGATACTGCCCTCTAAACTCATTGAGGAGTAAGACAGATTGCTTAAGTAGAAAACTGATGTCAGCTGCTGAGTTTTGGATTTTTCACATGCTAGTTTAAATACTGGTTTGTTTGTAAAATACTTTATGTCATCTGACTGGTGTTTATAGAAATTTTACTTGAAGGTCATCATGATAACTGCATATTAACAGCTGCAGTTGCATGTGACTGATTTGATTTAATTGTTAGTGATTGCTTCTCCTTCATGAAGCAGTGACTAAACAGTGAAAACAATTAGCTCTGTCAGTCCTGATAAAGCTAGCGTTAACCAAGGGTTGCAATGAATAAGTAGATTTAAGATGGAATTAGGTATTTTTTATCTTTCAAAAAAGGACATTATTTGTGGCTTAAACAAAGGAAGAGGTTTGGATATAATTACCTGTGCATAAAGGCATGTTTCCACTCCAGGTCTCATTTTGGGTGCACATCCTCACAGGTGATCCATCCTCCTCCATTCTATATCCTGGTTGGCATTGGAAGGAAACATTCTGACCAATCGTGAAGTCCTCTCCATAACGAAGGCCGTTAGCTGGTAAGCCAGGATCCCCACAGTTTATCACTGTGTAGTGAAAAATGTCAAGTTTACAATATAGCCAGGATGGGCAAATCCGGTCCTTGAGAACCACTGTTCTGCAGGTTTTATATGCTTCCTTGATTCAACACAAAAACAACTGATTCAATGGTTATGGTTAAGTTCTGCAATGACCCATTCATTTGAGTCAGGTGTGTTAAAAACAGGGAAAGATCTAAAACCTGCAGGACTGTGGTCCTAAAGGACTGGAGTTGATAATTTCTGCAATACAGGATAAAAAGTTTACCTTCCAGGTCACTCTATGGCACAAGATAACTGGCAATTTAATCTGCACATTACCACTTTATAATTTCCCTTTGGGCATTATTAAAGTAGGTCTTCATTTAATTTAATTTATCTTTGCTTTATTGTTTTTTTTTTTTGCTTTTTTTTTTTACAGGTAATTAACAAAGGGGCATTACACAGCAAAAAAGATGAAGAGAAAGGCAGAGGAACCCCCAACTTCTCCCAACGCCAGCCCTCTCTGCGTCTCTCTTTTGGCCACTTGTGGTTAAAGTAATAAAAACTAAATAAATAAATAAAACTCTGTACGTTGCTAAACGTTTAACAAGTTTTCACATATAGTTAGTGAAAATAAATTGCTTCTGAACCTGAATATCAATGTTAAAAAAATTTGATTCTAAAAGGTACTTTATAATTATTAACAGTGTAAGTTCTTGTTTTCTTACTTGCTTGCAGACTGAATAATAATTAACTGAATTGAAATAATAGATTTACAATTCCATAATGGACTTTACTGTTTATGAATAAAATAACAGTGATATTAAAAATGGCTGATGCCATTTTGGGACTCTTTTAGGGAGCATTAGGATTCCCTTGGTAGTACTTTAGGGGTGCTGTCCTTCATAGTCTAAAAGGAAGTTTAACTGCTTTTAAACCAGCCCTAGATGCCTGTTAATAGATGTGGTGTAATCTAGTGTAAAAGCCAGCCATTCTAATAAAATTTGGCTTCCTTCCAGAAATCCCTATTTAAAGATTTTGGTTTCTCAGCACTTTAATCTCTTTGTCCATTTATCCCCTTGTTCTTGATATTTTATTACATATTTCTATGCATAGTGCATTAAAGTAAAAAAAAAAAGGTCACTAAAAATGGGAAAATAAATTGAATGACAAGAATTCCTCTGCAGTGTTTTCATAAAGAAGTTGAAATATATATTCTTTTAAGAGTAAATATTAGCACTATGATCCCCCCAGCTGATTCTTTCATCTTAAAAGGAATGCAAGCAAGCAAATCCTGCATAACACTTGATTCAACACTTGATAAACTATGGGTTTGGCTATATTTCATACAGGAGTGTTGTGTTTTACGGTTATTTACTTTTTGGAATTTTCCCACAGGCTTCACAAAGCAAATTAGCTAAAGATAACAACAATCAAGGTTCTTTATGTCAGTTTATAAAGTGTGTAGTAGGAGGATCAAGATTTGAGGCTCATTTAATTACTTAGACCTTAAGATGATGCAGAGTAATTTAAAACAAGACATAAAACGGTGTCATCAAAGGGTGGGAAGGACTTATCTGAAGGGCTACAAATTCAGGAGAAGCAGAGATGATGCAGCATGTTGTATATGCAGCATGCAAATGTTACATGCACCTCTTTGCAAAGTCTCAGCAGCTGACTTACTGGTACAGTTGGGTTGTGCTCCTGACCACGTCCCATTGGCTTGGCACTGCCTGGTGGTTGCGCCAGTTAGCAGGTAGCCCTCCATACAGGAGTAAATGACAGAGTGCGAGAATGTAGTTCCATCCAGACGAAATACTCTGCCATTACTGGGAGTGCCCGGATTACCACACTGGACAGCTGCAGGGAAGACCACACAATGAAAGGACAATGACAATGGCTATTTAAGCAGACATAGTTTAGCAGATAACTCAAAAAGTGTCAAAGCGCTCATAGACTGGGATCAATTGACAGTATGTCCTTACGTTTACAGAAAGGTTGCGTGCCAGACCAGGTCCCATTGGGGAAGCACATCCTCTCTGAAGAACCAATGAGCTCATAGCCCTCTGAGCAGGTAAAGTAGACTTTAGAACGGATCCTGAAATCTGTTTGTTCCCTTGAACCATGGGAGGGAATGCCAGGATCACCACAAGAACCGGCAACGTCACCTATGGACAGAAAAAGGAGGCAAACTCGTATTCCAGGTCTGCTGATAGTCTGTACAGCCACAATATCATTTTACCAAAAGTGTATTAGAGAAATGACTGTACCAGATCAAATTATTAAATAAATAAAACCAATGAAAACTTTAATTTAATTAGTTATACGCTGCTAATCAGTTACTAAGACTGCACTACCTGAAGAGATATTAAATGATTTATTTGTTTATTTACGTGAATTCTGTGAAGTAGCTTTCAATAGTTAATGTGTCTTCTGAATGAATGAAACTTCTTAAACCTGCAGGACCTGGCCCATGAGGACCAGGATTGAGGATCCTTGCCCTATTGCAAGACCCTGCAAGAACCAGGACATGGGGCAAAGCACAGGCAATGGTGCAGAGTAACGCGGACCTTTATCAGTTGCCAAAATAGTGACTAAGCAATCAACAGTCTTTCAATAAAACTACTATGAGCTTTTTGAGGTTTTTTAGATGTTTTTGAAAATTCATTCCTCTGACAATTCTCATTCTGGTGAACTTAACCCTCAGGAATGCTTCTGATTCCCCAAACTGTGTGGGGCAGGTAAGACACAAACTACTACTAAGTACTATTAATAACCTCACGGAAAAAAAAAAAAAAAAAAATAAATCTTTTTCATGCAATTTGCGTTGTGATGAGGCACATATGTGAAACAGCTGTTTACAAATAGCAACGGACTGCACACATGATGTTAGACAAAAGGGGCATATGTTTGCCCTCAAAGTATTTGTGTATAAGCATGCATGCTGACGGGCAGCTGGTGGGCAGTATGTATGTTTGTGTGTTTGAATCCTGCTCTGTCCTTGCAGAGCCGCCTAGTCAGCAAATTCTGTCTGACATACAGAGCACGCTCCTGGGAACACATACACACACCTACACACACACACACACACACATAAGAAAAAAACAAACATCCATTATCAAGCCTGGAATATATTTCCATTTAAATATTTCTTATTTAAACTGCTTTTTCGCTAATGGTTTAAGATTTACACTGGCCGTTGTGTGCATCTGATGAATAATGAATTTCTGGGAGTTTTGTATTTTATTCTACAGTCAATTGGCAGACGCTTTTATCCAAAGCGACTTACATCTGAGAATAAGAACAACACAAGCAAGAATTAAAATAGGATGCGACATCATAATTAAGTAGTAGTCAGTCTGCTGTGAGTCGAGTTGGACCCAGGTGCTGTCATGTAGTGCTAGACGCAGGTTGTTTTCTTTTTGTTTGTTTTTTTAAAATACAAGATCGCGATTTCATCACACAATATCATCTTGGGCATAAATGCATGCAGCATATTCAGTACTGAGTTAAGCCAAAGAGCTGAACCAATCTTTCTAACTCATTCCGACAAGTAGAAGAGTTAAGCTAAGTGCGGAAACGCAAGCGAGTCTTTAGTTTGCTCTTAAAAGTGGATACAGACTCTGCAGATCGGACGGAGTGTGGTAGATCGTTCCACCACCGG
>JBAMHW010000019.1:16594125-16607123 GCA_037177495.1 Rhadinocentrus ornatus
ATTTAAAGTTTCATACACCACTATGTAAAAGTAATTCTGTGTTTATGTAATTTTCTCCATCCACCTAAGTAAAACTTAGTCTCGATTTCACTGTTAGACATATTTTGGAGCACAATCACACACTGTCAGTGTACAGTAAAAAGCATCCTGGCTTTGAAATGTAACCATATGTTTGTATGTCTATCACAATCTGAACATAAGCTCTTGATATTTTGATATGAATATCAAAATCTTTTGTAAATAATAAATATTCCACTGCACATATACATTTGCAACCACAAATTCTTTGTCAGTTTTCCTGAATTTTGCTATCACTAAATCACAACAAAGATGTTTCTTCACTAATGTGCTGGATCACCTCATAGTCAATCCTGGAATAGTTATCCCCCACTGACTGACTTAACCCTGTACAGTTTAAAGGATTTTTCTCTCTCTCAATGATTGCTACTTTTTTAAATTCCATTTTCAAGGCAGTGAAATTTCCATTTGAGCTGCTAACCTCCATTGTTATTGATGGAAATAATGTTAAACTTCAAAGCCAAAGAATGACTGGATTTCCTCTGCTACATTACAGAGTTTTTAGAATATACTTAAAGACTCTGAAAACTCATTTTGCAGTTATCATTTGCCCATTTTGCCTGCTTTACTTTGCTACTAAGACACTTCTTCTTCAACACCTTTGACAAATATTATCATGCAATAGATCTCAATTCTTTAAACATGAGATCACCCCAAAGTGATTTGTTATATGTTCCAAAGATGTTCTAAATTTATTGTTCAACTCTAAATGCAAGACGAATGAATGAAGCTGAGCTCTTTAAACTTTGCATCTAAAATGCCTCTGTATTTATTTTCCCATACTGAAGATGTAATTTATAACCAGATCACAGCAATTTTAACATGTGAGAGATGCACAACTTTCCTCAGTGCTTAAGCCAAAATATGCACATTTGTATTGGATTCAATAGCAGCCACAATGTAGGCATCAAGTTATCATGGACACAAAAGGAAGTTAAAACCATTCGTTTGTTATTTAAGGCAGTGGAAGGTAAATGTGTGTTTGTGTGTTGCTCTTACGTATACAGATGGGCAATTGTCCTGACCATTGGTTGTCTTGGAGACAAATTCTGACTGATGAGCCAATGAGGCGATAGCCCGGCAGACACTGATACACGACTGTGTCACGGTACCCAAAGTTTTCCCCGATCACCTGGCCATTCACGATGCCCTCTGGGATTCCACAGTGACCAGCTGGAAAAGAAACACTCAGCTACAATCACGACCGTCAGAGAAGGATTTCCTTTAGAGCACAGCTACTTTAATATTGCAGATATTTTGTCCCTATATTTACAGAGCATGTATTACTGCCATGACATGGCATTAGAATATAGAGTTTTTTTTTCGAAATCTACCTCACTGTGCCCGTTAGATAGGAACCATTCAAATATTTTGTTGTTAAAATTTAAAATATCCATTATGCATTTTGCATGCACCTTATTCATCATCAGCTTCTCAAAAAACACTTCATAAAACATGATAGAGATTAAAAAACTGAAGCCATCATGGGCCTTGCTGCACCCCCCACCCCCCCACACACACACACCCACTTTCCTTTCCTTTCTACGCTATTAGCAAAGGCTATCAGAACCCACAAAGTCTTTAAAAAAGAAAAATACCAACTCAGTTTCACTTTGATTCTTTACAACACCTTCACAGCACCTTTGTGCCTTTTAAAAAAATCTGATTTGGTAAAAGTAAAACCGTACCAACCAGTTTTATTTTATTTTTTTTAATGATCAGATTCAGTCACAGAGGTCTGATTGATGCACGGTGCTAAAACGACACGCTTTAAAAGCCATTTCACAAAGTCAGAAGGGAATGAGTGTTTTCTGCTCACAGAGATTTTTTGGATTTAATATTGATTTTGTTCTTTACAGTAGATAAAACCTTCACTGCATCCCTGATGTCAGCAATGATGCTAGTGATTTAATCACAGCCAGGGAAGTAGAACTGAGCAGGGAAAGAAAAGGTTACTTCGTATTAACTTTATCTCTTGGTCATTTGACATATTTGAGGTGTTGATTTTTTATGTTTAAAAACTTACTAGAGAGACAAGTTTGACTTTTACTTTTATATTGCACCTGTTTATTTATGTAAGGAAATCACAGTAGTTCACAAAAGTTCACCTATTTATATCAAACTATTACATCGTACTAAACAGAATATTTTAAGAAATGCAGTTTTGCAACATTTTCTGTATATTAACTAAAATTATAGCGGTGACTAAAAAAAGTCAAATAACTGCACCAGCGTCCTCTTTAAAACTGCCCATTTAGTTTTGAAAAAAGTTAATGAAGTTGCTATTTATAGAACTTTTGTGGGTTTATATTTTGACAGAATCATGCCTCTTCATCAGCTTAGGTTAACTTTTATTGAACTTTCCCTGTACAAACGGCATTGCATATCCACCTTGTGAAGTTTTCTGGGAAGCTCTGGAGAGGTGACAGCACCATGTCATAACACCTTTTTACCTCTGGCTTTGGCACACCGACAGAAGAAAGTTACATTCTACCTGGTTTATAAATAAAAAGTACATTCTGAATTAGATTAGAGAGAGAGCAGAGCTAAAGCTCTCTGGTGATAGTTTTCCTTGTGAGGTGGACGAGGTCAGAGAGGATCAGCTGTTTAGCCAGATACGAGCTATAGGGCTCAGACCTTCCTTTGATACCTGTCCTCATTAGATTGAGTTTTTCTTTCCTGCTCCCTCTCTAATGATGGCTGTTTCATTGTGTGTGAATGGCAGGGTATTTTATATATATCAGAAGCCTTGAGTTTAAGACAAAAACAAATAAAAAAATCGCCACACTGTCAAGATATAAATATACTATAAAGAATAGCATTTCTAACAATACACACCTAAACATCGTGTTTCTGTTCCACTCCAAAGCCCAGATGACAGGCACTCTCTGACAACTGACCCCACCAGCATGAAGCCAGCATCGCAGGTGAAGATGGCTGTTGCACTAAATGTTGTCTGAGTACCAATCTTCTTCCCATTGGGTGGAGAAGGCAGCTCACCGCAGGAGATAACTGTAACACACGGTCAGAAACTAACAATTTAAAAGCAGTAGAGTGCTAGTTTAGCACCAGGTTAATCTGAGTAGCTGCTTGAGCTCGTTGTTTCATTGAGAAATGTTACTGATCTTGACAAGCTGTTCTTCAGGCAAATCTGGAAGCATTTTTTCCCCTCCCTTTGAAAATCGCCTGGTGAGAAAATTGCAGCAAATTTTCACAGACCATGAGATTCTTTTAAGGAAAACTAACAGTGATCCCAAATTTCCCAAGAGAAAATGCACTGGATGTCATTTCTTCAAGGGAAGATCATGGATTGAAAGGATTAACCTTGCATGACAACTCTGTCACCTTAAGTTTGCATCAAATAACAGAAAGAAAAAGAAAAAAACAAACATACATTAAACAAGCTTATACCATATTTTGCTTCCTATCTTTCTCTGTGTGCAGACAGAAAACTATCAGCTGTGTTTACATGTAAGCTGTGATTTGATTTATGCTAACTTTAGCTGTCGCAAAGCTAGCTGTTGCGCCATTATCCTAAAATGAAGCACTGGGTACTACATGGAACATGGTTTGAAACTCCTCACATAGGCTGAGATTTAATGTCATTAGCTGAATTATTTTAAAAGAATAAAAGACCGATGAGTAAACTTCGCATGAGTTCAAACACATTCAGACATACAGTCTCTTCTGTTTTTTTAAGTTCCTGTGTGGCACACACACTCAAAACACACTTAGGACTAAGCAACAGTAACATGTATCTTGGTATTTAATTTTGCAGCTTGTGTTTTTATCTAAAAATACATATACTCTTACTCTTACCTAACTTGAAGACCTTGTCGACATGGATGATAAACACAGAGAAACGGCTAGTCTGTCTTAATCCAATAGTAAAAACGGAAAAGCCTGCAAGGACTGGATTTTATGGCTGGATTTTAGTAAAAATTAAAGTGCTAACTGGGACCTGTATAGTAGTATAGTAAAGCACAGTATGCATGCATGTTATAATTTTTAGATCATCACATGTATTAGTCACTCACTCTGGCAGTGCGGTCGCTCGTTCTTCCAGCTCCACACGCCGATGGATAAACACTGGATGTGAGCAGGACCTAATCTGTAGTAGCCTGGGTCGCAGGTGAACACAATGCGTGTTCTGTACTCGTAGTGTGAGCCGTTCACAATCCTCCAGCGGCCATGCTCTAGAGAAAAGGATCCGATGCTGGGACATACCACAACTACAGACAGAGGGACATTGGATAGATTCACGAATTCTGCTTGTATTAGGGCATAAACACATGTCTGAGAACATGGCAAAGCACCTGTATTGTATTTAATTTTGACTATTTCCTATGTGCTGATTTAAAAAAATAATAAATATATATTTTATTTTAGAAATGTGCATATTTGTGGCATCTACATCAATAAAGAGACACAATCCAATTTGGAATGTTTGTTAAAAGTTTATGTTGCTACCAACCAGAACATCTTGGTATCTTGTTGTGGTTGCTCCATGTACCATCAGGCTGACAGATGGCTGACGTCACTTCTTTACTGGACAGTTTGTACCCATCGTTACAGAAATAGGAAACTCTTGTTCCCACGGAGTAGTCAGCTGTTAAAACACCACCGTTTATAGGCGCCTTGGGTGGTCCGCATGAGACAGCTAAGAGGAAGAATACACACAAATTATTAAGGGAAAACATGACAGAAACCCACCTGCGTCTGTCACATGCTCAGACTAGGTTTGTAATGGTGAACAAGTCTGGGATTTTTTCAATGCATATATTCAACTAAAAATAAGCAATCAGAAGATGATTTGCAACAAACAAGCAGTTTGAATAAAATCTATCCACAAAAACTGCTTCACTGTTGTTTTAAAAAGATCAGTGTCCATCACACTTTCTGCAAGAGCAGCTGTGGGCTGAGCCTTCTAATAGTTATCTGATGTATGAAATGATATAATAGTCAGAGCAAAGACTTTATTTAATTTAAATTTTAACAAGATAAAAAAAAAACTATTACTTGTATTTGCTAATTTTGAAGAGATATATCTGTTTTTGCAGTTGGATTAATCAGATTAGCTGCAAGTAAACAGAAGTAAATGCAATATGGAGTTATTTTACAGACAAAACTCGTCACTGACTGCAGTTTGTAGTGAAGGACTGACACGAAGGGGAAGATGTGGTTTTCAAGGCCTGCTGTCCTGTTTGTTTTAAATGCCTCCCTGCTTTTAATACACTAGATTCAGATCAACCTTTTAATTGCAATGCATGTTTTTAGACCTCTCCTTGAATATTGCAAAACCATAATGAAATGATTGTATTTGAATACTTTTCATACTAAAGGGATTGGTACATTTCAGTATATAGGTAAATAGTAAGAAAAAAAACAAACTACAGATGGCACATAGCCCTCCTAAAAAAGAAAATCTCTGGCTCATCTAAAAAAAACAACACTTTCAGGATAAATTCAAAAATCCATTTGGAATGATGCAGCTGTAGCTCTAAACCTCTTTCAAATCATATGTGAACATTATGTTTGGAAAGGGAATTATGATCAAGTGTAACAGAACAAAATTCAAGTTTCAGTTCAGGCAGTTTAAGATTTTTTAAATAATCATTTTGGCACATTTTGGCACCATCTATTGGTTTATCTGTTCATAATGTCACCCAATTGGGAAACTTCAGGATTTAAAAAGATAATGGATGCCCTCAAAACATTTTTTTCTGCACAAGTCTGTTTATGACCAATTAATTTGAACCAGGTGTTGATAAAGCAAGGAATCGTCTCTGAATTACAACACGCTGTTTGTGTTTTATCCAGTGTCATAAGTATAAGATGATGTTCGATGATGCTTTAAGTCCAAAACATACATTTTCTTTCTGGTGGGAAAAAAAAATCCTTTAATTGTTAGCATTGGCCCTGAGGTGCAAGACTGAATCACTGGATAAAACACAGTTGCCAAACATTAAACACAATATTTTACAAACATTTTAACATTAGAAAAAAAGAACTAAAGAAGAAAACATTTTTAAACGCAAAGCATATTGTTTTCTGTTTCGTTATTGTAATTTCAGAAATGTTTAGTTTAATTGTAAAGGATTTTTTAAATGATTCTTTACAGGTGCAGAGCAGGTGCAAACATCAGGGAACATCTGTGAAGTTTCTCACATCGGGGTAAAAACCAAAGATTGCTGAACCGTAACTTCATTGGATTTTTTAGCGCCGATTCTGTGACATTTTTTTCATCTTTGTAGATTTTCCTTCAAATACGCCAAAAAGTTGTGTTGTAATTGGCTGCCATAAACATAGTTGTTCCACAGACAGTAAGAGATTGTTCCTCAAACTAATGAAAAGACACAAAAGCCCAGAAAGATGTGATAACTAGCTAGCGGCTATCAAGCTGACTAATGCTGAAATATTCAACAATTTGTTCAGATTATTTTTTGACTGGTGAATAAAACATTTATAACTGTTTTAAACTTGCTTGTTTTTGTATAAATGATCAAATCAACCCTACAAACATGTCATCATTTGTAATTTGTGCTTTTTCATCTTTCCAAACCCTTTAATATATAAACATAAAAGATGAAAATTCATTCCAACACACCTTGACATGCAGGTACAGGAGAGTCCCAGGCATGGTAGCCCAGTGGTGCGCGACGGCAGGTTGCTGTGGAATTTCCTATGAGACGGTAACCACGGTCACATGCCCACCGCACCACGCTGTTAACATGTCCACCACTCTGAGAGGAGATGGAGCCGTGGAGAGGCGAGTCTGGGGTAGAGCAGTACAGGGCTGCAGTAAAGAAAGACAATTAAAAGAAAAAGCTTTGAGATGGTTTAACAGTCACTGAAACAGAATGAAGAAAGAACAACCGACCTTTACAATTTTGTTGCTGTTCAACACTTTTCTACAAACATGCAAGAACTACAACCAAATGATTTTGCAACAGTCTTGTTTAGTACTGTACTATTTGTATATCTACTGTAGAATACACTTTATACAGCAAATGTGTACTATAAGAGAGGATCAGGAATAATCACAGTCTCACTTAAATGTTGGTTTATTGTCATAAAACTGCAGAGCTTCTGACTGTGAATGCCCTAAACATTTACTCAGTGTTAGTCCCTATGTATTTAAGAAACAAGATGCCTTTCAAAAGACAGATGAATGGTACATGATGGCTTGTTTATGCATAACATATACATTTTAGAGACAGCAGTTTTGGATAAGATTGCACAAAACTGTGCTGTGCAAAATGTGCATTTGGTGGCAATGAGAAGGCGTCATCACTCCAAATATATCTCCTTACAACTAGACAAAATGTGCGAGTATTAATAGCCTTGTTCATACCAGTGATTATACCTTGCCATGACATCTTGAAGAACAAGTGTTTTTCAGCCAGTTAGCATCCATCTTCAGCAACAAGCTTTATGGATTTCAAATAATAAAATGAAAAAACCCTCTTGGCAAAGCCCTTTAATGGAGCTGTCAATGATCAGACTTACAGCAGATGTCAGACATTACACTGGACACAATGGTCACAAAGTTATCAATTGTTATAAGCAATTTCATAAAATTATCTTACAACAAGAAACATTAATTTTCAACTCCAGACAATATTGGCATCTACAGGAGGAGGTCCTGATGTGGCTGCCAACAACCTGGCAACAAATTAAGTAACTGTCTAAGTTTGCAGATTATTCACATCCCGGTTTGTGTCAGTGTGTACAGCAATGTAAAGATTACCATGCAATGATGCCAATATGCACAATAATAAGTTACTTTTGAAGGTTTGATTATGTTCCTCCCTCAGTCATATCATAGAAAGGTTAACGAGGTGTATGTCCAACTTCAAAAACTAGGCAAAGCTAAGTTAACTGGCCTGGTTTTATACTCTTGAGTATGCTACTGACCCCGCATCTGTGGTAGACCCAAAAGAAAATGGTCCCACTTAAGAATTAGTACATGCTTCTTTTAGGTTGCCAGTGAGGTATTTTTAAGCAGATTGCAGTAAATAGTCTTTTAATAGAGCTGATTTTTACATGTATTAGAAGTTGAATTGGTTTATAAGCAAAGCAGACTATTTGCAATGACAGAAAAAATATTTTTCTTGCAGTGATTTAACACCAAAGGCACTAAATGGTTGATATCAATCACACTTCTATTCATTTTAAATGAAAAGAACAACTTATCTTGATATAATAAAAATTTTAGTAAAAGATCTATTTTTTTTATTTTTTATAATTAAACTTTGCCCATTCTGGTCTTTTACAGGAAGAACTGTGGTGTCATCCGCCTGATTTTGCAGATTAAAAACCCTCGTAGTTGAACTCTGTTATTAGTAGGCTTACAACATATGTTTAGTGCTTCTTGCCGATGCTCACATTAATCACAGCTAACAAAGAAGGTTACTGAGTGTCTTCAGAGGCTTTTCTGTTACTCTTCAGCATATAATTCATCATACAGCACAGTGGTGCTTTAAAGGTAAAAGCAGCAGCCTCCTGACAAGAGTCTGGCGAGTGCATAAGCAAAAGGAACAGGTAAAATTGTCTCCTACTCTTTAACTGTCAAAAATGCCCTTGAATAAAGCACTCAAGCCTCATTACCCAACAGTCTGAAGTTACACTCAGCAGGCTCAGACAAAAGACCGACTGACTGCAAAGCCTGCTGTAAAACAGCAGCTGTGCTCATCAAGCCTTCTTTGGACAGATAAAACTTAAGCACTAACCCATAATGCAATTCAGTAAACCGCTTTAGGAGACAGACAGAAGTTGGGTAGGACAACATGCAGAAGATGAATAAATAAAGTGTAAAATGTGAGCTGAATTACTGATACTGTAGATACATAAACTCACCAAGTGTGCAAGTTTCACACCTTAAAAACTCAGTTGGAAAAGGTGCCTTTTTTTAACCCTTCGGTCTGTCTCTGTCTACCTCCTGTCCTTATTTCCATGCATCATATTATAAAGTAGTAGTAAAGTAAAGTTGGGATACATACTTTGGTACTCACCAACATAGCGAATTCTGAAGCCTTTCTTGTTGGTGCCATGGTCTGATGACCAGCGGACTAGAAACTGGTGACCAGAGGTTGTGATGTTAAATGGTGTAGGCGGGTCCCCACTCAGTGTAGCCAGAGTAGGACTGTTGGGTGTGGAACCTAAAAGACATCGAGAAAAAGAGAGAAAAAAAAAAAAAAGAAGACGAAGAATAAATAAGACAGTAGAAATGCCATCCGCACCGATGTTTTTTTTTTTTTTTTTCTGTACCGCTTTAATAAAATATGTGTTAAGTTGTCATCCTGAAAAATTTTGGGCTTTAAAGCTGTAATCTTATTAAAATATGTGTCACTATGTTGTTAAAGAATGTTTTTCGTTTTACCATCAAAAATCTCCAGCACATCAAATTCTCTCTCAGTGTGGAAACTCTCAAAGGTTATGGTGACATTGTATCCTTTCTCTACTGTAATGCTCCATGAGCACATCTGGAGGTTGGGGTAGCTTTCTGGCCAACCGGGGCTCAGGATAACACCCGATGAGTCGTATCGCACGTCGTGCGCAGGGCATTGAACTAAGGGTGAGAAAATTCTCCGTGTTAAGTGAGTACACACTTTTATCTTCAAAGTAGGCAGGATCAGATGTTTGAAATCTTAATTCTTACCTTGGCATGTCGGAGGTGGTGCATCCATCTGTAATCTCTCTCCTAATCGACAGGTCAGAATTTCACTGCCGACCAATGAGAATCCAGGGTGGCATTTGTACCTGATGATGTCACCTTGAGACACAAAAATAGAGTAACGGGTAGAGTTATGAATAAAAGGACAAGCTAATGAAGGAACTCTTCATTTGCTAACATACAGTCAGTGATGCCTTTATTCATCCTCTCCAGATTATAGCTACTTAAAATATTTTCATTTTACACCACTTTTCTGTCATAAATCCATGAAATGTAGAGAAATGCTGTAGTTTTTACTCAACATTTATCCTGCCAGCTTTGTTTTTAGTTTGCATTTTTTTCTTCAACTATTTACTTCTTTTGATTTCTTTAAAATTACGAATCCAGTCTAGGACATTTACAAACCTGTTAAAAAAAACACACATATAAATTACGGAGGGATCTTCAATGTTAAAATTAAACATACTAGGATTTTTTAAATTACTTTTTTTTATATAGTTTGTATTGAATTTGAGGGTAGTAAAAATAAGTTGGAATACAACAACTTAAACAGGGGTCTCAATACTCCCCTGTAGGTTTTATATGTTTCCTTCCTATGTGTCTCCAGCACACCTCAGAATTAAATGAATTAATTATTGGGTCATTATACAGAACTTAACAACAACCTGTTTGATCCATTTAATTTGTGTCAGGTATGTTAGTGCAGAGAAGCACCTAAAACCTGCAGGTTAGTGGCCCTTGAGGATCAGAGTTTGAGATCAAAAGATTCAGTGACTCAGTACAGAACAGCATTCTTCAGTTGTTCAGGACTAAAGCCTGTATTGGCAACTTGTTAATCAGTTTATAACAACCTATAATCATGTAAATTATTCTATTTTAACAGTAAAATAACTTGTTCTGGATATCATCATAAGATTCAGAAAGTCAGGAGAAGGTTTTGTATACCAGTGACAAGGCTGCAAACCAGTCCTGGAAGATCTTCAGGCTCTCAACAGTCTGTTTAGTTTATACTCAGCCAGGATTTATAACAGACAGACTTCTCAAACAACCATTTCTCAACTTAAGTTCACAGTTTTGCTTAAAAATATTAAATAAAAAATGACATTACTAACATTGTAATTAGAAGTCATTAATCCTCGTTGTAATTTTTAAGTTATTGTTCCCTAGGGCTTTCAGGGCAGGAATGACCTAGACCATTAAGTAGAAAAAAGACTAAGGAAAGAGTCTGACCTCTCATGGAACACACTAAGCTAAAAATTATAGGCACGGCTTTGCTCATTTTTGCTGGAAAACAAATCACTTTCTGCATTTACAACAATTGTATAGCATCTTGTAAAAGGTGTCTGGGTGTTGAACTGACCTGCCTGTAGTCCAAATATGTGCTCAGCTTAATTATTTACTACATTATTAAATAAAAACATATGGAAACAACCCCCAAATAGTGGTTCACATTAAATTTTTTATCGGTCAAGAACAGAAAACATTTTGATCTCAAACCTACAGCAACTCGTCTCTTCAGTACACAAACACTAAGGAAAAAGAAATGATGCAACCCAGTACTAAAAATGCCCCCATTCAAACATTTTAAGTTCAGATCCTTCACCTAAGGCCAGGATCCAAAAAGGTTTCACCAGTAATGTATAGAATCATGATAAAATGATAAAATACATAAAAATGTATTGCAGAAAGCATTATTGACTTTAGATTTTGAGAATTTGTGTTACATCGCTTAGCAACTGGAAAGTTTCCAGTTTGCATTCTCTATCAAATTGACCCATCTAAAGGCATGACAGGTAGACAGCTCACCGATCTCCAGCTCGCCATCTTCCATCAGTATGTCAGCATTGGGCACTTCTGGAGGAGGCTGGCAAACCCTTAATTGGTAGGCTGGGAGCACAGACAGCAGAGGAGAGGAAAGAGGATGAAGAGAGGGACATTATATAAAAAACTCTGAAAAGGGATGTGATCTGTAAACCTGGATGGATTGAGAATGAAAGCGCGGGGGGGGGGGCTAAGTCATTGTCTTAGCACCCCTTTGGTGTAGCTTTGGACATCAGCAGTCCAAAGCACCAAACAGCGACACACCGTGTTATGGTTTTTAATTGTGGTTATATCAATTTAACTTCACTTTTTAAGTTCAGATGGTCAGGTCGGTTGAGCATGGGATGAAAAACAGAGCAGCTGCATAGATACAACACTGCCTTGAATCATAAGAAGGAACTGACTTCACAGCATCTGAGCTGAAGGCTGTAATCAATATTACTGCATGAGTGTAGATCACTCGCTAACAGAGAGAGGGCGAAAATATAGACAGACAGACGAGTGGAGGACGAGAGGGGGAGAGAGGGCTGAGGGCTATAAGTCAGGATGAAATTGACTATGAAAATGAGACCTGCCAATAGTATCTGCTGCTCTCATGCATATCAAAGCCCTGTGGTGTGTGTGTGTGCCAACATGTCTGAATGCCTGCATGTTTGTGAGGGCCGCACTGTCTATGCCTCTGAGCGTTAGGGAAGGATGATTGCGAGCAGTCACTGACTTCACTAAGCTCTGAGACCATTTTTATATCTACCTCCACATTCATGTCACATCTGCTTTCTCAGTCTCATATCCATGACAACATTACAACATTATCCACAACTGTATGGCCATTGTGTCTGTATGAGAGCACTGGCATTCAGAGTTTTGACCCAGAGATAAATAAATAGATGGACAACGACAGAGATAAATTTCCCCAACAGTGGATATATGTTGCTTTTTTGGGTTTATTTGGCATTTGGAAGTAAATTTGCATTTTCGCAGCTGGCCTGGATGCAAGCCGTGACATTCTGAATTTCAAATTGGTCACCAAAAAACACAAAGGAAGAAACACGGGCTAATTGTGTCTCTTTGTTATATCTCACTTCTTAAGAAATTTAAGCACAGTGTATTGATATTGACCAGCTCTACACCCTCTTCAGGGTCTTTGAGGGGGCATGGGAGTTTGCTCAACCAATCTACATGTGGTTTGTGGACTTGGAGATGGCATTCAACTGTGTCCCCCAGGGACTCCGGTGCGGGGGGTACTCCGGGAGTATGAAGTGCCGGACCCACTTATACGAGTTGTCCGGTCCCTGTACGACCGGTGTCAGAGCTTGGTCCACATTGCCGGCAGTAAATCAGAATTGTTTCCAGTGAGGGTTGGACTCCGCCAAGGCTGCCCTTTGTCACCGATTCTGTTCATAACTTTTATGGACAGAATTTC
>JBAMHW010000019.1:16615190-16637174 GCA_037177495.1 Rhadinocentrus ornatus
AGATAGATAGATAGATAGATAGATAGATAGATAGATAGATAGATAGATAGATAGATAGATAGATAGATAGATAGACAAAATCTGACATTTTGCATAATTTTACATAAAATTTGAAATGGAAATAAATGCATAAGCTTGCATCTTCTACTTTTCCTCAGTGCGCACACATGTGCTTGTATATTCTGCATGTCTGCAACTGAGTCTGACTTTGCATCAGTTTAAAAGCCTAATCATGCTCGGCACAGAATACTAAGTAATCAGCTCATCACAGAACAGTAAATTGATCAAACAGCTTAATTTCAGAAAAGTCAGAGAAACAGCAGTGGAAACAGCTTGCATAATTTCTGCTGCACTGTAGTTCTGCATGTTTTTCAGCACCACTACGCTTTAATGCATGATGGCTTTGAGCATGGAAGAGATGCACAAGACCCACCAAGACACAGCGGAACAGGGTAGTTCCATCTTCTGACCGGTCCGGGCATGCAGGTGATATGTGCATTACCCTGGAAGTGGAAAGAAAAACCCAGTTTATAATCATACAACATGGGATTCATTAGCACAGAGTAGCTTTAAATGCTTTAGTTAAAAAGTTATTTTGTTTGCTTAACAATTATGTATTAAAATTAGGAGAAGTTTACAGTGAGTGTGTTCATTAAGAAAGGGGAAAGGAAAGCATCACCACAAATTTACCAAACACACCACACCAGCAAACCATTATGCAGGAGTAGTGCAAACAATACAAGAATTAAATTTTTAGTTAAAAATCATCAAGATTTGTTTTTTCTTTAGACTCATTTCAAATAGTTTTTGCTTTTGCAGTCGGAGGATTAAACAAATCAATGTTGGCACATTAGAAAACAAATGCAAGCTTTAATGATTCCACATTCAAATCTGGAAGTGGAATCACTGGGTAACATTGTGTGTCAGGCATGAGATATCTGCAGCACAGGTAGAACTGTTACCTGAAGAGAGTATCCTTGTTCACATGAAAACTGTACAACATCCCCCACCATGAATCTGTCTCCAAGTCTAATTCCATAGTTTGGAGTTTGAGGCTCTGGACATGACTCTAGACCAATGGCTGAAGAAAAAAAAGTTACAAAGATCTCAGTCACTGCTTTGCTTTAAGTAGCTGCAGATGAAGCTGTCTAAACACTTACCTGTATATTCCAGGTGAAATCCGGCAGCTGAGACACTAATATCAGAGCTGAAGCTCAGATAGAGGTTGTTAGATGTACTATTCAGGAGAGGGGGTATGGTTGTGCCTGAGAGCAAGGAAAGAGAGCAAGAATGGGGATAAGGATTTTTTTTTCTTTCTTCTAACTGAGGCTGAAAGCAAGTGATCTTATTTAATAGAAGCACAGGAAACAACAAAGGCCTCCTAAACCTACATTTTTTTCTTAGTGAAGAGTTCTTCAACTAGAGAGAAGGAAATACATTTTTTTGAGGCATCTATTTCATTTAAAATCATTTTTCAAATGTTGACTTGACCTACTTAGAAAGGCAAAGGAAAGTATAAAGTATATAAAAAAAGAAGGTACTGCATTTTTTAAGTAAAGTAATAACAATAAAGTTTTGATGATTCACATAGTAAAGGAATATTAGCTTGCATAATATATTAACTTAATATTAAAAAAAAAAGTGGGAGGTTTGTAATCAGAACATATGAAAGTTGAGTGATTCCTCTGAATAAATGAACGCTAAATTAGGTCAGTAAATGTTATTGGCTGACTGTTATGATGGGAATTCATAGGCAGGATTTCTAAGCAACTGCAGCCCCCTCCACGGCTCAGTTTCACATCCTAGAGGAAATCTAATTCATTATTGTCAAGAACGATGATTAAAAATTAACTGCATTGACTTAACAATATCTGCTATTTGGGGATATATGCCAGAATTAATCAAGAGCTGTAATTAACCTCAATGAAAGTTTTATCCCCTCCCTGCATGAATTTACTCATTAATGATTGTTACATGGAAACCAAATCATCTTCCTGTTTTTTCATTTCTCATCACATGATCTCTTCTCCAGTTTGTCACAAAAATGTCTGCCTGCAGAGCCTCCCTATTATATATTTATTACAACTAGGAAATACCCAGACGACGTTGCTTCCTTAAAAGCATTGTTACTATCCCAGAAGAGAGGTGAAAATGAGTTGCTGAGGCAGTGGAGCAGAAGCACTTCTACTGCAGTCAGTGTGGACATTCAGGCGAGCTACACTAATGGCACATTAATGTACAAGACTGTTCTTGGTAGCCTGTCAAGTATTCTTTTTGTTCCTGCAGGCAAAGGATGGAAGGAGAAGAGTATTTTTTTTTCCCACCATATATATGAGTGAAAAATAGCCATAAAACTCTATTGCTGTATAATAGATAAATATACAGTATAGATTCATAATATCTAAGCTGATCTCACTAATGTTTCAGATTCAGATTTTTCTGGGAGCCATGTCTTCAATCCTACACTAAGACAAAATGTTCAAAGCTACAGAGAGGTCTGATGTTTTAACAATTCTGCTGTAATTAGATGCAAAACTGCACCTGAGAAATCTCTGTGAAATCTAATTTGGGATAACTAAGCTGTACATTCAATGTGATAAATCAATGTACAGTAATACTTGCAGTCAGGGTTTATACTTGCTATACAGTACCCAGTTACTGTTTCCAGACGTGTTTGGGCCGAATCTGGGATACTTTTGACTTAGTTATGGCACTGGCAAGTGTTGCCAGCCTGGCTTGGATTATGGCAAGTCAACACATAGTTGCTGGCCTGGACATGGACTATGGCAAGTATTTTGTGTACTAAAAATATTTAGCCAAAAAGGCTGAAAACTGTCTTTTCACAATTTTCCTGTGGGCCACATGTGGTGGTCATGTGGCTGAGTTTTGGGAGCCAAAATCACGTTTAGTCAATGCCATAAGTCAAGGCCAAATTTGGGCCAAAACAGAAATGCTCGTTTGGCCATACAGTTTTTGTTATCTGGGATAGCTTCTTGCAATATTCCAAGGTAAGGACTGAACACACTGTATCTTGAATAAGTTAACACAGCCTCACAGATATTTTCCTCAAAGGTTTACTTTTAAAAGCATTAAGTATTAACAATTACTTTGCTTCACAGATCATCTTACAGGCTGATTTAATACTTATTTTTAGAAAAGAATTAGCCTCTAAGAGGATCAGTTAGTTATGTGACAAATTAATCACAAGTCTTTCAAGGAATCGCGGATAAACAAACAGTTGTGTCATTGGGCTCCTGCTGGGAGACTCAGAAAGCAACCAGTCTAACCGCGCTCTTGTTGGAAATAGCTACAAAGCCAACAGCTCTTGTCGCTTACAACACTGGGACAACCTGTGATGTTTCCAGCATCTTGTTTTAATCTCTTTTCTGCTTTGTAATTTTAGGTAAAAACATTTTGAAGGGGGCTCTGCCTCCAAAAGAGCCTTCTGATATATTTAACTCCAAGCCACCACTAACCTGTTTTGCATTTCTCAGTTTTATTTATTTTTCTTTTTTCTTTTGTTGTAAAAGTACTTTCACTATCAAATTACTTTAGAAAAGCTCACATTTTAGTAATAAAGAGGACACATCAAATTCTCACTGAAAGTAGCTATGATGTTAGCTGCCAAGAGTAGCAAATGTGTCATACACCAAAACATTAAGTTTTTTTTTTTGGTTTACCAGAGTAGCTCCCCAGTCTTGGAGCATGGTTGTCTGCACCATCGTAGAAATCCAAAGAATCCCAGTTATGCTCCGTGGCAAAACTTACTACTTGTATCTGGATGGACAGATAAAAAAAAAAAAAAAAGATAGGAAAGAAGAGAAATTGTTATCATTAGCTTGGGCTCAACTTTTTAGTAAAGAGACGTTAACTGCTGTTTGATTGCAACTGAAACAAGAAACAACTATCTAAATACAAAATAATTAAACATTTTAAGTATATTAATGCAAACTGAAAAAAACACGCCAGTAAAACTGTGCTGTATAATATAAGAAGGAAAAACTAAATATAATGAGGTGTCTGTCAAATATTCACAACTGGCTCCACTTTGCGTAAGAGGCATCTTTGCCTTTGTATTTGTCCGTGACAGCAGTTTAGCTTACACGCAATCATGCCTTATCTTTCATGATTAGATCCTATCTAGTTTTCTCTGATGGCCTTTCTCTCAGAAACCATCCATCCATTCATCCTACTAATAATGTCTTATCTTCCCTGAGATCCTGCCTGCTCAGCTTTTAAGCCAATGATACATAGGTCAACTGGAAAGGAGCATGTGACAGTTACAACCTGTATTCCAGCCCCTTCAGGAACGGAGACCTTCCACACACAGTTCTGGTTGTTGTCATATGGCTCTGGGTAACCGGGTGACAGAATGGTCCCACGGCGAGAGGTCAATACACCCCCGCAGGGAACTAGGAGGGAGGTGGGAGTAAGCACATTGAGCAAAAGAGAGGGGAAAAGAGAGAAAATCTGAGGTTAAAACAACACTTTGTCTACAAGTTTGTACCAGTGCTTTACCTCTCACTGCAGAGAGGTAAAGCAGTGCTTGAAGACAGCTGATTTTCAGTTGTTCTGCACAATGCACATTATAACTTAGCTTGGTTTCATATTATACCTATGCATGTTGGCAGGGTGTCATTCCATTGTGCCAGGTTGTCCGGTACACTCTCACAACGAATGGAGGTAGAGCCATGCAGCACGTAACCAGGGTTACACTCAAATTGCACCAAAGAGCCAACTGCAAAGTCATTGCCAAGACGTTTCCCGAAGCGTGGCTCCGGGACCGAACTGCACTGGGTGGAGCTGGTCCGAGGTACAGCTGAAGATGAGACGGAAACACCAAAATTATTAAAATGTCCTAACAGCACCAAGGATTCAAAATCTGCTGCCAGTGCTGCTTGTGAACAGAAGAAAATAATGTATTAAAACACAATGTGACATTTCTGGTGACGCAAATCAAAGAGATTAATTCCACAGCATAAACAATGTGGAAACTTTTACTAAATTTAAATAGTTTTATAAGGTAAATCAATTTGAAGATGATGTGTACATTCCAGTTTTGGAAAAGCTTAGGTTCTTTAACAGCCAATAAAATGTTTTTACTGGTGAAGGCTATATTGAAGTAGCAAAAATATACAGTCAGTTGTAAAAGAAAGAAAAAAGAAGAGAAAAAGATATAACCTTGGTAGACAAAATGAAATCCCTTAGCAGTTTCTGGTCCAACTGTGGTAAACTTTATCGTAATCTGGTTTCCTGAACTCAGAGGGAGGGATTCACCTAAAGAGTGAAGGAGGAAAGAATCAAAAACAAATGAAATCCAAATGACCAAGATATGAATCTGGCATAGTTCTATTTCTTTATTTGAAGCCAACCATTCATTCTTACCAGAGTGGGAGCCAGACAGAGAAGAGAGTAGTGTGTTCTGTTGAGTTGGTCCATCATAGATCTCCACCACATCATTTAGAGATGTCTGGAACATCACAAACTGACCGAAGAGAACTGGAGACAAAAAAGGGAGAAAAGCAGAAAAAGAGATGAGTGAACCAGCAAATGGTGGCAAATTATTATTCCATGCCGATGTCTGCGTCTGACCTTCCAGTGATAAAATTAACCTGTAATAGCTAATTTAAATGTTATTAAGCGGCAGTGTCAACATCTATTTGAAGCAAACTATTGGCACAAAATTACATATCAGCACACTTAACAGTCAAAACATCACCTTATCTTCATCATGCACTTGTCAGACCTCCTCCCGCCTTTACCCACCCATCTTTGGTTACAGAGTATCAGTGTTGTCAGGTTGTCAGTGAGTGTGAAATGCTAATGTCGGCAGATTTAGAAACACATGGCTTTGTGTGAAGATTTTTAAAAAAAATTTTTTTTGCCTTTTCAACTGTGTCACTAGCAGAAAAACTGAATAAAAGTTGATCAACTTGTTCTCCCTGCATAATATATAATGGCCACATTGGTCCAGAAACTGTTGCAGTTCTTCCAAAAAGGACCTAAAAAGTTTACAATCAAAAGATTTTCCTTCCTTGGTTCTCTACAGAGCAGCAGCTAACTGTAGGTCTTAATGTGTAATTGCTCTGACATTCAAAGCAATTTGTGCTTGGAGTGTTACTAACTACGTCAGCATGTCCACTTTCTTTATAAGACTACATCTAAACACTGTTATTTAGCTACACAGACACATAGGAAGGTGCAAAATGGTGAAAATGTTACTTATAAACCAGAGACTGTGCCACTGTTATGTTTTGGTAAAGTGGACAAATGTACTTATCTCCTATTTTCTTTTAAGACTTGGCTGGAAAGGTAAGACAAAGGTGGCAGCCAAGCTGTTCTTAAAACAACAGGATCAGTTGCACATTTCCAAACTTGTAAAGATGTCCAGCAAGAAATTAATAATTACATACTGCAGATGTTTTACAGATGCACCAATTTTGACTTTTGCCATGGTCAGATTTTAAATCCAAGATGTCATGTATACTTAGACAATCCCACTGAAGGTTTGAGGTCCTTTAATTTCTCAGTCTTGCACAATTCTCTGTGATAAACAATCATTAATACTTAACCATTAAAAATCTGCTAGATCGCCAGTGCCCCCAAGCGCTATTGCTTATATTATTAGCAGTTTCTCAGGAACAGGAGTGAGCAACTCTGTGGAGTAAATTGTGATAGATAGCCTACCCTTTAGGTGACATCTGAAAGTTTTCTGGACATTTACATTCTATCCAGGGGGTTTAAAATCCAACTGCAAAATGTAGTGTTTATTCAAAGACTGTATATAGTAAATCCACAATGACTGATCCATATTAACACACTTATTTATCACATTTTCATCATAATAAAAAAATTGCTATCACTACTATGCTGTTAGGAGACCTCTATTTTTAAGAAACATGACATATTGAAAACAGCTAAAAGAAAAAAAGGAAAGAAATATATTAAACAAACTTAGTTTTAAGGGTTAAAAAATAGTTTGAAAAGATGAGTGTAAATCTGTATTTTAGTTATATTGTCAACACACCATAAAAAAGTATTTTACGAAAAATTGCATTTATGTGAGACTCTCTCCCTCCGACTGCACACATATATCTGCTTTACATCTCCTCCCACCCACTCACTTCGGCCCCATGGGCTGAGTTTTAAAGGATTCAAAATGAACATTTCCAAGGATATATGGCTATAAGAAGGTAAGTGGCCACTTTGAACAAGGCTGCTTCTCTCATGTTTTTTTTAAAGCCAAAGATCTCTTCTTTGCCATCATGCAAAACTTTATTTCATTTTAAATTATTGACAAGCAATATCAAGCAGAAATAAAAAAAAAATTAAGTTTTAGTTGGCAGTTAATCATACCTGCAGAACTAAATGGGGATTGGACTATGTAATAAACAATCAAGAGAGTTTTACTCTAGAAGGTAAGTTGAAGTCCTAATCAACAACAACAACAAACAAACAAAAACCTTGTTAACATGCCCATAAAATGTCTTGTGTTTTAAATAACTTACCATGAGCCATCAGCCATAAGTACAACAGTCCAGGCTTTCTGCTTTAAATTATCAGGGCACCACTTAAGTCTCAGAAAGGTAAGGGTAAAGACCTTTAAGGCCATTACACACATTTTCATATCACACTTGGTGTGCATAGACAAAAACTTTTAAATTTCTCCTCCGAATTATTCGCAATATCGTATCGTTTATTCGCAACGGTCCTGATGTGTAATGGCCTTAAAGGTCATACCCCATATGTTCCACATTAAAGATTGAAGGAACCAATTCTGACTATTTGCAGGATGTCTGAGTACAGCAATTTCAAATGAAGCCTGTAATGAAATAAGGGACTAGTATACAAGCCATGGGGATAAAACTGTAGTGGGCTAGCAGCCACTTAACATGGCTAAGTGAGAGGCCACTTGTCTTTAGGAACTTGTCTGAGCTAGCAGTCGCTGTCACTCCCCAATTTGAGTCGCTAGTAGATGTAAGCTGCACAAGCACCATGGGTGATGTAAGATCAATAGTGCAAGACAAATGTTGGTATGAAAGCTTTAATCATCACTGAAATATAATTGAACCTTTTAAGCTACACCAACTATTAAAATGACTACCAGACTATTAGCTAGCCACTATCACTGTGGACCGTAGCAAGCAGGGGCTAGCTGCAAGGACTTTTGTTAGCTGACTGTTAGTTGGCATTTCTAATCTTGTATGTGAGAAAAGGTAACCTTCTGACATAGTAGCAACAATTACTTATGATGATGGACTACTAGCTAGCTGCAGGTAGCCAGAACTCTATCCAGCAACTATGTACACCAAAGCAACCAGGTGCTATCTGACAACAATCCACAGGCCTGGGACCTCATTCAAAAAAACGGGTGAAGGAAAGATCACTACAAGTGCCGTATGGAGGGAACACAGGAAATATGGCAGTGTGTTTAATGTTCACAACCCCTTTTTCCCTAGCAAGCTGGGGTTTGTAACAGAAAAAAACTTCCTGCTTAATGAAAGAGAACGCACGCGTGTTTGTATTCATTAATCACAATCAAGTCTAAAGTTGGCACGTGAGAGAACGCTTTGCCCCACCTATATAGTGACAATAAAAGGTTCGGTGAATGCCCCTGATAAATATTCACGATAGTTCAAGAGAAGAAAAGATCAAAGAAATGGAATTTTACAGATAGTGAGATTGATATCCTCAGAAACCATTTTTTGGGGGGTTTCACCAGTGCCAGGCTGAGGAGTGGCAGCAGGTTGCAGACGCAGAATTTAAAAAAAGTGGTCAGATGCAAAAATGGAGACAAAAAAGTGCATCGCTCTACACAGGAAGAGTGTGCAGGGATAACGGGGAAGTCCCACCTGGCGTCTTCTTAAGAACTGAATGTGCCAGAGCCACCAGATTATGCAAATAATTTATAATTTGTTCGAATAGATTAAATGAACATGAACAGACACTACAGTTGACTTTATTTAGCATTAAATTATATTTCTTAATTGTCCTTTGGTGTTCCAGATGCATCAGTGGAAAATGGGTGAGCAGCCACAGGTGAGGGAACATCCTCTGTCACCTGCTCTTTGGCAGCACTTACTGTCCATCTTATTATTTAGCTATGTAAATAGATTGCATAATAACATGTAAAATACTTTGCCAGAAGTATCCATATCAGTTATTCCTCTTTATTAATTTCTACAAATAACTTAAATATATGATGGCGTAAAAAGTAATGTTTTATTTATCATAAATGTATGTTTAAATGTATGAATGTATGTGTGTACATTCCACATTTTTTTATTTGGTTTTATCCTTATGTTTCTCCAGATTTTGTGAGTACAGCAGGGTCAGCATTAACAAGGAGGTTCAGACATTCTCCCTCCAAGTTTTGTTTTTATAAATCCCAAAAGTTGCCTAGAAGTGGGGAACGCTGTCCTCTGTATGTATGCCAGCTTTATAAATGAGGATCCTGGTCACTTGGCTGGCCACTCTGTTTTACTTCCACATACTCTGAAACTTGATGACTACTCTGTGTGCCATAAATTGCTCCTCTGGGACAAATGAAGTTTTTCTTTCTTGAATTGAAGGCCAGGCCAGTTTATTTGTATGAGATATTTTATGTGCAAAACAGCTCAAAGGGCTTTGCATAAAACATTAAAATATAACAGAAAAGTGCACAAGCAGTAACAATAAGAGAATTGCAAAGAGACAAATTAAAAGAAAAATCAGTGTCCAGTGTTGACCACAATCTCCCCAACTGTGCCTTTTACTGTTTAATCAACACATTTGCTGCTTCTGTTCCCCAGCTGAACGGTGTGGACAGAAACCTGGAATTCCTTCTCTAAAGTGATATTTGAGTCCAGGCTCTATAAACGATTTCATTCATGCACAAACTTACAACAAATTAACATCACACTTAAGCGATTCATTAGTTTCACAATGCTTCAGTGAAATATTTGTAGAAGGTGGCAGCCAAGCCTTTAAAAAGTTTTCAGGGGATCATAACTTCTGCAATGGGAGTTAAAGTTATCCACATTGTTTGTGAAGTATACTTCTGTACAGTGTAAATGGAAGGTGTTGAGTGAACATAGTGTAAACAATCTGCCCATCTGGTTAAACTTTAATATAAAAAAGTGTTTGGCATCTCTACTGGTACTTAAATAAATGAATACTGCATGTTTAGGAGTTCACAGCTGAAAAATCAACAGCACAGATTTCCGGCAGGAGGACAAATATACACCAATATTCACACAGATCTATTAACAACATATTACTACATGCTGTAAAAAGCGTAATATCACTGGTGAATTTCTCTCTCATACTGAGACAACAAAGCATGGCCAACATTATTTACATTGTAGCACCCACAGGGAGAAGTGATCAAAGCAGTGTTGTCCCTCACTGTGTTTTCCACATGGCTCATTGATGCCTCTGCACTCCACTCACATACACCCAGGAGAGCTAGGCAGTCATCTGGGTTTTAAACTGTCCAGCAAAGTTTGAATCAATCTGCTAAACGTGTTATCAGATGATTGAAAATGTTTCAGTGTTCTATTTAAAAGGATTCTCAAGCTCTTGACATCAGACGAAGAAAACCTGGGCATCGATCCCTGTGGAGCTGCCATGCCTCCCAATGAGCTGCCTGAGTGGGTGTCCTCAGCCATGTCATCATCAAACAGAAGGTATAGCATCTCCCAAAAAGAAATATGGCATGGGTTTTTCCCCACCTGGTGTTTTAACTGCAGGAGCTATTAGCACGAATGGTGAAAGATTATCAGCTATTTAATAATAACAAGCCCAGTGGATCGATTTTAACATCACTGATCATTAAGCACTTTTAACAACAACGCTATTTCAACCTTGAGCCCATATCCTTCAATTTGCTGTGAGACACAATATAAATAAACGAATAAACATTAGTGAAAACCTTGTTATTTTACACAAAAATGAGAGCACTCCGGTTTTATTTGGGATGGTAAGCCCATTTTCTAATATAAAACATAGGCTAGCCAAATGTTAGCACATCCTCATCAAAATTTCTATAAGCTTATATCTTAGAAGTGCAAATGTATAAATACAACAACCATAGCAGTTTTAGTAAATAGTGCTATCTATTCACAACACACCAGGACATATTTGAATGTCATTACTGACTGTGAAATATAAAGTCACATTCACCTGTGAAATGATATTAATGAATATTTGAAAAAAGATAATGAAATGTTCTGTTGAATTTCAACAGCCAATGAGCTAGATTTAGGCCTATAATTAGTTTAAAGGCCACAAGAAGTGTCTATCAAGACTTAATATTAGTATTGCTTGAACTGAAATAAGTGGACGTTGTCTTAAATTTAACAATGTATTCTTAGGAGTTTTGTAGACATTTAATATGAATATAATTTGACACTGATGTTAAATATTCCAGCTGATAACATTATTAGCTGTGATAATAAAATTGCATATAACTTCACGACAGCAACCTTCTGACAAATCTCTTTCCTCTGATGACCACACTCATAGCACAGGATCACGTAATATAAAGAATCCCCTTAAATATTCATATTACTCATAAAGTGTCATTTAACTCTGGCTCAAGGACCAATGATCAAATGTGCCACGATTAAAAACAGTCTCATCTTTAAATGTCACTTCAATTATGAAACCCTGACCTGGAATCAAATGAATAGCAAGTAAGTGTCTTTTCATCACATGTAATATCACAGCTAGTTTCTCAGCACGCCTTAAGAAGCCCCCCATAGGTGTCCTTTAGGGGCTGCAGAGCATTCCCATTAAAAATCAGGCATGTTTTAATGTCAGTTTGTTTCATTCAGTAAAAATCAATAAAGGAACTCATGTCAAGTACAATTTTTTTCAAAGACTCAGGCTCAAGTCTTTTTATGCAACCTTCATAGCACTATGAGCTGTGGATGCACTGATGCTATTTATTTTACATAGCACACTTATAATTATATTAAATATTCCAAAATATTATTCTAACATACATGCAAGTGCTGAATGCAGCGTGCTCGCCTCATTTAAGATATACTGTGTGTGGATGAACTTACCAAACTCTTTTGGCACAGATATAGAGTAGACACAGGTCTGTCCGGAAGTATAGTTTCTGGGGAAGTTTGGAGATAAAATCGTTCCTTCTGATCCCGTAGATCGACTTCCACAGGGAGCTGGATATGTGTACATGTTCACATAAACACGTCAAAAATCAGTTTGGCTTTAGGTTTTACAATAACAGGAAATAATAGAAAGTTTATATTAAATTAACTTAGAAAGCATTTAAATGTGAATGGGTTATTTCCTCTAATTTTTACCTTGACAACTTGGCAAAGCTCTGTTCCATCCTGGTCTGCCGTCATCCCCCATAAGGCAGAGTAGAGTAGAATAGCCCTAAAAAACGAAAAAATACACACAAAAAACATCACTCCACCAACTCTACCCATCATGTAACCGTACAACTGACAAACAAAAAACTTCAGAAATCCACCTTATCATTCCCCAACCCCACATCCAATCAGTTGAACATTCATCTAGTTTTTACATAATCATCCAGCTGTGTGTACCTGCAGTACATATCCTGCTTCACAGTAGAAGGTGACTGTGGAGCCCAGCTTATAATCTGACCCCAACCTGGTCCCATTCAGAACCACCCCTGGGTCGAAACAGGATTCCCTCAGCTTGGCTGAGAAGGAGAATAAGTTAGTTAAGGAGTTGGTGAAGCAAAGAAAAAGTGACAAGCACACACAAGTAATAAGGCAAATTTATTAATAAGTAAGTCCCTTGCAATAATCACAAGAGGCAGGCGTAGCATTGGCCTTTCTAACAGTCTGTTTGACTTAGCCTCCCTTGCCAAGATGGAGTAACAACGATAACTTCATCCCCTTAGCTTTTGTGTGCTACATGACCCTTGTAAATTATGGCTCTATGTAAACTATGGCCTCCCCTCATTAAAGATTACCAGCCACCCGCATCAACTTTAGGCTTAATGCCTGAGCCCACACACAATCAGAGTTGATTCTTTATTAAAAGTGAATCTAACTCACACCTCATGACAGACATTTCAACACCCAAATCAAGAGGGATTTTACAGTGAGGGCAGTCACTCTTCATCTTGAAATTAGCACAATATATTATATCATTATGTCTGCTTATACATGGGCTTAGCTTGCAGTGGTAGCTTAGTATGAAAAATGAAACATTTCTTAACACATTTAACACGCGCCCCTGTCATGACAAGAGAAACATTCTGTCACGTTAACAGTGAAAACTTTAAAGAGTAATTTCCCATGCTGCTTTGTTTATGAAAAACAGATAAGACTAAAAAAAGTCCCTGATGCAATCCCTTCAAGCAGACTGGATTAAAATGATTTTTCACCAGCTGACAGTTACAAATTGGCAATAAAAACTGTCTCACTTGGGATGTGTGTCTACTCTCTGTTTCTATACGACTGTCTTCAAAACAATTGTGTGAAATGTAGATAAATGCAATGCTTTCAAATAATGGTTTACAGACAGTCTACACACTAAAATCCAACATATCAGGTGCTGAAACTGAAATATATATATATATATATATATATATATATATATATATATAAAGATGCTCATTATAAACTCTAAAAAGTTTAAATGGGGTCATGCTTACCACTCAGTTGCATCACCTCCTCTGTTAACAATGCTGTGAGATTTTGGCAACCGAGAGAGCCAGCTGCTGTAGTTTAAAGGGTAAATAGGAACCCTGCAGTGTGCAAACTGTTTGTTACTTTTCTTCTTTTATCTTTGTTTTCCAATAAAAGCCTGATTTAAAATTTCAGCTGCCCAGAGGTTTGGGGACATCTTTGTTCTGTCTTTTTATGGGTACATGCTAAAAGAAGATACTGAAACACTTAAAAGACAATTTTTTTTTTTAAATTTTTTTTTCCCCCCCCAGAATATTCTTGCACGTTGAAGTCATTACTAACTCAAGAACTGAACAATAACCCTCTCACTTTATTTGGTGGGATGTTTGTTTCAAAATATATCATTCAGCTGTTCAGATTTTCAGAAAGATATTACATCACTCTTCCAGCTCAGTGTGGAAATATCCATTCCCCTCATCTTTATCTCCACCCAACCTCACTTGGGAATAATTGGCTTTATCAGTGTTTTATTTAATGGTTTATTTACTAACAGGAAATCTAAGTGCTTATTTGCATTTTCTAATGACCTCCCAGTTGAAAGCTAGGCATTCTGATTTCCCATATGTCAGTGAATGCACCATCTGTAATGCAAAAGCATTCTTAAACAGAAGAAATACTCTAAAGTTGAAGCATTGCTCATTAAGCCAACTATTCTCAGTGTTAACTTTTCAAATTTTACATTAGAGGTGGCAGAAAATGTAAATCTGTTTCAAACAAATAAATAAATCAATGGAAAAACATTGAGTTTATTCAAATCTGACCTCTCATTTTACAGAAAACCTTTATACAGTGTACGCTGCTTCATCTTGGACTCAGACAAACTGTATGCCATGTAAAGTGTACCCAAGTAAACACACACAATACAATCAATTTAAATTAAGTCTTCTTCACAACTTGTGTGTGCTTCATACTGCTGCCTGCTGTAGTTTTTCTTTAAGTATTTTAGAATTGATTCAATCAGCATTCACTTTGAGTACTGGAAGGAAAGCAGTACGATTAGCAGAATAATTTACCTTTGTATTCCAGGTGAAAGCCAGTGTAAGAAACAGACCCATCACTGCGGAATGCTAAATGCATGGTGCTTGAACTGCTCTCGATCCGCTCTGGGAGTTTGCTGTCCTGGAAGCTACCAATGAGAGGACTGTTGCTATCTGGACCGTCATATATGTACAGGAAGTCATAGTTTGGCTCAATGTTGAAACTAGAAAAACACAAGCAAACAGAGTGAGAAATAAAAAAAAAAGAAAAAAGTGTCAGCAGCTGAACTGATAGTGAAGAAAGCTAAACATCTCAGCATAAAGCTAAACATTGGTTAATCTCTCCTAAACTTAAATCCAAGGGAAACATTGTTTCCTTCTCAACTAATTTTCAAATTCAGCCTTTTTGGTTTGAACAGGGCTTCAATCCATTGTAGATTTTGTTTTAAATATTAGGTGTTAAGGAAAATAAAACATCACACATGGATAAAAACATGATTTAAAAAGCTTAGTTGAGTTGGACTGCTACCTGATGAAGGCCAGTGACAGGACATAATCAGGGTTGACAGCAATGAGCCAGTCACAGTCCTTTGAATGAGGGTAGGGATGTGGGTAGTTAGGAGAGAGAATGAATCCATTGGAACCAGTTAGGTTTCCTCCACAAGGAGCTACGATGAAAGCAGGATAAAGTAAAAACATATTAAGACATAATTAATGTAAAATATTATCATATTCAAATCTATTCTAAATTAAACATTATTTCCATTATGCTGTGTCGAAACACATCAGTACAGAGACGTGTGTGTACAACAATTTTAAACAGCCTTCTTTTAAGCCAGCAGCGATTGTGCCCTGTCCTTGAGTCAAGCACTGAACTTTAAACAACTCCAGCTGTGTATGCAGTACATATATTTTATGTCCCTATTGGATACACTGAAGCCTTTTCACCTATGCAGACAGGCGGGCTTGGCTGCCAGTAGTATCTGTTATCCACTTGTATGCAGGTTATTTTGTCGTCCCCCTGGAGCTCGTATCCGGGGTCGCACTGAAAGGACACTGAATCCCCCGGCTCACGGCCATCTCCGCTCCGACTGCCATTCATTGGAACACCTGGGTCCCGGCAGGCTGTAGCTACTGAGCCTGGACAGAAAGGAGACAGGGACATTATAGGAAATGGAAGACAAATAGGAGAGCAATTTGCAAAAACAGGGTCACACTTGATATTTAAGGCGGTAGAAACAAATGCCTAATGCTTTGTTTAAATACAATGTAGTAATTTATAAAATTACTTTATCAGAATTAATATTACTACATTATAGAACATTGTTTAGAATTTAGGCTATTTTTCATTTATTATACCCTCCTTCTATACAAATAAAAATGTAACAATAAAACACAGATGTTTATCCAAAGTTTATGCAAATCATTACATGTTAAATATGAAAATACCATTTATGCACATCCAGGAATATATATATATTTTTCAGTTTGTAAAACTAGCAAAATAAAATTCTTTATATGCTGTAAATAATCAGCTGCAGAAATTTGATGGTGAAATCTGTCAGTTAAATTTTAAGCAAAACAGTATTTTCCAAATGTGTGATATTTTATGAAGAAATTAAACCTGCTCCAGGACATAACAAATAGTGTCCATTTTGATTATAAAACCAAATTTAAATACTTACACATAAAATTAATACATCAACCTACGTAAAAATCTAATAAATTTTATTGTAATTTCAATTAGCTAAAACAAAGATAAATTATTTGTCACCATAAGGATAATTTAAGCTGACCAAGCTGCTCCTTTAGTGGAGGTTTATGAGAAATGTATTCACTCTTTATTACATAAAAAGATCTAATTCAGACTTTTAGTCAGTGTATAGAAACAAAAATCCACTTAAATTGTGTTTTATATTATATATTATTTTCTTAATGACTACCTGATTGTGTTCCTGCACACAAAATATACTACATGTAGTTAAAACATATTTTAAGGATGTACATATCAGAAATGAAAGCTAAGCTATAGAACACCACTTACTCGAGAACTGAATAGCAAATCCTGACTTGCTGATGTAAAAGTCAGTCTCAAACTGAACAGTGACTGTATTCAGTGTCGAATGGATTCCTTCAGGAAGTAGAGACCCGCTGAGCTCAGCTAAAGACATTTCATTCTCAGGTGGTCCATCCCAAACCTTCAACATGTCATGGCTGGCTTCTGTATCAAAGGCCAGGAACTGAAGACTGTGGTTTAGAGGGAAAAAACAAAGAAAACCTCAGATTGAGTCAGCTATTTAAAGTGCATCTGTATGTCTGTAATTTGAAACTTGCTTCTTTTGATGGCAAAAGTAAATAAATAAATCAATCATGGACAATGATTCTCCTTATTAACCTTTATAGGCACATAAGAAACATCATGGAATGCATCAACATATTTCCTTGCAACTGATTATTCATTGAAAATAGAGAAATATACTCTTTTGAAGTGTACTTTCAATTAGCACTAAAATGACTAGCACAGGCAAAATAACTCAAAGTTGAAAGACTCAGGGAGACCCACTTTACCTCACAATATTTCCTGAATCCACCTCGATGGTCCAGGTGCAGCGGAGGTTGTTGTCATAAGGAAAAGGGTACCCAGGGGAAAGAATCCGCCCTGAAGACTCACCCTTAAAACGACCACCACACTCCGCTGCATGTTTCACAAACACAGATAAAACAGAGTGCACACAGTTTAATATGCACACACTGTAAGAATATCCCTGTTTAACACGTTAAATTATCCCAAATGTCACATTACACACTCGTCCCAAATTTTAAATTGGTGTAAAAGCATTTCGGAGTGTTTGTCAGGTACGACAAATCAGATATTTATCTGTCTGTGGCCATTGTTTATCAAAGCAATCAGATCCAGCAGGTGCACCTCAGCGACCACAGCGCAGTGATTAAACGATCACCGTGGAGACAAATGGACTTTAAAAGAAGCTAACACTCTTCTTGTGAGTCTTGCTGTCTTTCTGTCTCTCTCTTATGAGCAGAAGATGAAGACCAATGAAGAGAAGACACAATTTTGCTGATCTTGCATTCCTCCCTAAAGAAATCACCTTGCATTATATAACTAAAAAATTTCCTTCTTTGTGCTTTGTCTCCCTCTCACTTTTATATTTTTACAATCTTCATCCCCTTTCTGCTTTTCCTCCTTCTGCAAGTTCCTCCTCCCTCAGGCTTCCTCATCACAGGAATATATTATCTTGGGTAATAGGAGCAATATGAAGAGGTTGGATGGAGAGAGGATACAGAGGAAGGAAGTAAAATAGAGAGGGGGGGGCAAAGGGGTAAAGACAGAAACACTGGGAGTAATAATAATAAGAAATATAATATTAAGACTGGCAGTCTGATGAGGTCACAGTGTGTCATTGCTAAAATATAAAGGCAGAGAATTTTAGCCAGTGGTTTTATGACTCTTTCATTATTGATAGTGAGAAGAAGAGAGACTTATTAAGCTGAATTCAAAATCAGAAAGTTGAGAGGCATGAATGAATGAAGGAAGAAAGGTCTTAAAATTCTGGGCTGGTGTAATGTCTGCAGCTCCCATGTGTGGCAAACCTGCAGCAGCAATTTTGTGAGTCACTTTCAAAAGACTTGGCATTTGTTTGGATCTAATTATAAGATGCAACACTTACTCTAAAGGAATGACAACATCTCCCATAGAAGGCTTAATAACATACAATTTAAGGTACTTCATAACATACTGATGAATGTGGGAGTATATTTTAGCACGCATGTGTGAGTCCTGGAGGCTTAAATTGATTGCAAAGCCAGTGACCGAACATTATTGATGTGTTGACATCAATATTTGGACTGTGGTGTAATAATTTCCCATCAGTTTGAAGCCTTGGAGAATGAATTAAAAAGGCAATGATGTTCCAATTGAATATTTATAAACATGACTATACTCAAAGGGAAGCTGCTTATAATGGCTTTATTCTTTCCATAAAATAGCTGATGCTTTGATGTCGTAAAAACAAATCAATTCAAATTTGTTCATGGGTTAGTTCTTATAAAAGGTGCTAAGCCCTTCATAGACTAAGAGTGATGTAAATAGAAGTTAATAACAAGAATGTTAGTGTATGTGAAAGGGCATGTTTGAGCACTGGGAGCTGATTATTGCGCCCGCCAGGTGTGGGAAAGAACATCGGCCAAAACAAAAAAGAACAAAAAAAGAAAAAGGAAAGCGTAGATTAGACTGAGGGAGTCCAGTATTCCTGGTGGTGTAATCCTGAGTAAATGGGGTTGTCACAGACTTTAAAACCAATGCAGGGAGTGATATCCAGAAAAAAAAATGCTCAAAAAAATACAATTGAAGAGAAAATTGGGTCCCCATCTGTTTTTCTTTTCTTTTTTTCTTGAGTTTACGCGTACATTCTGTCTTTGCATAAAGCAGAAAACCAGTTTAAACTGTATTACAGACCCGGTGCAGGTCAAAAAAGTCTGACTGCACACTGGATGATATTTTCTAATCTCTATATCTTTAGATTTGTTTCTAGGAATTTAACTGCTCTTGATTATAATTTGTGCACATGCTCATTTTAAGTTTTGTTATGTGGAAAAGAAATTAGGGCACTTTTGAATGCACAGGATGCTGCTTTGTTTTTTGTTTTTTTACCTCTCAGTTTTCAGTGTTTAGGGTCATGACCTTTATCTGCATGTTGCTGGGTGAAGACTTAATGACGGACAAAGCCTGCAGTTTCATATTGGAGGTGTGGTAAGGAAGAAAACAGAATAGTCCTCAATCAGTAGAGTTGACTTGGCTGTTTCATTAGATTAATTCAGGATTGCTTGATAAACTGAACAAAAATAACTATTGTCCAATGATAACGTTACTTTTCTTTGTTGACTGTGAAGCTATGGAAGTAAATCTGTCTTATTAGATTGTTTTAATTGAACCAGCCTTTGAATTTGAGACACTGAATTATGCTTTTCAAATGTAAAATGTTTTTTTTTTCATTCCTATTCATTCAAGTTTTGAAATCTTACGGTTTAATATCTGAGAAACAAGGATAACCAGTCAGTCCTGGATGACGGTATTTAGCCAATCAAACCGTGCTCCATTGGTTACATGACATCACATGCACATACTAGGAAGCTATATGCATCGCGAAGCAGATTACTGATCTCATCAATGATCAGCCTGCACCAGAAACTATATGGTCAGCAGTAGCAAATGAGAAGGCTACTCATTCTTTCTGAGTCGTTAAATCCTGCAGACAGCAATGCACTAGCATTAGAGATGCTAACAGCTAGCAACCTTACTGACAGTTAAAAATGCAGCTTGATAAATAATCAAATGCAGTTTCAACGTCCAGGATTAAAAGATGCAGAAGTAAAATGAGGCCTGCTGTATACTAGATTCTTCTCAGACATGAGCAGTTGGTGTAAATTAGAGATGGGCAGATGAAATTGCACCTTTCAAATTTGTGTCAGACTTCCTGAAGCAGACCACGTCAAGCTTTTGAATTGCTTCAAAATTTTGAGTAAGATTTTGAGTAAAATTTTGAATGTGGGGATACATATTTAATTCCATATGAAGCTGCATCCATTGGACTGTGACATCACCTGCAGACAATATTTGGCTACTATTTTATGGCACTTCCTGTGACCATGATGCCACAAGATGTCATTTTGACCCAACTTAAAAGCAAGAACAGTTTGATACAATAACTCCAAAGTTTTAAAATAAATATGAAAGTGATGGGACACAAATGAAAGTGTTGTGTAACAGATCATAAAGTGATAAATTCTAGAAGCTGCCTTTCCTTCTTTTCTGGTTGCTTTTAAAAGAGAATATTGATCGTTCTTGTACTTACCTATGTATGTCTGCATACATATTTGTGTGTCATTTCAATAGACCTCTATTTAAAGTGTAAATGCCTTCGCAAGGCAAGGACGTACCTATACAGGAAGGCAGAGGGTTATCCCAGGCTCTCCTTTCACCTGTCATGCACTTCAGTGTGGATGCACCATGCAGAGTATATCCAGGCTCACATTTGTACGTGATGCTGCTGCCAGAGAAATGGCCTTGGTCATTGACTTTGAAGCCAAACTGAGGGACACTTGGGTCCTCACAATGAGACAATTCGAAGCCTAGACATAGAAAGAAAAAGACAGAAATATTTACACAGTGTGAACTTTTTAAAGTGCTCACAAAGGGAGATCTTAGACCCACAAGAGAGAACAGAATCCATTTTTAGGTAGACACACAGCAACACTTCCCTAATATCAAAATCACTTAAGTATTCTGTATATGAGCTTGCTGATATCACAGATCCTGGTAAGCTCTCAATGCAATTTAATAAGAAAACCTAAAACGAAACATGAGAAACCATTATTGGGAGTGATACTGGAGCATGTGTACACCTTATCCAATTTAATGTTGTTTTTCACAGTCTGTCTGAGCTCAGTTTCCATGGTAATATTCAGAATATTTGGTTAGCGCACAGTTTTAAAGCGTGGGATATGAATAGGTTCATAAATATCCTTACAGGACCATCACCAGTATTTGATCTACGGCATTGCCCAGAAGATAAGGTGCGCCAGTGTTTGAGTTATCTCCTGGCAGACTGATGTGGGTGTATGTCTAAATCCTTAAAAATAGCCATTGAGAAAGTTGCACCGCATACCAGCGTAAACACATGTCACAATCCTGACCACCACTGTGAACGGTTGCCCATCTAAAATTATTCTCTTTCTTAGACGTATCAGAAAACATTACACCATGTATTATTCATTGAAGCACACATTTTATCCTCCATATCAAAAATAATCATAAACAAAGTGAAATTACACCACAAACATAAAAAAGTGTCTTGTGCTTCAAGACACTTTGCTTTTGCAAATACCCTTGCAAAAACACAAGAAAGGTGCAGCAACAAGAAAATACAACCTCAAAGCACTATGCAAATCATCCCAGCAATCATTCTCCATGACTGCTTTTAGGCAAGGCAGTTTATTTGTATAGCACATTTCATGTACAGGACAATTCAACATGCTTTACATAAAACAAAAGCATTACAAATATTAAGAAAGAGTGAAAGGCAGCAACAAACGTCAAGAAACACAATAAAATCATAAATCACATTAAAATTATTTAAAAGAGAAGTTAAAAAGTTACCGTGCAGAATTCATGCACAGGCACATTAGAAAAGAGATGTTTTTAACCTGGATTTAAAAATGTCTACATTTGGTAGAAGTTTAAATGGTAAATGGTCTGTACTTATATAGCGCTTTTATCCAAAGCACTTTACAGTATACATCACATTCACCCATTC
>JBAMHW010000019.1:16642836-16658861 GCA_037177495.1 Rhadinocentrus ornatus
TGACTGTGGAATAGAATAGAATAGAATAGAATAGAATAGAATAGAATAGAATAGAATAGAATAGAATAGAATAGAATGATATAATTTTTGGTCTTTTTCTGTTTTTTGTTTTACATAACTACAACATCCTCTGTAACTTCACAGATCCTGTACACTCCTACTTGAACCTCACGATGACAGTGATGTGGTAGGAAATGTTTTTTTTTAGACCAAACCATGATTGTTGGTTAGTTATTACCAAGCCATTTTACCAACTAAAAGGTATGGTAGTGTTGGTAGTGTGTAGCTTTTTTGTTTTATTGTTAGCAAAAATCAAGAATTGCTTTCATAAATACGTATTTTACCAAAGTCTGATCACAATCCCGGCTGCACGGTAGTGTGGTGCTTTCTGTGTGCATGTTCGCCCTGTGTTTACGTGGGTTCTTTCCGGGTTCTCCGGCTTTCTTCCACCATCCAAAGACATGCATGTTAGGTTAATTGGTGACTCTAAATTCTCTCTAGGAATGAGTGTGTGCATAAATGGTTGTTTGTCCCTATCTATGTTGGCCCTGCGATGGACTGGTGACCTGTCCAGGATGTACCCTGCCTTTCACCTGAAACAATGCTGGGAGGGGCTCCAGCTTACCCCACGACCCTAATGGAATAAGCGGTACAGATAATGACTGACTGACTAATCACAATCCCATCCAAATGAAAGCGTTTTTGTAGCTTAGAATTAGATGTTTATAAATCCATAGGAGGTAGCGCACCCAACTGGAGGCTGCCATGTTGCACCTTTGAAAACAGTGGCCAAAAGGGGACAAAACTTCTTAGCCTTGTGTCTTTTACCTGCGAGTCTCTGCTGTTTCAGGGGGAGGGCGCGGGGGTTGTGTAAACAAGCCAAGACGACAGTGGATGATTCAGCTTGCCAGCTTATATTGAAATGGAGGACCATCTATACTCTTTGCCCGCGAGACAGAAGAAAAAAATAGCCAAGAAAATAATTCGGGAGAAAATAAGAATGTACATCAGTGGAGCATTTACCAGATGGATGCAGCTGGTGGAGAGGGACTTCAAAGCTAACGCAGAGGTTGCAGCTTTCTGCTGGATAGGTGAGTTAATGCAATCTAACAGTGAAGTTCATTTTGGCGTTATGTTAGAAACAGGGCAGGATGGTCCAGCAACTACTTTATCCTCCTGTTTAAGTCGGATCATTTACTGTTACTTGCTATATAAAACGGCAGAAACAGCTAATTTGTTAGTTATATTTCAGCTGATTTGTCAACGGGATGGGGGTAGTTGTCTCCTTCTAGTCAGACAAACAGCCAAAGTAAAACCACTTTCTTGCCGTGATTTAATCACCAAAACCGCAGCATTCTAATGCAGAAATATCTCTCAGATAATAATTATTTTCTATCAATACGTCGCCAACCTCCATGAATAAATCAGTTGAAATACATGTTATTAAACACAAAGGAATGTTACAGCACGGGTAACATTATTGGCATAAAAAAATAATAATTATGTATCATTCTGTTCCTCATCACCTAACGGGACACTCAAACTTCACATTTATGAATCTCTGCGGCTTCCGTAGTCGTAATAACGCTCTTAAACGGTAAGACTCCAGTAGAGCTCTACTCGGTTGCTTGTCATATATTAGCGCACCACTAGATAGGAGAAACTCTTACACTCTGCGGCTTTATAATAATAAAATACTTAATTGTATTTAAGATAGTAACAAATATCGGATGTGGTTATTCAGTTCAAAGATGTGCAATACCTCCTGCTGTCTGAAGGAGTGCCAGTTTAAAGTACGGATATTGTGGGTCATTTTTAAGGGGATGGACGCGATTCGAAGAATTGTTGCAGAGGACAAATGTATTACCTTTTACAATATAGATGATGTGAAAAAACAACACCACTCAAAGATACATGTACACGGAGACAAAAACAATTTTTTACTGTAGAAAAATATTCGAATAATAAAAAAAATAGCAGATTCACCTAAACTTGTCTCTGCGATGACATGGCCAAAATTAATAACATACCAACACATCTGGGTAAAGGAGCGCTCCACATTCTCCGCCCGCCTCCCAGACAGATTAACTCTGGTGCCCCCTCTAGGCGGTATCCCATATTGCAGGAAAAAGACAAAGTGTCTCCAACTGCAAAACTGTAGCCGTTTCTCCTGCCGAACCGAGGCATCCCAGGGTCCTCACATGGTTCCAAAGTATACTCTGCAGGAAAAACAAAAAGCTTTTAAATTTGATGAAAGTCAATTACACAAGGAAAATCCACCATTACGACTACAATAAAAGCAAGATTTAAATATTTTAGGATGTGTTGAAAAATTAGCCATGTTCAATCTTCCTCTTGGTCAATCAACATGTTAAATTATTCATTAACTCTTGTGATTAAAAAAAAGGTCTTGACAAAGAAAACTAATGAATAAAATATATGCCTGACAACTTATATGTAGGTGTGAACAATTAGCATATAAGTTGTTAGTACTCATCACCTTCAGCATATCTGAGTTAGGTCTGTTGAGTTAGTATTTACCAAAGGTTCACCACTAGATTAATCATTTTTAGTGGACCGAGATGGATGATGAGATATCTATTTATGAGAAGGCTGCAGGATGTTTGAGCATGCTGACTCTAGAAACTCAAATCTCTTATGACACCTCCCATGTGTTACATTCTGAGAATCAGCTTATACCATCTGGGAGGCAATAAAATGTCCCTCAGTGCAGAATTAGATTTGAGTGCTCCTTAACACCAGAGATACTGAAGAGCACTGAAAGGCTAATTAGGCACAGGATCTTTTATATGAGAGGCAGATGTAAGCCTCGAACTTTCTCCTCCTAACTCTGCCCCTAAAAACCCTTATAATCACACTTTAAGTCTATTTAATAAATCAGTTTATCGAATGGTCATGTCATATTTGTGTTTCATAACTAAATATAGTTTCTTTGATAATTAAATACACAATCTATTTGACCACTTCAGAGTTCAGCAAAGTCAAGAACCAACATAAATTAGTGACCTCCTTCAGCTTTACGTCATAAGGAGGTCACTGATGTCAGACGATGTCAGGGCTTGCATGGCTGTCAGACAAAAGTTCTCTTCAACTGTTCCTGAGCAGTTTTTGTTTAGCACAATTCATTCTGCACGATTTTTTTTTTTGTTATTTTGAATTGACAGAAAGTAAATTAAGAGACAAAACCAATTTCCTATGATATCAAAACTGACATCTAACTGAAGCAAGATTTTCTTAGAGTGTAATATTACACTGACATTACTTTATTGAGTATGACAACAATGAAGTAAAATACCAGAGAAAGTAATGTTGAAGCCTTCATATGAAATGGAAAAGTCAGAGATGAATCGTAGCTGGGCTTTGAAGTTTCCATAGAGACCAGCATTGATGTTGCTAGGCAACTCATTGCCGGTTAGTCGAGCCAGTGGTTGCAGGAAACTCCCGTTTTCAGTAACCAAGAGGTAGTCATGTTGGTCCTCCAAATGAAAAGAACTGAACTGAAACTGGACCCCTGTTTGAGACACATACGAAGACCTCAAATTATAGTCTGAACAAAACATTTTTGTGCAAGTTAGTAGCAGACGGGAATTCAAAGCGACAAACATCATCACTACACAAAACTTACAAACATCCATTTTAAAAACTTTAACAAAATTTTACTTAAAATATGCACACTACAGCCTGACCACTATAATACAAACCTCTGAATACTTAAAAACTCAAGAGCTTTGTATAATGTAAGTTTTTAGTTTTAATACAACAGAAACTGAACCACTGTGCTCATGGTACTGTCTGTCCGGCTGTCTCTGTCTATTAAGGAGTGTGCATTTGTGTGTCCCTTGCCTTTCCCGTGGCTGACTTCTACAGTCCAGGTACAGTTGAGAGATGAAGGGTAGCTGTCTGGATAACCGGGACTGAGGATGGTTCCCCAGGGACCTCTAACATCCCCACCGCACAGAGCTGGATAGATTGAGAGAGACAGAGTGGGAGAGAGGGGGCAGAAGGAGAGAGATGAGCAGAGACATGGGGACAGAGGCAGAGAGAGGTTAGCATCAGACTGTTGATTGCTAAAACAGATAATGCTTCCCTGTGGACCTTTAATACCACTCCTATGGTACACACACACATGCATAACCACACATAAATGCTACAAGAGTGGGAGAGGGAGATGGAGACAGATCGACAGGGAAGGAGAAAGAGATCCTCTAAGAGCTGTGGGTTAAAAGGTCTGCATGCACTGCAAGCTGCAAAATCTGTGTCCTTTCACAGATTAGTGAATGGGAAAATGTTTCGGTGCACTCCCCATAAACTTTGTTTTTAGGTAAGATTTTCTGATTTATTTCTCACACTTTTGCAGACATATGATACATGAATACAACAAAATCTGCCACACAGAATAATAAATATGTCATTTTTTCTTCATACAGTTTAAAAAAGTTTAAAAGTGTTTGAATATCTTTTTAAAATAAAATGTGAGTTGAATTCTAAGAATGTAAATAATGTTTTAGCTGTAAAATGTTTCCATAAAATGCACAGTATGCAAAATCTCTAGGAGGACGATTATGAAAATATTATCCTGTTTACAATAGAAATATATTGCAGTGATGGGTTTTTGTAAAGAGTAGTGTTAAAAAGCTATTGGTATGCAAAAGCTAAAGGATATACTGACCAGCCATCTGATCAACTAACCAGCCAAATAACGACCACAGTCCACTGCAAAAGCAAACCAGACACACCAGTGTTGTGTAAACAGAAGTAGAACTGCGGATAACCTGACTGATCATTTGGTTTCTACATTATTTGTATTATAATATTATGTGTAGGGTGTATGGGCAGCTGATATGTGTCATGTTCCCTTGGACAAACCACCTGTTCATCTTCTGTCATGGGCTAGCTTAAACTGGTCAGATTAATTGCTTGTCAGATCGGTGAATTAAATTCTTGCCAAAATAATTTGGGTAAAGAGTGAAAAGTCCGTCTCCACTGCTAAAAGCTCCCTGTATCTTGTTTTCTCCATTTACTCAGTGATGAAGTTCTTTCTAGTTTAATTTTGATATACATAAAGCAGCATAAATACCAACTTCTTTAGCAGCAGCTGTTGTTGATCCTGAGTGCTCTGAAATAACATTTATGTCCACTATAGCTTAACCCTAACCTTTGGAGCCTGGCTAGGTTTGGATAACCAAGGTCCAAATGAGCTTGTTTGGATATCCAAAAGTAGATTTGGTTGGAAGTGCTTAAACGTGGTGCATAAACTGCTTAATTAAAAATAAACAAGCCTTAAAATCCAAATTAGTCATTTAATGCAACCCAAAATTATGGATATTTCTCAGAATTTCATATATTAGTGCCTTTCTATATGTCTGATGTGGAATAAAGCTTTAATTGCTATTCAGGCTTTGCATAACATTTCCGAGGAGAATCATAACATCATGTGCAGTGGAAATGCTGATATATGCAGCAAACTGCGTGGGAAACAGATTTGCTGCCTAAAATGCAAAGTTCTTTGTTACATAACAAGTGACCATCTGGACAATAAGTGTGTTTTTATTTTTTTTCTGTTACTGTCAGGACCTGAAACCTGTTTGAAAGATTCTGTTGCTTTGGAATATGCAACACTTTAGCTGTTGTTTTAAATCAGGAAACAGAGATTACAAATAAAGATCTCCAGAATATTATTCAACCTAATTTGCTTTCTTTTATTAGAATGGACACTAAGTGTGTTTTGTCTCTCATATCTTTTTCTGTTTGATTTAAAGTGATTCAGCATAATGATATTCAGGTTTGTGCTTCTTACAGATTAAACTAAAAAACATTTTTTAAATCACATATGTCCTCAGCATGAACCTGGGAAACTTGCCCAAAATGAATACTGCTATGCTGGATGACAGCTGTGCTTCACAGATATCGGGTCCAAAAAGCATAGCAAACTGTGTCGTTCGTTCTGTACATTTCGTGTTGTAAGGTGCTTCACTTGAGCCCGCTCCAGCTGGTTTATCATAGAATGTGGTGGAAGAAGTACCAATTTGCCTTACAATAAATCTATAAAATGCCATAGCATTAGCTCAAAAGTGCATCAATGGAAAGGGAAGCAGGGAGGTCAGACCTGAAAGTTTCCTTTACTTTTTAAAAGTTACTGTTCAAGGGGAGGAGAAAACCACCAACTGTGGCAACTCCAACTGGAATAAAAACTATGCAGACCTTTTTATTTACTGAGTGCTGCTACTGTACAACAGCATGGTCAGCCAGGAAGTAAATGTGTGCTCAAACCACATCAGGGCATCAGTATCTTCACACTCAACCCCTGTAGTTTTAACATCTGCAGAGTGAGAAGCAAGAAGTGAGAATATTTCCAAACTAAACAAATACACAGCAGGCACGAACACGCAGACACACGCACTATTAATAATTAATACTTTCTGTCAAGAAGCCCTTCCTTTGAATGCTGAGTTGTGTGAGAAATCTGAAACACTGCATTGCTATCTTTATCTTTGCCAGTTTATCTTTGTCTGTGTTGCACTTGATCTGTGTGTCACNNNCTCCCACACACCCCCCTCAATCTATTTATCTTTATATCAAATCTCTTTCATTTTCTGTATCTGGGTTGGGTTGACTGCTTCCACTTCAGCGTCTGTACTTCATAAAACCTGAATAAGCGAAAGAAGTTGATTGATTTAACTCATAACTGCTTCATAACTTATTTGTAACACATCTAGCTTTGCCAAAGTCTGACTGATCGGTGCTTTGTGAACAATGCATTAAAATGTTAAGTTCAACATTTCAAACATTTCAGTTCAACAATCTTTAAAATATTCTGTTATATTCTAGTTGTTTTCTTCTTCATAATGCGTTACATATATCTATCAAAACTGGAGGAATGAAATGAATTTTACGCTACCCTTCCTGTCGAATTTTTACATCTGAGTCGAATGTCTTTGGTGATGCATTTAATGTTAACCAGTTGTCAATAAAGAAGGTTGATATATATGTCAAATCAGGTTGCAGTACATCTTGTGTATACAGAGTGTAATAGTATCCAGCATGTACACTCTAGGCAGTCTTCTTGATGTTTATATGCTCAAACTGCCTCCTCGGTGGAAAACGACTTCCAGTACCAGGAATTGTGCGATTCAAATGTGCTTCAAAAGCCAATGAGTCAACAAGCCAAACTAAGTGAGCCACCGCAAAACTGATGCTGCAGTACCGCATACGTCTTTCCTCCCACCTCTCCTGCACCACCATGATTGGAATGGGAGAGACAGCAAAGAGAGAGACAGGTCTCCCCCCACCTCTCCTCTGCCCCCAAGCTCCTGATTTGAGAGAGAAGAGAGAGAAGGTGACAGGCAACACAGGCTCTCGTCAACCTTACCTCAAACCTTCTTGTGTTCGCAGTTCACACAGAAGAGGAGGTGACAGGAGGCACATGGATAAAGGCACCACACGCACACATGTATGTATAAAGTGCACATGCACAGACACACACACACCTTTTCCCACAGATCTTTTATCTTCTCAAATCAGTGTGTATCAGCCCCAGCAGCCTGCAACTTGTCCCTGAGTTTGTGTCGCATAACAACATGTGACTCACTTTCAAATACCTGGATGCTGGTGTAACTTCTATTCCCACATACCTCATCCTCTTTCTGTCTATTATAAAGAAGATGGTAGATCAGTTTGGTATAATAATGTTTGAAAGTATTTATTTTAAAGCTTTTCATTAATTCTGGAAAATATGAGTGTACATCATCTTCAGGTCTGCGTTTAAGTTAAGGCTAGGTGCTTCCAGATAGCATGCTGTTCATCTTTCCTCTGTACCAACTTCAAAACAGTCTCTTTTTCACTGCTTGCAGCTGATTGTTTTTTGGTAAAGCCTGCTGAGGTGTCTAATTAGCTTTAAACGTCACACTCCTGACAGCTAGATGCATGCACGGGATACCAGCATGTGGAGAGCAGTATCTGCCAGTAAATAGGATTTGTCAACAGACAGCAAAAGCATTGATAGGGCACAGATCATTATCAGCTGACATTGATCTGTGGTCACTTTAAAGCCCAATCAGAGGGACTGATCTTTTCTTTTTTTCCTTTTTTTTCCTTAAAAATTAATGTGATAAGTCAATTATTTTTATATGGAGGGGAGAACATTTAGCACATGGCCATTTAGTTAATGGACACAGATAGTCATACTGAAGCTATTTCTCTATCACTCTCTTACAAACGATTACTCTATCAATGTCTGATTAATGTTTTCATTTTGAATTGATTACAGACTTTATGTATTGATGCAAATTGACGCATTAGTAGATTCTGCTTGCAAAAACTAATCCCAGTGCTGCACCTTTTTGAGGGATTTACACTTTTGAGATACCATAGTTGTATCTTCATTCATAGATAATGCAAGGCATGATTTTTCATATCTTTGGTATTAATCCACGTTAAGTTATGGGCGTAATTATGTCAGTTTGAAAAACAAGCCAGCTTATGTTTTTAAGATGATTTACTTCATTAATGCTTTTCCCTGAACTATTATGTTGCTAGAACATACTTAAGCATAATGTGGAAAAAACACACTTGTACCACACTATATTATTGTGTATTATTGTGGCCTGATAATAAACCTCTTTTTCCTCATTTATCTTGTGTTCCAATTAAAGACCCTTTTGGCAAAATTTACCATCACACGTGGGTAAGGGGTGGCTCCACCAGTGGTTCTTTTCACACACCAGGGGCTCCTCGTGGCTAAGTCTGTATCCAGAGTCACAGCCAAAGGACACCGTGGACCCTATGGAAAAATCTTGTCCATACCGAATACCATTGACAGGGATGCCAGGGTCCAGGCATGAATAGCTGTCCACTGTAACACCTGTAGAAAAAAAAGATAACATAAGCTGATCTAAATATCTTAACTCTAAAGCCTATAGTTTACAGAAAGCACCATAGAGTTCAACCATATCTAGACCAAAAGAAACTTCTGAAACTGCATCTGCAGGACTATTATTGGGATGACATCACCCACCTACCATAAGTGTTATTAAAGACATGCTGAGAGCAAAGCATCTCCACAAATATTTCCATTTTTTCCTTATATGCTAAATGCTCACACATTTTTCCAATAAGGATGGGCACACCAGAATTACTCCTGGATCATCCCATGCATGGATATTGTATTTGTTTCCAACTTACTTTCATAAAGTATTTTAAAGCCAGCATTGGACCGGCTGTTGTCAGTGGTGAACAGCAGATAAAGGAAGTTACTGCTGCTGAACAGGAACTGGGGCACCTGGGTGCCGTTAAAGGAGCCAATCAGAGGTGATAAGAGGTTTGGTCCATCATGAATCTCGAGAAAGTCATAACCCAGCTCTGTCTGGAACCTGTTAGGAGAGAATATCACATTGACTTAATCCTGACTACAACACAAGTCTTATTTGTTTTTTGAAAATTTTGTATAAAAATAAATCGAACTGAAAACACCAATGAAAAATGTTTTTCTAGGTATTTTCTAGCCACTATTGCTGGTACAAAACTGAGGGAAGACATAAAATGAATAAAAATCATACCTGCCTTTCTCATCAATCAACAGTATAACTATCACTCTTAAATTTATGGCCTATGAAATGAAAGATTACCCCTATATTAGTAATAAATCCTTATAAATTTCATGTCTTGCCAATTTTTGTTTTGCTTGTCGCACGCAATTGATTGTGGTTGTGATGATTCTACACTTGTTTTCTCAAAGCTCTGAGAGTTTTCATAATATGTAGAAGCAAAATAATTTATGTTGCTCACCTGTCAAATGTAATTTTGATGGAACGTCCAGGCTCTGCTTCAATTACCCACTCACAGTTGAGGGAATCTTTGTAGTAACCAGGCCACCCAGGAGACAAAATTACTCCATTTTGAGCTGAATAGTGGCCCCCACACGGTGCTGTGAGAGGAAACAAAGAAAAAAAAAGAAGGGAAAATGTGGGGACATGTATCTATAATCTACGTCTCAATGTAAGTGAAGTTGAGATGAAATGTATGAGAAGTGATACCACACATATTTCGAAGGATTTACAAGTAGCTCAGGTTGGTGAATCTTCACCAGCAGCTGACATGCAGTCAAGTTAATTACATCTTGTATTCAGTCTTTTTAAAAGTTGGTTTGCTGCATAAGCACAGCGTTTGATGCTCGGATTTCACAGTTCAGCAGTAACACTATGATTCACATTTACTTAACAGGCCACAGCCTACAGATGATTTAATTTCTGACCAGATCTGAGAGGTGCAAAAAGAAGTTGTAAATGCAGCACTGAAATGTTTGTAGAGTTTCTTATGTTGGCTTTTAACCCATTTGGAGTTTTCTTTCTTACAATATGATGACTGTAAGTTCATTATTCACTCTGCTTCAGTCTCCACTAATTCATCCATCATTTTAGATGATGAAATGCTCCACTAGGCTGATTGTAAAACAAAATTTAAAACTTGTATGCTGTAAAAGCAAAAATCTCTCTATTTTTAACAACAATAGTTGCATTTAAAATGTCTTGAATTGACTTAAGCCATATATTAACTATTTTTCTGGGTGTTTATGTCAGCTGGTCACCTTTATATATTCCCCTTCTGTTTCCAACCTCATGGGTCTTAAAACTGTGTTAATAATTAAATCTTGTATAACATATTGCTTCCTAGATAATAGCACAAGCAGTATGGACAATATTTACCTTCACATTTAGGAATGGGCCCACTCCACATGACTTTTCCTCTTTCTAACTGACAGGAGATTGTCTCAGTTCCTTGGGTTTTGATAAAGCCATCCTCACACACCACAGAGATGGAGCTGCCAAGCTGGAAGCTGTCTCCAAAGCGACGAGCGTTAATGGGAATACCAGGATCTGGGCACTCGTTATGGCCAAATGCTGTGGTAAAAAAAAAAGATTGCACACAGAAATGATGACAAAGATATTGCAGGCAGACATATATACAAGAAATGATATTAAGGAAAATGAAACCTATACCTCACAGGTGTTTACAGACTACACGTTGCCCATCATTTTGATGAAATTTAAACAATCCAATCTTAGAGATCTACAGCTGCAACATGGCATCACTGAATGTCCAGTGCCAGGAAAAAACTACATTTCTCGTTTAATCTACCAGCTATATATTCCCATCCTGTATTTCTAAATCTTTGCTGATATGATCACAACTTTTACTAAAATAAACAGCACCCTGCAAAAGTCTGAAGACACCTGGTCACAGCTGTCACTGTGCAAAATCAGTCATTCTTCCTCCAAAAGGCTTTCCGTTTTGTAAGATTTTTGGGCCATTCAGCATGCAGTGCTCTTCTGAGATTATGTCACATCCCTTGAATCACTTGTGGGCATTGACTTCTTTAAATTTTCAGAGAGCTAAGCAGCTGCTTAGAGGAAACCTTGGCTGGTGATTTCTGGGGCAGCTGAAGGCATTTATAAAGCTTTAAAATATGCATTGCCTGGCCTTTTCTTCCTCTAAGTTCACCTTGTGCTTAATTATTCACAGGAACAAAAATGTTGAGTAGTTTCCCATTTTTTACATGTCGCTGTGTTTGTATTGTATCTTGGTTGGACCAGGGGAAATGTAGTTTATTTCACAACTCAGCTGAATGAGTCTGAGGATATAGCCTGATTTTAAGCCTGTAAAGTCCAACCTTAAAAAGGGTTGGACTTTACCCTTGTCCTTATTATGCAATCAGTTGATACAGAGATTTAAACACGCAATAGGACTTGTGGATCACCTTTCCATAAAGGTTATCACTGTCAAAAACAGTCAGATTAGAACATAAATAAGTAAGTAAGTAAGAAAATAAAAAAATAAAAAAATAAATAAAACCCAAGTGTCTTTAGCCCATAAATGAGAGCCATTTGTTTAAATTAACACAAAGACTGCCGGTGCAAACAAATACTTCTTATTTACTGTATATGTTGTATTCTGTTGTCTGGTAAGCTAATCATTAGCACATCCAAGCTTCACCTGTATGCTGATCAGTTAAAAATTGTGCAGCTGGCAACTTTATAATAAAGACAGATCTTCTGAGAAGCAAAACGCTCCTAAAAGAACTACAATTTATGGCAGAACAAGGCTCTTTACTTTCTATTGCTTTCCTGCTTTATGCTAACTAAGCCCAAGCACATCCTGAACATCTTTCTACACTCAATGCAAAGAAAATTACCTTATTATGTGGCTCCGGTTGTAATAATAATAATACACAGTGTTCCCAAAAATTGCTCCTTTAAAGCTTATCCTATTTTACTTTCCTTATGTCCTGCAAAAAACACCTCTATTCTGAGCTATTATAGTAACCACATGATCCACCTTGAATAAGAAAAGCTTGCCTTTTGTCTTTTATGAAACATCTCTGCATTGTTGAGGCTTCATGTGTGATCCAACACTTAGTTAATCAAAAGAAACATCTAATACAACAGAGGTGAAGCTGTGCCTGCTCAGATGACAGTTAAGAGACTTAAAAGTATTATTTGTCAGCCACTTTGAGACTGTTGTGTTTTGGTCCTGTCAGACAAACGAAGTTCAGAAAACAGAACAATTTCAGATAGTCTTGACGGCTGTCTACTGTTTCAGAAAGTAAATGGATCATATTTAGCGGATGTAGATGTCTTACTTTAAGTTAAGCTGCATTAAGGGAGACTTTATTAAGGCTCTGCATTGTATTTTGTTCCTACTGTTTTCAGCTTCAACTCCCAGGAAAGACATCAGCTTTGATCAAATTTAACATTTTAACATAAAATTGGTAACTTCTCGTTTATTTCAGCAAAAAAGAAAGAAAAAAAAAGTAATATAAGTAAAACATACTGCTGTATGTGATATTGAATCCTCTTCCAGACATGGAGTGATCAGCCTGAAACTCCAGCCTCAGTGTGTTGGTGTTGGATGTCAGATGGGAAGGACTCTCGGCTCCAGAGAACCTCCCAATGACAACGGCATCATTTGTCTCACCATCTTTCAAAGTTAGGGAATCGTACGGTGCCTCGAGGTCAAAGTCATTAAATGCCAAGTGTATTCTTGAGCCTGGATCTGATTGGATGAGCCAGACACAATTCATGTTGTTCCCATAGCCTTCTGGATAATCTGGGGAGAGGACGGTTCCTGAGGGGGCTGTGAAGTTCGACATGCAGGGGACTATGGGAGGAGGGGAAACGCACAGAGAGAGAGACATTTTCTGTTAAATATTCATCTTCCCAACATCATCGGTCATCATCTGCCTTAGGCCATAATAAACTCTGTGCTGTCACCATGGTGACAGGTCAGACTGAACATTATCAACAGCAGGCATGCCATGCACACATGCCATATTTCTTAAGTTCAGTCCAGCCAGAAATAATTCTGAAAATAACATATATTTCTAATACTTACATATACAAATGGGGATGTTTGCAGACCACTGATTGTTGTCTTGGCAGGAGATAGTTTTTTCTCCAATCAGCTCAAAGCCAAACTGGCATTCAAACCTCAGGATTCCCCCATTTGAAAAGCTGTCACCCTCTCTGATTCCATAGAGAGGAGTTCCCGGGTCGCCACAACTCTCTTTGTCTATTTCTGGAATGACACAGATTCATAAGAGAATATTAATATCAGCATGAACCTAAGAGACAGGATGAAAGGAACTTTGTTGATAAGAATCCTGAACTGAACTACTGTGTACATCAGACACTGCACAAAAATAACTTAAATAAAAATGTCTTGGAAAAGATTGTAGAAAATGATGCCATGAACAAACAAGCACACTGAAGAAGGCTGGAAACAGAACAAACAAATGCCAGATGAGAGAAGTAAAGGAGAAAAACTGATAAGATAAATAAAGGAAATAATCGTAAGACATCTCTGAAAAATGTAAAGTATAGAAGATTACAGCTCAATAACCCAATAAAACCAAGACAGGCTTATTATACTGAAACTATTTGAGACCCCTGGTGACACACAAGTTGCAGATGGAGCAGAATCGTGTTTTTACAAATGTCTTCTGCTGAAAAATGACAAATTCATTTGCAATTCCTACTCAGGCAGGCTGAGTGGCAACCCTGATTTTAAGCACAGGATTCCAAAAAAATGTCAGAAACAAATGCAAATGAATCCATTCGGCGCCTGGAGTACATTTCAATACAATGTCCAATGCTTGAGAGAAACAAAAGGTAATGTGATCTGAATTCAACAAAAATTGACAACTTTAACATCAAACATAACAGCTCCAAAGGTTATAAGAGAATGACCAAACATCCTAAAATCCCTGTTCCAGCAGTTCGTTATCAATAAGTTTCACAGCCACATATCTGTTAAGATGCTTCCACGATGCAATTTGTCCAAATTCTTTGAGAACAATAAAGTTGGTGCAGACTGTAGGAAAAAACACCATACAAGACAATTAAAGATCATTGAGCTAACAGAACACTTCATCCATAGTAAAACATGGACAACACTATATTGGGGGCAACTTTGCTGCCTTTGGTGCTGAGGAACTGGACATATCAAAGGAATAATGAAATCTGAATATTACCAGGGCTTTTTAGAACAAAATGTTTCTAGAAAGTCAGAACACTAGGTTTGCACTGAAGATCTTAGACTTACAATCTCAGCAATAACAGAAGCCCAATATAATAGAAGGCAAGAACAAGACTGGACTCTTTTTACCAGTCTGAAACTAGCCATTCTGACCTTAATCCCATTAAAGGCATTTAAATAGAGAGTATTTGCATTTGAGATTGAAACTAGTGTGGCAGACGCTTCTTGATGTCTTTGCTTTTTGCATTTTGTTGTTCAATTATTTAAGATTTGTTTTTATTATTTTTTAAGAAAATAAAAAAGGGTAATTTGTTTTGTAGTAAATAGCATCAGATATTTCCTCAGGTTACGGTCAAGCTTTGCTGGTATTTTGTCAATAGTCTATTACAGTTTAACAGCAACAGATGAGATGTAGAGTAGTTATTATAGTGGCATCTTCTCTGAATCTTTAGGGAAAAAAGCATGTACCATTTGCGTTAGTAAATCTGCTCTATATATCGTGTTTAAGCTTTTAAATGTTGTCAGTTAGTAAACAGTGTTTGACAGCCAGCTCATTGAGGGTTGCTCCTTGAAATTTGCCTGAACATTTGTACACTATGAAGTGTTTACAGCCTCAAATCTTCTGAATTGTGGGTTGTTTGAAGATGATTGACCCACAGTTTGCTGAGTCAGACAAAACTTTGAATGACCCCACTTCTGAGTGTACTTAGCCTGTAGCAAGCTTGTATTCATCACTTTCTACATGCCTCCTTTCCCTGAGTTTGCAAGTATTAACAACTCTTCTTTTTTTCTCGTAGTCGGTGTGACCGTAAGGTTATACAGATTCCACTTTGATTCCACATTGAAGTGCAACTGTGTCACCATAATTCTGTTAAAATGTTGTGTGGGAATTCTGAAAAAAAAAAAAAACTCTATTTCCCTGGCGTTCCTCTGCTTTATTCCCCTGCTCTCCTCTCCTGCTTTCAGTATTATTTACAGGAGTGGCCCGTGGCGGGAACAAAAGTGTGCGCTTGGTAGTGTGCTTTGCTGTTGGTGTGAGAGCCCTGTGCATGTCCGTGTGCTTGTGTGCGTGTTTGTGATGTATTGCATTAATTTCCATCATGACATCGTCTTTATGAGAACCACAGACTCAACCAATCACAGTCTGACCTAACACACATGCCTGTATGTGCACACAGACACACAGACACACACGTACATAGCCAAAGAATCGAGAACAAATTGCTTAGGAGAGAAAACAGGCATACTGTCGAAACATTCCTGTAGTGAGTTCCTCACACAAACTGCCGCACATGCAGGCAACACACACTCCTAAACAAAGCCAAGCACAAATCCTTAGTCAATGTCTGTCTTTGATTCATGCATTTCCTCTTCTTTGTCTCTCTCTCTCTCTCTCTCTCTCTCTCTCTCTCTCTCTCTCTCTCTCTCTCTCTCCCACACACGCACAAACAACCCTATCGTATTTGTAACAACAA
>JBAMHW010000019.1:16668775-16687941 GCA_037177495.1 Rhadinocentrus ornatus
AAAACAAAACAAAACAAAACAAAACAAAACAAAACAAAACAAAACAAAACAAAACAAAACAAAACAAAACAAACAAACAAACAAAAAAAAACACATACATACACACACTAAAATTTCCCATTTTAGAGTTTGTAGTCAGACATTGACTTGATAAAAGATGATTCATTAAAATTCCTTAATGCACCACACGGTATGGTGTGACTTCATTCAGCAGTGCAAGATGAAAAATGAAAAGATACGGCACACCTACAGTAAGCTCTGCAATCGAACCAGTGCGGAAAAGCACATAGTGCAAAACTCTGATCAGGAATTATTGAACCACAATTTCTGTTTCATCTAAGACCAGAGAGAAACACATTTGGCAGAAGAGGAGAGAGAATAGAAGGAGGCTTGAAAGATAGAAGGAGGAAGATGGAGGCAGATGGAATTGGGGAGAACAGAGCAAAAGAGGAATCGAGGGTAATAATGAGAACATCTTTGATGCTAGGAGTGTTAGAATATTTCAAACTTGAATTTTGACTGCACTCTCAAGGGAATATTAAAACCTCCATATGCCTCCTTTTCCCCATCATTCTCTGCTGATGAGGAACTTTCAAATTTGCAGATACAGTATTCTGCAAGTGGACTTCAAGCACATCCAAAAAGTTCCTGTAGGTTAACTGACCACATTCACATGAATATCAGCATCTTATATCTTAAAATGCTCCACTTGAAAATGTATTAACCTCCTTCACTATTTGTAGCCTAACATGATACTACAACAACAAAAGCTAAAACCTGGGGTGATATAAACAGCTAAATCAGTCCAGAACGAAAGAACAAAGGTAAAAAAACAAAAAAAAAAAGTTCAACTTTTATTTCACTTAACTCCGGGGCCCAGTCTGTTTTTGATTTGATCCCAGCAGCAGAGACAGACTTATATTTAGTCTGAATTTGCATCTGCTTGAAAAACGTGGCCAAACTAAAGCACAGATGCCAAAATCACTTCACTTGACTGGAGACAAGTTAAACAAGAGGCATTCAAAGACAAAGCAGTGATCTTCTTGCCGCTCACAGTGCTGACTCAGTCTGATCAGCTTGTAAGACTGCAGATCTGATTGACGATTTACCTACAAGCCTGCTAAACTCTCTCTAAAAGGCACAGACAGGCACAGTTTTATCTGTTTCTGTGATTGCATAGTTGCCATTTTCAGATACTTAAAAAATCAGCTAAAGCAAATGTTACTGTAAAAGATACAATTGTCTTGACATTTTTTATTAAGAGAAGAGCTGAGGACCTGTGTTCACAAGTGCAATCATTACAGCTATCGATGTGAAAATGCTACTTTTTCTCTTTTCTTTATTTTGCAAAAAACTTACATGGTTCTTGAAATAATAAAAAAGATGAACCAAGAACAAAATGATTTACTTTGGTTAATTTTTAATGTGTATTTAATTGCACAAATGTTTTTACCATTTGATAGTGGAGCACTACCAGTTGGAGATGCTGCCCTGCATCACAGTGAGAGGTGCTTGCAGAAAGTCTCACTGAAACAGCTGTAGGGCTCGTCAAATGCAAGTGTCTGAATGTTTTATGTGCTACTGTATGAAATAAAGCCCTCTGGACTTTTACATTCTTTGTGTCAGTGTGTATCCAAAAGTATATTTTTTTGCAGCACCAGCTCCAACTTTATTGAAGAATTTCACACAGCAATCCACTAACAACTCATATCCACTAGCAACAGTGAAAAGAAGCTATGCTCCTGGTGTGTAGCTATGATTCACCAGCATGTCTGAAAAGAGATATTACTACTTAATTATACTTAATTATACTTAATTATATATAATTACTACTTAATTATGATGTCACACTCTGTTTGAATTCTTGCCTGTGTTGTTCTTACTCTCAGATGTTAGTCGCTTTGGATAAAAGCGTCTGCCAAATGACTGTAGAATAGAATAAAATATATTTTTTTAAATAGCAATGGTTGTTACTTGGCTTGCATTTAAATATTCAGAGGGCACTAGGAATGCCATAAGAACTTATACCAAGAATGATAACAAAATTGTGACAATGTGATGATTTTATGGTACCAAGCGTACCAACATGTAACAGACGCTGGAGATTTTGGAGTCTCAGTGGGAAGGATTGCACTCAAATGCTGCAATTTGGAGGATTTTCAAATCTCTCTAAGTAAAGGACTTTAATGTCTGGCCCACCAAATCTGCCACCTAGAGTCTACTTTAGGGCTATTGCATATTTACTGATATTCGTGAAAACAGTCATGTGAAAAAGAAAGAAAAAGATATTTTAGCATCATGCTAATAATAGGAATCATACCTAATCCAGAAAAGAAGAAGGCTTAAATAGACCTTTTTTTTATTCTTTCTTTCCTTGTTTTTCCAGAACAAACATTCAAAACTTGAACAGTCCTTTTGTATATGTAGATAAGGCCTGTTTTGCCTGAATGATGTTTATGCTCTTAGATTCACTGCTAATTGTGCAAATTCCCTACTCCCCAGTTTAGCTCTTCTCCTTGCACTGAATGACTATGTGCACTTGAAAAACTTTGTTTTGTTCTTGAACTGTTGTGAGAAAGCATTTCCCAGCAGCCCATCCAGACTGGAGAAGAGAGTGTATCTGCACACAAGCAAGGACTTATCCCTGTTAGGGTAAACTTTGGACAGAACGCAGTCTCATGCATAAGAATGAAATCAAGAAAGTTTGCTGTGAATAAAAAAAGAGATAGATACACCAGTTTCTCCTTATATTGTAGATTTAGCAGACTGCAGGTAACATAAATAACCTAGCCTTACATCTTGAGTCAGACAACCCAAAAGACCTGTTTGACTATGTATTGAAAAAACACAGAGAGGGACCTGCGTATTCTGATAGATGTGGTCTATGCCCTTGTATGCATCCTTTACAGAGCAACCTGATGCCACATCAGCACTGTTCACACAACATTAAACACAACCAGAAATTTGCTACACTACACTAAACTGCGTAAGCCTGCATAGATGCATGTCTCTGAATGTTGCACTGAACATAACTTTAATAGAAGGCCCATTACTGATCGGTTCAAAGTTTATGCATGTGTTTTTCACACCGTCTGGTCATTACAGGTGTATCTAACACTCAACACTTTTCTCCACTTCTTTACTTGGTGTTAATACAAACATCTGTCACACTTACTAAAAATCTTTCCAGCCTCTCTCTGTCTCTTTCCCACACCTCATCCCCTTTCTCTCTATTTCTAATTGGCTGTTGTGTGCGTTCTTCTCATCCAGCAATTGCTTTTAGCCAATGAGGTGGCAGAATTGGATTTCTACTTGATAAAGCACTTCCTTTGGTTGTCGTGGAGACGATGAAGAGTGTGTGGCTCCTCCCTGCTCATATCAGTATAAGATATAATGCACCTTGAAGATACAGTTACCTTAGAAATAACTGAAACACCTGCTGAGCAACACAGTCAGTGATGTATAGCGGTCACTGACAGGACTGAGGAATTACAGCTCATGTGTTACTGTATTAGAGAAAACCCACCCACTCCCACTAAACCTGTTCCGGCCTACAATGTATAAATTGTGTCATTGAGAGGAGAGTCGGGCTTAGGCTGATGAAGATTGATGGCTGAGGCCCACTCCTGTTTAGTGTTTTACCTTTTACTTCTATTTAATTGATATAGGTGCCTCCTTCTCAGATGACAACTTTTAGCAGGATCCAGTAGGAAAGGCTATGTGTACCTGATGCTGTTGCTATGCAACTATGGCTCTATAAGATGCATTTGACACACAGTTGCTTGTTTAAACCTGATCCACCTAGAGAGTGCTCAACCTGTCAAGAAGATGCAGGGATACACCATTTTAGGAATATAAAGTAAACGAAGCAAGTACTGCTTTGCACGTGTGTGTGTGTGTGTGTGTGTGTGTGTGTGTGTGTTGGGAAGTATATTCCATGTCTCGTTTCTACAAGGTCTCAAGTCTACGGTAAGGTATTCAAAGCCTGCAAAGTAGTAAAGGAGAAGTGCTTCCTTTTGTATTTGTCATAGCAATCTGGTCTCTAACAAATAAATTGTTATAAAATCATCACAACCTATAAGTAAGTAATATTTCTTTTTTAACTTAAAGGGCAGGACATATAACCCTGGCAATTTTTAGTATTTTATGGACTTATTACAGTCTAATCATGTGATTTGAACACTTTCATTCTCACAGTAAGTTAAATCCAAAGCTGCAGTGAAGGCAAAAAGACAAAACATTGTGTTTTTTTTTTTTTTCCAGACTGTTTAATAAATCTATAGCACTATATTTGTAGAATTTTGTCTAATGCTAGTGCTTCAGCATGGCGGTACTGCAGTACTGTCCTTGTTCCCTTACACAAAGTAAATAGTGTGAGGACAGGAACATGGTAACAAGTCAGTACATACTTTATTCCTAACAGAGATGGGGACTTGGACTTAAGTCGCACTGCAGTAACATTTCCAGTGACTTGAGACTTGACTTGGACTAACACTTAAATGATTTGAGACTCAACTTGGACTCTCAATTTGAGACACGTGAACAATATTATTTTTTTATGATCATCTCTCTGTCCGATTTCCTGTTTGCAGTCATTTCCCCAGACTAAGAGGTAAGTTAGCCTATCTTTATGTGTGGCTTCCACAGATGTCATCTTATCTGATGCATTATAAACAGACGCTATTAAGAAATGTTTTATTTGCTGAGAGCAAAGGAGATGGAAACACAATGAAGAAAAGAAGAAGAAAAATACAGGAAGAGAAGAGAAGAGAAGACAAGAGAAGACAAGAGAAGACAAGAGAAGACAAGAGAAGACAAGAGAAGACAAGAGAAGACAAGAGAAAAAGTAATGACCATCCTGTCCTACCAACCTCAAGGTTAAACGAGAACAGGAGAGAATGAATTGGCTCTAAAGGCCCATTCTGGCAAATCTAAATGAAGCAATAACATCAGAGAGCTAAAGAACTCCATTAACACTTAACCTGGAAAAGAAGAAGCAGGGAAATAGACTGGCAGAGGAAGAGAGGGATGGAGGGAATGGGGCTTACGAAGAGAGATGACTAGAAGACAGGATGAGCTACAGAAACATGTATTTTTACCCGTGAGAGTGTGAGAACCAAACAGTTTGTAATTAGGTGCAATGGAGGGAGAGACATGAGTAAAACATTGAAAAAAAATGATTTTATTCCTCTAGTGCCCCCTTCCTTTCCTGTATTCTTTCTCTCCCTTTACAGTGATTTGATGGTTTCAGCCTGAGCTCTTTAATGAAGAATCTGGGTAATTCTAAGGACAGAACCTCTGGGATTGAAGGAGGAGGAGGGCGGCTGGAGAGCATAAAAAACAGGAAAGAGGCATCAGACAGAAAGAATGAGAGAAGGGGAGTATGAGATAAAATTGGGAGAGACGTGCACGATTAGTTAAAAAAAAGTGCTGCTGCTGGTGGAGGTAGGATCAGTTGAGGCCATTCCTTCACTCTGAATGTGTTATTCTCCTTCCTCCTCATCATCATCAGCCTCACACTCTGAAACTCTCTCATTCTTCCCAGGGTTATCTTATTGCCTTTTCCTTCCAAACATCAACTGACTACCCCCCATGTCTGCAAAGCTGCTCCTCATTCTCTCATCATCCTCCTAATTGAGAGCAGCTTTTTAAAGCCGGGAAGCCACATAGTCAATGCTTGTGTTTTGCTTCTGCCATTTTTGCCAGTTACCTGATGTTTACTTGCCAGTTTCCCACTGTGTGTTTGTCTCTGCCACCTGCCCAACATAAGCTTGTTTTCGAATAGGCAAATTACCTTTTACACCACGAGATGCATCTTTCCATCTGCAATTTTCTGTTGTGACTAAACATTTGAACTGTGGCAGAAAGCAAATACCAAAACACACAATGAACTCATTAAACACATAAGATGGCTCAACACCAACTGTGAGAAAAGCTTTGACCAGTGAAGGAACAAAAAATTTTTGTAAAGAGAGCTCTCACAGTGTTTTTCAACTTTTAAAATGAATGGATGAATGAATTTTTCAACAGTTTGAATTGCTTAAATTTGGCACCTTTACAAGAAGCAGAGTTCATATTAATGGGCCAACCTTCTGGAGTAACAGGCATGCTTATAAACTAAAGGCAGAAGTAAAGCATCATGGCAGTCAAAAACAAACAATCCCTGACTGAGATGGCTAAGCAAGTGCAATCTGTACCAGTGCCAGCTGCTTAAAAAACTTGCAAATTAAAGCACTTTGTTTTGGAAAAACAAAAAAATAAATAACAAAAAACAAACATTGGACTTAAATTGAGGAGATTTTTTTTAACCTGATGCTACTGAATGAAAGCTACTTTGGTATCTGTCTTACATCCTGTCTCTTCTCTGAGCCCCTTTCACCCAGCAATACTCAATCTGATGTTGACTCCAGATCTGTTACTCTGTCTCCTAGTTTTATTTGCTTCTTCGAATAATGTCCTTCAGTTTTTATTTTGCCAAATCAGCCATGATATGCATTCAAAACAGTTTTGAATTGATATCCAGTTTCTGGCTCCAAGAATGTGCATAATAATTGTCAGTGTTCCATAAAAATAAGTCAGACGCAGAGTTTTAAGTTTGGAAACACATATAGTATTGCTTTAATATTGCATTTGCATTGGCAATGAGCTCTATTGAGTGTAGTTGTTGACTGTGTACTACACTAGTTAGTGAAGGATTCCATTAGGGGGCACAGTAGAGATCTCAGACTAGAGAGAGCAGCTGAAGTTGTAGGGTATAAAAAACATGTTAAACAAGGTGACAAAAGAGGATGTGAGTACTTGAGATCACAGCTCAAAACTAAATGCACACAGCGCACACCTCCACCAAGCCATAGGGTCATTCACCTGAGACAAATCCCAAAAGGCCCAACAGTCCACCCAGTACTCCCTATATTTTGAACCTTCTGGATCACCATATACAGAATAATCAACAAACAATGTCAGCTTTAACATCTACTATAATGCCATCTTGTGTTTTTATTTTTAGAAAATTATTGTGGGCCTTATCTGATTAGTTTGAAGGTAAATTGGCAATAATTAATGAGGAAGACTTAGATGGGGAAGAAATAGTCAGCTCCTCCTACTACAATAAGACCAAATTTAGACATCCTTGACAAGATGCCGAGGCAGCATTCATCTCAAGCTGCAACTAGATGATGGCCTGTTGTGGTGTTTTATAACGTTCTTGGACATCACTGCACTGAATGCATGGGTTCCTCTACCAGAGCTGCATGAATGCCAGAATGACCCGACGTGCGTAAATTATTGAGCACTCAATGTGCGATACAATAAATTAAAATGAGCTAACATTTAGCACTCTGTTTCATTACTTTAGCATTATATGAAGCTTTTTCTTAATTGTTCCCCCTTAAATAATTGATAAAAAAATATATAAATGCATTTAAAAAATGTCTTTATTTTGCCACATGTTAGTTATTTAAGTGAATGTTATAAGCTAGTAAATATTTGACATTTGACAAGCGCAAAGTAATCCCACATGCTAATCAATTATTTAATAGTTTATTTAAGCTGTGTATACTTCCAAAAGATAAACAAAAAGAAGATTCAAAGCAAAAAAAAGAAAAAAAAACTTCTGTAAAACGCCATCATTTTCATTTTAATGCTGGAATGGCAATCCGGATTATTACCAAAATCTAATCAGGGTTAGGGTTCCTTATTCAATTTCGGAGATTTCCTAAAAATGTAATCAAAATCCGGCCATTACCTTTTCAGTTATGTTGCTAATGGACAGACAAACAGAGAAATCATAACCTCCGCCTTGGCAGAGGAAAAATATACAGCAGGGGTATCATACATGGTGTGTTAAGCTCCTGAGACATGGTTTATTCAATTTAGAATTATATAAACGACTCTAATATAACACAAACAGGTGTTTCCAAGATTAGAGACTACCTTTCTTTGATCTAACACACTTAAAAGCACCTCTGGTTTAGTGTTTTGTTCCTGAAATGTCCGCTAGGATTTGTCTGTTAATTGAAACAGATTTATTTTATTTTATTATATTATCTTTTCTTTTTTTTTTGACTAAATAAAAATATTTGTAGCGCTAAGTAGATTAAATGGTATAGGTACTATCCACCAGACACCGAATGGGTGTTTGTTCCAAACTTATATCCATCCATGTCATGTAATAAGGTTCTGCTTAAATTTATAGACCACTGAAGACCTCAGGTTTGATTAAGTGTCTTGCAAGACACGTGGAACACGTGGTAAAGTGTGGTAAATGACATGATTTAGGATAGTGCATGACAATCTATATTTAATGTGCTGTGATGAGAAGAGGAACAGATATGATTCAGTACGGGGCAAGACAGGGACATGGTTCAGCAGGTAAAATCACAATGTACCTCTAAAGCCTTTAAAGATGATATAGATTATAAAATATCTATGTGACCTCAGTCATTTCCATTCAACTGTTTGGTAACAGCTATACTCAGTCTAAATACATACATATTATGTTTTCAAACTTCATACGCAGGATGCAAAGACACAAACACACATATATCCCAAAGTGTTCAGCAGGGAATTATTAACATAGCCTTCAGCAGTCACATAGAGTGTAGCCTTCAACAGAGAATGTATTGCTGGAGGCCATAAACCAGAGGCCTTGGGCAGTGGCAGAAAGGGCTGTGTGTGGGAATCGAGAAGGGAGGAGAAGTTAAGCCTTTAAGAAAGAGCAAAGTTACAAAATGTGTGTGTGTGTGTGTGTGAGTCATATATGTAAAAGTATGTCACTGTGTGGACAGATGTGTGTGTGTGTGTGTGTGTGAAGCTCTATCATGCTGATGCAGGTGTTGTCCTTGACAACAGTGTGGTCACTACAGAAACCCAGAGTCGAACAGGGATGTGTTTCTGAATACCAATCAGATTTCTCCAGGGACATCAAGGGGACCAATGGCAGATATCCATCTAACCTCCAACCTATTGTCTGCCCCTTTGTGGGATTAACCTATCACACAGGATTAGACACTAATATATTTTGACCATCATATAATCTATAATACCAACATGAATAATTATTGACCTATTCCAATTAGGTAAAATGCTGCTCAACTAACTTTGTAAATTCCTTATAGAAGAGTTATATCGATTGAAATGACAGTGAATGCATGAAATTCAAATGAGCAAAGCCTTCAAACTACTTCATGAAAATAACTTCATCCTTGCAGCTACACTTTCACACATCACACTCAACTCAGTGCAAGGCATACTTCATACACAACACATCCCTTACAGAAAGACGGAATTTAAGCTGACATGCATTCCCCTCTCCGCCTCCATCAATGCTGCAGATTTAATATTTCATAACACACACTTCCACCTTGCTTATAATCTGTAGATATTAAGTTCTTATTTTTGGTGGATTTAAAAACCTTAATCTGGTCCCCTCTACATTTAGCTCAGGTAATGCATAAAAAATATTACATCTTAAAAGTGTAAACTACAGTTGTAAGGTGTGATGGCTAACCTAAATTACATTATGATGAAGTTAAGAACTAAAACTTTACCATTAAATGTAAATTACTGGCAAAGTTGTTCTTAACAGTATAGTACACATCACTTATCTCTGTCGTCCATTAATTATTTTCCAATTGAAGGTAATCATTCTTGTGATGAGGACATGTTTGAATACAGTAGACAAACCAAATGGTCTAATTCAACTTGATTTCATAAACATGGACATTGGTGACTGTGAACAGCTTGTAATAGAGTTTGTTTGACAAACTTAGAGGCAAAAAAGCTTTACCTTATTGGGATTTGATGCTGTAATTATCCACACACACTGTGCATTGCTCTCATATTGAATTGGGAAGTTAGGCGATGTAAAGGTCCCAGATGGCCCCTGAAGATTACTGCCACAAGTCTTCACTGTGGAAAGGAGAAGAAGGAAAGAACATAATGCCATTGTTATTAGAGGGAACTGTAAATTTAGCAGTAGCATTAGTGAAAGCAATTGCCCACTGTTGAGTCACCACACTACACCACAGTGACAATTACCTTTATAATTAAACCATTTAGGAGATGCTTAGCCACAGACTCTTGTAATAAATGCAACTGCAAGTTCTTAGCATTTGTGGGTCATGGTAGAAGTTCAGTGAAGAACAATTAAAAGTGACATCAATACAGCTGAGAGCTGAAGAGAAAGTGTGATGACAAGAAGAGAAGAAAAACAGAGGAAAAGAGAAGACTCAAGTACAGAGAAGAGAAGGTCACATAGATGTTATTGATACTGTCAGCAACATCTCCCTGGATAACATTACTTAATTGGGAGCTATTGGGTGTGAAATACCATAGGGTTAGCTAGAGTTGTGGTATAGACTGATAAAGATATTTACCAGCTATTTACTCGTAAAATCTATTCAACGTCAACAACTTTCAAGTACTACTTGAGCTGGAATGATACTCCCTATTGAAAGAAGCAAAACCCCTAAATGTAGACTATCACAGCGAACAGAAATGGTCAAGATGGTCTGGCTGATGAGTGATTTAAAAGTGCACAGTGACTGCATGCCATTTTAATAGAGATTCTCTTTCCAAAACCATATAGTTATATTACTCTGAAATAACCCAAACTCACAGTAATGAGGATGCTACATTCAATGGGGTGTTGAAAATAACACATGCTAGGTGTTGGATAAACTAACTAAGCTTTTATTAGGCTTTGTGCTCTGACTGGATGTGATAGAGAACCTGCTTGTCTGTCCTTGGGTCGTCCTGTTAAACTTGGGAGGTAATTTTCTGCTTGGATTGAAGCAGCGTTTGTGCCTTAATTAGTTTGTTCAGTGGCAGGCCGCGAGAATACTTACAGTCAACAGTCGCACACATGGAAAACAAAAGACCATAAGCATTAATGATTACATGCTTTTTTTTTGTTTTTTGAAGCAGGCAAGAAATATGCACATCTCGTTGCACATAGACACAAGTTGATAACATTCAGGAAAGAATTGCTCCTAAATAAAATAAATAAATACATAACAGATTTATTAGGCCTATGTGCCTTTGCTTATTACTTACAGTCTACACAATTACATACTTTTAAGCACTCTCACTCAAATAATCACTCTTATGGCTGCTACATCGGCTAAGTGGTCAGGGTATAGGAGTGGGATGAATAAAGAGTCATGCCATATTGTGTTTGTGAGCATGTTTCTTCTTTGTGTGTGTAATAGAGTGTATCTGTGAGGCGCTACACAGCGGTTTAGAACAAGTACATGACCCCCTGGTGACAAGCTTATATCACTTGTCTGTGTTTCCCTGTCTCTCCATGTACTGGACCTCTACTTTGGCTAGGCCCAGCTGATTCTTGTTTCTTTAATTTTCAATGCATCTTGAGTTGACCTTCTCTCGTGTTCAGCTCATTTCGATTTATACGCTGAGAGATACGCAGAGATAAAGTGTGCGTGCACGCTTGAGTTGCACGACAGAAATGATTTATCTACATGTCTCCAAAAGTATGTGTGCCTTTGTAAGTATGCGTGTACGCTGACAGCTCAATCAGCGTGTCCTTAACAAATGGCCAGCCCATCACCGTGCCAACAGCAAAATGGCCACCATGTTGCTATAGCGATAGTGCGGAGAGAGTTATCACCAGAATTACCAGAGAAATAACATCCCATAATTTATTTTAAAACTTCATCCATCTTTCAGGCTATATCTGTATCTCTTTTGTTTTTGTTTTTTGTGGTCCCAGTAGAAACCATTTTCAGTTGTTGACAGTTCATTGTTTAAATCAGTGGTTCCCAACCTGGGGTCCGGCACCCCTCAAGGGGATCCCCCCAAAGGGCACAGGGGGTCCCTGAGGCTTTGAACATTAGAGCCATTGTGATTAATGTCCACATTTTAAGTAAAAAAAAGCAAGACTATATTTTGTTCATTTAACTTTGACATTATCAAAGTACAGGACTCAGCCAGAATACATTATTTATCGTGAGAATCTTACTTTTGTAAGTCTAAAACCAGCATGGTTTCAGCACAGGGTGGAGCAGGGGGTCCATGGCATTTTAGAATATGCATAAAGTGTGTCCCCAAGAAAAAGAGGTTAAGAACCACTATTTTAAATGACAGTTACACCTCAGTGTCTGTTACCTTTTGTCAATGTGTCTCTTCCTGTCTCTTCTGAAATATTTTTTTAGGTCTTACCTACCAAGCCATACAAATGCAATATTAAGAATTTTTTTAATATTTTTTAAATTTTCTCATTTCTAGTTGAAGGATTAAACATTAAGAAACTGATGGACTCAGAGAGAGAAGACCTCTAACCCATTGTCTTTTTTTTTCCAAACAATTTGTGCTCTGATAGCTCAACTCCTTTATATGTTAAATGTTTCATAGTGTATACCCAAATATGTTGACGTTTTTAGATGTTTATTGTATGATGAACTACTATTAAGATTTTTAAGGTAATTTCTGTTTTGTTATATACACTGCCTAAAAAAAAAAAAAAAATCAGCACCAACAAAGAGAGGTCACTCTAATATTTTGTTGGACCACCTTTAGGTTTGATTACAGCATGCATTTGCTGTGGCATTGTTTTGATAAGCTTCTGCAATGTCAGAAGCTTTATTTCCATTTAGTGTTGCATTTATTTTTTACCATGATCTTGTATTGATGATGGGAGAGTTTGACCACTGCTCAAAGCCTTCTCCAGCACATCCCAAAGATTCCCAATGGGGTAAAGATCTGGACCCATCATTTAGGATGTTTTTCCAATCACAATTCTTCCCTGAAGACAATCGGTCCCCACTATCTTTTCAGTTTTTAATAATGCATTGGACAGCTTCTTACTTAGTTTTAGTAGTTTCTACAATCTCAAACGTTTTTCTTGATACATGATTTAACCCGTCTTAAACAGACTAACATATTTTCCATGACCACAGTTTGTTTCTTTCAACATGGTTGTTGTTTCTGAGTGCTTATCACCAACTGGTTCTGCTGGTAGAGGGTGGCAGATGTTTCATCCAATGAACTCTGCTCTTTTCCAACAAGCATCCATAGATTCCTTCCAGATGGTTATGTTAAACAAACCATCTGGCACATGAGGTGACTATATTGAAAAAAGAAAAAGGGCTAAAGTCAGTCATGATGTAATCAACCCACCACAAACTTGAATCCTATCTTTAATGCAACAAGAATAATCTATTTATCGATTTTAATAAATTGTATCCAACTAAAATCAGTAATATTCCAATTTGCAGGACTATTGTAAGTCATTCAGCAAAATGTCTGGGGTCATGTAGGACAAATTCTCTATTGCTTATTTACTGAATCTTTGCTGTTTGTTACTTTTGCTTTCAGTAATTGTTTTGTATTTTTAAGGTTCAGGCAGACTGACAAAAAAATTTTTGTTTTGTGTAGCAGGATGACAAAAGTAATCTGCTTTTTGTATTGTGAATGAAAAACATGTAAAGTTTTTACAGAAGTGGGGATGTATTAACCACATATTGTGGAGAGACTTTCAAACTCTACAGGGCAAAACATATGGTTGTTTAGCTTCTCAATGGTCCATTCCCCTGCCATAGTTGGTAACTGTATTCTCTTTCCATTTGGTGCTGAAATGGTTGTACATTGAAAGGCAGTGGGTTTTAGAGCTATTGTGGTGAAAAGCTGTTGGTTCAACAAGGTAATAATAATAAGAAGAAGAAGAATCGTGTTTCCAAACCATGAAAATTAAATCAGTAAGCTAAAAGAGGCCAAAAAAATTCCTGTCAAAACAAAATCCCAAACATGCCTATGATATCTTCTCTGCGTCTGTCTAACCAACCTAGTCTTGCTTCAAGCATATCCTGTGCCACTGTTCTGTCCCCTATGAGAAAACACTTTTGTTTTTTTGTGTTTTTCACAGCCTGCAGGACTGCGAACAGGTTTAAAACTGTGGAACAGGTGTTCACCACAAATGTTTTGTTTTGTTTTAAAAAAATTATATCAGCTAGTTTTCATGCCTGAACTTAATTAAGAGTAAAATAAATTATCTTAAATGGAAATGAAGAGACACTGTAACTGCTGTGTCTTTACTTAAAGTAAGAAGATAACAACGTTCAAACATAGGAATTATACCAGGGTATCTTATTCCACTGACAGTGCTTCTGTTGCCTTACAGTTTGATTCAATACTTCATTATTCTCTCAATGCAAGTTCATCTGCTGCAGTATAATAGATAATATGGAGAACAAAGAGTCATTAAAAAAGTGTGATTGTAAAAGGCTTTTTGTTTTATGCATAAATGACCTGCAGTAGTTCTTATAGGAACAAACTGACTGAAGACACTTAAATGTTTAATTACTTTGTGATATAGAATCTGTGCAGTGTTGTCCATAATGTTCAGCAACTTGTGCAAGTTTCTATACAACAGTACACACAGCAGTGTTACTGTATAATCAGAGGTGGGTAGAGTAGCATGGACGTTGGAGGAAAAGGGTGTTTAAACAACCACATTAAAAAAAAAAAAAAAAAAAAAAAAAACTTTCCAGCATTTTCGCCCAAATGTTTCTGTGCTAGTAGCTCTCCGGTCCTATCTGTGTCTGCACAGCACAGCGCGGCCGCCTCCTCCTCTCACACTGGCACATATTTACCCAAAATTATTGGTTTTGGACACGCTAGCAAAATTAAGCAAAATATAGCAAAATTTTGCGGTCTCATGTCAATCAGGTCCATCATTATCATGTCAAGCTGATGAAGGAAAAATGGTGATAACAGCAGCATATTTCAGTTAAAAAGTGTTTGCATTTATTTTATATTAACTTTTAAGTATTATTGAGGTTTGCTAGTGACAGCTATAAAATCTACTGGTCATTAGATGCAATAATAAAGATAGACCGATGAAGTTTCAGATTACTACCGAGAGCAAAACAGCAAAAGAAAACAAGGAAAAGGAAATCATCTTTAAATCATTGCTGCTGTGCAGAAGTTGAAGACCCAGGTCTGATCATTTAGGGGCCATGAATGTAGCGAGAGAAATTATAAACAGGTTCTGAGATACAAATCAGAGCAGGACTCTTCTCTAACAAAGTAGTTTAAACGTGGTAGAAAACTTTAGCTATGCAGGGGCGGTCCAGAAATGTTTTGATGGGGGGACAGTCAGGGGCACAGAGCAGAATTTTTATTTTTTTTTTAATGTAGATTTTATGAAATATTAAATTGATTGTTACAACTAAAAAGATCATCTATTTAGTTTTGGTGATACTGTTAATGGTAGACTTACGCTTCAATGGTAAAATGAAAAATAAATGTTTACATTTTTTCAGAGTTTCTTCAATATTGGCTGTTTAACTTGTGATGTCACCTCTGGTGGTTTTATGACATATATTATTACCATGTAGATGGTTGGTGACATGATGCTGTATGACTTCTGCATTATGATTGAGAACATGGTAGAGATTATGCAGAAGAAAATAAAGAAGCTCAATACATGCTGCATTTGCTGGCCCTTGGACATCGATGTTGACCCAAGGTCAGTCAATAATTCATCTTTGGAAGCATTTGCCTAAATTATATTCAAGTAAGGGTTGTGTAAATTCAAAATACCATTACTCAAGTAGAAGTTAAATGGTATTTGGTAAAAGTACTACTCAAGTAGAGTACATTTTTTACTCTAATATCAAATTACAATGGTTGATAGCTGAGGCTAAATAATTTCTTGATATTCATGGTTCTCAGAGTTTTTACATCATGTACCACCTCCGAAGATACTAGCACGTCCACCATTATGACATTAAAATATAGTGGAAGAGACTGACCCCTTTCCATCCGACTTTAGAGTAAGTCAGTTCTAATCATAGACCCCTGAAGGCTTACGCCCCCTGTCCTCTCACACACAAACACTGTGACGAGTGAGAACAAACTGATTTATTTGAAAAATATCTGGATACTAAAAATTCATGTTAACTTTGACCAGCAAGTTAGTGAACCTTTATCAATATAATCCTTGTATCTGTGATTATGTCTGACTGACTGGATCATGTGACCTAAACAACTAAACTACATCATAGAGAGTGCATGGTTCGTATGATTTCTTACGAACAACGTGCAAGGATATTTGCACACTGATCAACCGTGAGTGTCCACGGTTATTTGTCTCATTCATCTCCATGTTGCTGACCTGTCCAGTACATATCCTGCTCCGCACTGGCATAAAGTATTTAAAGTCATGATGGTTACACAATTATCAAAGAATTGATGAATTCCAGGTGAAATTAGAAATTTTGATGAGATCTATCTAGTACTTAAAGCATACCGTTGAAATCAAGTGTGAAATTAGGTGAAAGCTTTTGGCAGGAACTCCATGGAGAATGGGCATGCATGTTTATTCATGTGGAAAATCACATATATTTCTATTCAGATCTATTGGATTTCCTGAGAACACACCTTCTTTGTCTCTTCTTGTAACTCTAATACACTCACACAGCCACATAAATCATTGGGATGAAAATTAAATGAGCTTTCAGGCAAAGATCCTTATGCCAAAGTCTCCTGCACTCTATGTCCTTGCTTATATTTTTCCAAAGTTTTGTTTTATGGCTTTAGAGCATTACTGACGTGGCCCATAAGCTTTAGGAACATTGCTGTTAGGATGTTTTAAATTTTAATGCTACCCAGCTTCAATATTTGGGCTCATAAGTATTTCCGTTAGTCTGATCTGCCTTACATTCAAGGTCTATACTGTAACTTTGCTGCTTCCTAAGCCGGATGGCCTTTGCGGTTATTGGATCATCCTTGCAGTGGAGGCTCGGCTTCAATCATCCATACAGCAATAGCTACTGAAGCATACCAAAGACAGTTAACCCTTACCGGCTCCAGATTATCTCCCTGACCCTGCCCCTCAGTCAGACAACATAAAGAGAACTGGAGGGCAGGAAATCAGATAGAAACTAAAATCAAATCATATGGATGAGTTTTTAGAAGTTCACAATCCAGAGGCAGATTTGGAGATGGCATGATAGTAAAGCATGCCCCCGTGAAACAGAAACATCAATGACATACTACTTTCTAGATAAAAATGACAATGTATCTTGGTTTGACCTAAGTATTTTAAAGCAGCCTGGTGAGACATTGTGTCTTTGTATATAACGGTGCATTCTTCATCAAGAAAGTTTATGAATTAAATGTATTACTGAACTGACATCCCAATAAAAGAAATATCTGCTACCAAATAGACAAACAGTGAAAGTTTAAAAGCAATACTAAATTCCTATTGATGACAAAGGGACACAGAAACAGTCAGATTGTCAAGTTATCTCAAATAAGTAGAACTTCAGATCACGATGTTCCATCAGATTAGCAATCAGAAGTTTTAGCTGGATGATCAAACTGGCTCTTAAACCAAACTGCCTACAGTAGCAAATAGATTGACCAATTGATACAGAGAATGATTGATGACATCATTAAGCTGGCATACAGCGTTCCAATGGCTCACGTTGTGGTTGGAGCTTTGATGGATACACGCGCACACCCACACACAAAAACACACATGCAGTCATTTAGTAAAGTTCTTGTAAAGTGCTCACCCTCATCTGTTCTCTTCTTTGTCTTCCGCTCTGCTCTTAAAAAATCAACATATGCGCATGCATGTGCGTGTCACTGTGCATGTGTGTATCTGGCTGACATATAGTAGCCTTCATTTAGTCAGTATATTCAGGCGGATCAGCTGAACTCCCCTGGAGTTCACACACACACAGACAGAGAGAAAGAGTTGGCTCAGTGGCCTTGCCATCTGTCCATTAATCAAGGTGCCACATGGAGCCTCTCTCTCTCTCTTTCTCTCTCTCTTTCTCTCTCTCTCTCTCTCTCTGTTCATGCTCATAAAGTGTTATAAGAGTGGAAAAGGAACATTGTAGTTTGATTACTGTTTTTCTAGTTTATTTTTATTTGGTTCTCAATTTGTTCAGCTGAAACTAATAAAGAGATTAGAACTACAAATTGCCTCCGTTTTTAATAGACAAATGCTTAAAGACAAACTGTTAAAGACAAATTTTTAAGATAAATTAACTCCATATTCTCGTCAACGTTCCAAATGACACATTTAGCAATATGAAAGTGTTTTGACAGAAGTGCCCCTTTAAAAAGTTAGCTGGCTAAATGCATTTCCAACAGATTGCCTCTACCTCAATTTTATTCATGAGTTTTCACTGTAGCTGTTGGCTAGTTGAATGTAAAGGTCAAATCTGAGCTGTGTGCAGCAAGACTGCAGTTTTCTCATTCTAGTTTTGTTTAAAATGACGAGACAAAACAGGCTAAATAAGGACACTGTGGTTCAGAGAACATATTGCCATCTCACTTAAGAACAAATATATGTTTATGTCATTACCTGCTGTACATCCTGCAGACCCTTATTGATGGGCATGGGCTGACAAATCCAAAAGAAGTGCAATTACAGGCACAAGGCCATTTTTGTTGGGATCAAGTGCCTAATTTTTCTGCTTGCGTCTGTTCAGTAAACTTATGGCTGAAAATGACCACACTGGTGCAGAGATGTGTAAATCAGCTTGTGTCTATTTTGATGTAGCACAGTATCTATGTTGGCCTGCACTATTTGAAATAGTGTAACAGATGTTCCTAGCTTGGACAACCCCTTGGACATTATTAATGACTTAATAAATCACATTTTCTGTCAAAATAGGAGATTAACCTTAAGTTGTTCACACACAGCCGACAGTTATGCAGTTGTTAACGATATTAAGTGATGTTAGCGGATTTGATGTTGATGTTTACAGATATATTTTTGCTGATGTAAACAGATATAATTATTGAAGGGTAGGAAACATGTTCCAGCTTCAGATTTGCTATTTAAAGCTAGGTCATTTACAATTATATAATGTTCGAGAAGGTCGGCAGGAGCTCATCATTCCAACATCTGTTAACATAAGTCTGTATTTCTACAAATAAACAACAGGATTTAATAGCCAGGCCTCTTGGACCGGTTCATACCTTCATAGAGCTACCTTTCTGCAGAGGTCTCAGAGAGAGTTCTCCAAAAAGCTAATGACACATAGGCTACGGATATGACGCTATGCATTGCACTGATATGTATACAGTCTGTATTTATGGCTTATTGATTTTAATTTTATTTTTTTTTATGTTTTGCTATTCTCTTGTATATATTGTTTATTGCATTTATTTTTAGTTTTGTAGTT
>JBAMHW010000019.1:16688041-16698056 GCA_037177495.1 Rhadinocentrus ornatus
AGATTTCAAAACTGGTGTGATGTGTTCAGATCTCTTAGTCCTGGTTAAAACTCTAGCAGCAGCATCTGGATGAGCTGAAGATGTTTAATGCTCTTTTTAGGAAGCCCTGTTAAAAGACCATTACAGTAATCAAGTCTACTGGAGATGAATGCATAGATGAGTTTCTCTTGGTCTTTCTGGGAGACCAACCTTTTAATTTTGTTGATGTTTCTGAGCTGGTAAAAAGCTTCTTAGTGACAGCTTTGATGTGGCTGCTGAATCAGATCTGAGTCTATCAACACTCCAAGGTTACGAACTTGGTCGGTGATTTTAAGAGCCCTGGTCTCTAGGTGTTTACCAATTCTGACCCTCTTCTCTTTGCTACCAAACAGAATAATCTCAGTTTTGTCTTCATTTAGTTGTAGAAAATTTATTTGCTCCAGACACTGACACAATAAGTCTATTGGGCTGCAGTGTCTGGTGACAAAGACACATAAAGTTGTGTATCATCTGCATAACTTTGATAATTAATGCTAAAGTTTTGTAATATTTGACCCAAAGGGAGCATATACTTGCTGAACAGAAGAGGTCCAAGGACTGACCCATGGGGGACTCCACAAGTCATGGCCACTCGCTCGGATTCATAGCTGCCGATCATAACAAAATAACTCCAGCCTTCTAAACAGGACCTGAACCAGTTAAGGACCGCTCCAGAAAGTCCAACCTAGTTTTCCAGCCTGTGCAACAAGATTCTGTGATCTACAGTATCAAACGCAGCACTAAGATCCAGCAGAACCAGGACTGCTACTTGATCAGAATCAGTATTTAACCCAATTTTATTTAACACTTTGACCAGAGCTGAATCAGTGCTGTGATGAGGTCAGAAGTTTATCAAGATTTCCACTTTCATTTAAAAAGTCATTAAGCTGGTGAAACACAACTTTCTCAATAATCTTGGATATAAAAGAAAGGTTAGAAACAGGTCTATAGGTGTTCATTAAAGAGGCGTCTAGAGTCCTTTTCTTTAGGAGTGGCTTAATGGCAGCTATCTTTAGTGATTGGGAAAAATGCCTGATGCCAATGAGCTGTTAACTATAAGTAGGAGATCACTTTCTACTGAGGTCAAAACTGTTTTTAAAAAGTCAGATGGTATAATGTCCAGAGTGCATGTTGTTCATTTTAAATGCCAAACTATTTCTTGTAGGATTTTTTAATTCACCATATTAAATTGTGACATAACATCAGAATTATTTCCAGGTTTTAAACACAGAGTAGTTTTCTTGTTTGACTGTGTGGAATTAATATTTTGCCTAATTGTTTTAATTTTTTGGCTAAAAAAGTTGGCAAATTGGTTGCATTTCTCAGTGGAAAGGAGCTCTGGACTTATCTCTGAGGAGGATTTGTAAGTTTTTCAATCATAGCAAACAGAGCATGAGAATTGTTGAAGTTTTTTGTTAATCATTTCAGATAAATGTAGCAGTCTGGCCCAGCACAGCTCATTGTTAAAGTTACACAGGCTTTGTTTGTACAGCTCATAGTGAATTTGAAGTTTATTTTTCCGCCATTTCCGCTCAGTTTTCCTGCATTCTCTTTTTAGGCTGTTGACCACAATTGTGTTTCTCCATGGGGTTTTCTATTTAGTCAAGCCCTTGATTCTTATCGGTGCAACAGCATCCATTACATTCAAAACAGATTGAAATGATCCAGGAGTCCATTAACTGACACTGCACTGGTTGTTGGTAACATAGCTATGCCTTCCACAAACTTAGCACTTGTTCTTTCATAATGTATCTCCTTCTAACCAAGAAGCAGGTTGTTCGGACATTCTGAGTGATCAGTAAATCAAACAAAATAGAAAAATGGTCAGACAAGGCCAAGTCAGTGACAACAGAGGAAATATCAACACCTTTTGAAAAAAACAGGTCCAGGATGTGACCTCAAATGTGGGTCAGTTGCCATTAACCAAACATGTACAATATGGAAGAAAATTCCTTGACATTACCATCCCCCATGTTATCTATGTGAATGTTAAAATCCCCAGTTAAGATAAAATGGTTAAAATCAGTAGAAATAACCAACAATAATTAAGAAAATTCATCACTAAAATTTGCAGTGTCCTGGATTTCTGTAGACGATTAAAAAATAGGATTTTTGAAACGCCCCTTAAAATTAAACTAAGATATTTAAAAGAAGTAAAATCACCAAATGAAATCTCTTTACACTGGAATGACTCTTTAAATAAGGCTGCTTCTCCTCCCCCTTCCCTCCCATGTCGACATTTCTTCATAAAACTAAATGAGGGGGTGCTGTGTCATTAAGCACTTGTGTCTTATGTTAACCATTTTTCGGTCAGGAAAAGAAAATCTGAACTGTGAGAAATGATGAAGTCATTAACTCACAGTAACTTGTTGGACTGAGATCTAATATTAAGTACAGCTAACTTTATGAAGCTTACACTGATCTCTGTTGTATTTTGAGTTATACATGGTACAGTTAACAGATTAGATCGATTCACCCCACAAGTTGACTATGTTTGATTCCTTATTTTACTAACTAACACAGTGTTACGTCTCCCCTTGTCTAGGGGAAAGGGAACGGACGACAACCGTCTTATACAAAAAAAACAAGATTTATTTAGAGTATAATACAACAGATCAAAACAACTCGGGTCGCTTAACAGATAACAGAAAGGGTTTCCTATAAAATAAAAACAATTCCCAGTTTTTGAACACTTAAAAAGTTAACAAAAGGTGTCCCGATGGACCAATCTTGACAGCGGAAGGAGGAGCCTTGACGTTGATCCTTTCTTTGAGCCAATCGCCAAATTGCTCCCACACAGCCCTATTTGCCTGCCACAGCAGAGCACTTCTGGAGGAGGAGATTTGACGGAGCGCAGCCAATCACCGAGGCGCTCCCACACAGTTTTAGTTGCATGGCCTGAGTCACAGCTGCACACAGGCCAGGAAACGTAACACACAGGAATCCTACTGGGTCCAGGCTTGATCTCAGAACAGCGGTCTGTAGTAGCTTTACTACAGCCAGGACCCTGAACACATCATGGCATGTTATCTTTGCTGTGAATTTTGCTGCTGCTCCCGTGCCCTGCCCTGCCAGGACAGATGATATAAGAGAAGGATAAGGAGCTTGGTATTTCTTGGTAGATGGTGGGAGCTGTGGTCCGGCATGTAATCTGCATCCAGTTAGATTTGGATGCACACCATCAGGTCTGAGTCGTTCCTTACAGTTCCAAAAAATATTGAAGTTATCAATTAACTTTATCCCATACCTGATATATGCATTTGATAACCATATGTTCAGGCCAAGAAGTCTACTGAAAAGTTCAATTTCTTTACCCGCTGTAGGAATGGGTCCTGATGCCATGTGGATATGAAGACAGAATTGTCGGCAAGATCTCTATCAGTTCCCTGACTGATGTATCAGAAAATGTTAGATTTTCTATATTTGCCATCCTCACATGCTGTGTAATAGAGTTTCCAATCAGAATTGTGTCTATTTCTTTTTCTGTGGAGGCACCGATAACTTCTCTAGTCCTCCTGTTAGTGGAGTTTTGGTCTCTCCTCCTGGTTTGGTTAGCCCTTGGCTGAGTTTTAGGGTTATTTCTCAAGTTTTTATTGACCATTGCATCCCAATCATAATCATTCATTTCAATATGAGTCAAAATATCATATTTATTATGCAGTGAGACTTCAGGTGATGGAGTGAGAACTGGAGCTTAAAATTTCCTGTTGGACGAACAACATCAGACCAGGTTCTGGCTGGGGTTGATGACTTCGGTCTGGCACAAACACTGTTCCAGTAGAAATGATCAGTCTGACCGTCCAGTTATTCCAGTGTCATTTGAACACATCTAAGGAAGTGTATCTGCCAGGTCTGTAGTGGGAGGCTTCTCATTCGACATGATTTCACAGTATGTGGTTACACACACACTTACACTACATGCACCTTGATGCCATTTGTGTTTCTTTGGTTTTTGTTAATGTATTGATCCACTAAAAATGGATCCTATTTGGTTGGTTAATACATTAATTTGGTTTATTTTCAATATATGTGTTGGTTTGTCTTTAATCTCTCTCTCTATCTCTCTCTGAGGTGGAGTGTTGTTAACCAGGGCTTGGTGTGCTTAAATGGCTTGGATGGCACTAACCAAGTGGCCGGAGGAGGGGGGTTGGTTTAAGTAAATGGTTTAAGAGGGATGTAATTCTGTATTTTGTGGGGAGGTGGTGTAAGTTAGTTTATATTGAATGTTTTTATGGGTCACAATTGTGAATACACTCCTGTGTTTGTAATTGAATGGCTTAGGCCATAGCCTTTATATACTTGGAAAGGAAAGAGAGAAGTTTGATGCTGGATGTATGTGACATGTAAGTAAAAACCCGGAGCTCAGTAAGATTGGAGTTGGATGTGTTCTTTCCCCTTTTTTCTGGTGCTATACCTCAGTGGATATCGGTATTCTGCAACTTTGACGGATTAAAACCTTACATACAGTTAAATCTACATCTGTCTGATTTCTTACCCTTAATAAGAAATCTGGCAGCTCATTGAATAAGAAACTAGTAACACAACATTGCCAGAGATCAATAAAATTTATCCTTCTCACACTTTATTAGCTCTAAAGGAGCCTCTTTTTTATTCTCTTCAAGGAATCTTTCATTTAAAAATTTCAATATTAGATTACTGTCCCGAGGGAAGACATTTTTTATGAATAGGTTTAAAAATATAAGAGCAGCTTTCCTACTATTCTCCTTAGTTTTCAGCTATACACAGAGCCATACCATGCAAACTATTCAATTTCCAGCTCAAATTGCATATTTGCAATTTCTATAGTTGTTTTTTTTTTCAATTTTCAGCTATTCACTTTTGAGTGATTGTGTTAGTACAAATAAAGCCTCATCATTGTCGTCAAGCAGAAAAGATTCCAGTGTTATATACATCCTGTCCTTCAAGCAACCTCTGTGTGGTTTCTCCGAGATTCATGACACTTCTGAAGGCAAATTTCTTTAAGCCTTATCAAAGTACATCAATACATAACAATGGCACACTGCAGTGCTGGTGAGAGTTGAGCATTAGAAAACTCCTGCTTCCCTGTTTCAGCAACATTACTCTCTTAACTAGCATTTATTGAAATTATGCAACAAACAATGAAATAACTAAAGTTTTAATGTTTCCATTGTTTGCCTTACAGCGTCAGGTAACCTAAAATTGTTCATGCAACTTGTGTCATGGGAACATGTGGTGCACGCTCTGTTATGAGATGCTTATAATAAAGAAGTAGCACAGACTTATTAGTTACTTAGCAACAGCCATAAATGGTGCAAATTGCCAAATAATGATTTTACAGCTGTGTTTTACATTAAACAGAGCTTTAATAATGAACATGTGGGTCTTAGACAATACAGTTGCTCAATAAATATGTCTCCCACTGCCCACATAATTTTCCTGCAAAGAACCCTGCTGACTGCTGGCTTTGTTTCCAAGTGATACAAGTCTTCCTTTTTAACCATGCACTGTTCCAGGGGAAAACATCAGTGACTTATAATGTCATGTCCTCCTTTGGGGGGCCTTAGTCCTTCATTGCATGCACGTAAACGCATGATTTGATGGGTTTAATGTCAGTGGGTCTATTTAACTTCTCATTATAAAGTATTTAGTGAAGATGAATCCCTCAGAGCCAATTAAAAATGATAAAGAGCCAATCAAAAGTATCACCACTGTGATATCTCTACAAATGAGCTAGATGATAAGGTTGCCTGGCAAGAACCAACAACAACCCAAGCAAGGTAGCTATACCATAGTTGTACCTGCTTACCAAGATATGTGCTGTCATGGTAACTAAGCTTTATGGAGGTCACACCCCCAGTGTGTCTAGTTCACAGAGGAAACCAAGGGCAGCAGTTGAGGTTAGTGGTTAGACTGTGTCCTTTAACCAGAGGGCAAGAGAGCACAACCCTCAACTAACTATGATGTCTGCCCTGCTCAGGTGTCTCTGAGTAAAACACTGAATCCCCCACAGACTCCCAGGATGCACCTCACTTTCACTTAGTCCAGGGTTCAGCTGCTATTCACAAGCAAATGTTTTGTGGAGGATTTACTGGTTTTACTTTCACACATTATAATTTGAGCAAACACAAGGAGGTGACATTTTCCAGCTTTTTCTTGCCTTCTTGCTTTCTCTGCCACCATCCTGTTTCATCTTCCCTCTATGGTCTGCTGTTTGTCTCAGTCACTATTTGCTAGATGTTAAATTACCACACTCAGTTTTTTCTTTTACTCCCACATAACTACACACACGCAAACACACACCCACACACAAGCAGACCCACGCCCAGTGAATATTGTGTTTTATGTTAAAGTATGTGTGTCCAGCCACAGTCTGAAGCCTGCTGAAGGAAGACATGACAAACGACTTTGGCATTTAACATGACAGACACCCCCTCTCTCTAGCTTTCTCCCTGTGTGTGTGTGTATGTGTGAAAAACAGAGTGTTGTAAGTCTCAGCTCACCTGCCACCAGGTAAATAAACAGTGAAATCTGCAGACTATTTTGTCAATAGAAAAGCACATAACAAGTTTCTCATCACCTAAAAGTAGTTGTGCAATTTATTTTGCACGTTATTGTTTGATTTGTGTGCTTTATTTATTATAACTGATCAAACCTGTTGCATGTTTACATTACTGTTTACTGTGTTTACATATATTTTGGTCTTGAACAGAAGCTGTCATTCTCGTGATGAAAGCACAAACCGTAGCTTGTTGATGAGGCTCGATTTTACAAATATCTGATTATGGACTATTTTCTTTCAGAATTTTATAGCCAATGATTTGAAACGTTTGTCCCCACAACAAACTGGGCCCTATTTAATGCAGCTCTACTGAGGAGAGGCCTAGAAAATGTGCATTTTCAGATTTTTCAGGTTTTCTTGCCTTCTCATCTGTCTGTGTGCTACTGTGGTAATAAAGGCTGAAGAATATATATGTGAATTTTACCTTTGCAGACGGGTCTGTGGTCACTCCAGGCTGCGAAGACTTCTGCCACTCGCTGGCAGCTGATGGTTTTACTACCCTGAAGTACGTAGTCCTCTCCACAACTGAACTGCACCACACTGCCAATGCTGCAATAACAGACACATAAATAATCCCACACAGCGAAGGGGCCGACAGTGAAACAAATAAAAATGTTATTTTATTACAAACATATTTATGAGTGTAAAACATGTTAGGCTTTAATTTTACCTGAAGTCATTGCCATGACGTTTTCCATTCTCGGGCTCTCCAGGGTCAGGGCAGGCGTTAGAAGCCTGTCTTACACCACCTTCATTTACTACACAGAGAGACAGACAGGTGGACAGCCAGGACAGACAGGTTAGAAAGAGACAGGGACATTAATTAAAGCCGTATTTGCAAATCCTTCATCTGCACAAACACCACAGAACTGCCTAAATGTTCACTGGCAATTTTCTAAAAACCACCAGTTTTTGATTAATAACATTCAGATCGAGCCTCCCTGGGTAAATTTCCAGCTCTCTGCTTTTAGTTTTGGTTTTGGAAACCTGCCCGGCTTATTACTTCTTCACTTTAAAGGCAGCAGGAAAGAGATTTGACAAAACAGGAAAACGACAGACAGTTGGATGGTTAGGTATGCAGACAGAGACAATAAACCTCTATAGACACTTAATTTTCTCACAAACACAGGAGCTTCTTTTCTTTCTTCTTTCGTTTTAAACTTCTTTTTTTTTTTTTTTTTTTGCTTCTGTGCAGTTTTTATATGCAACAACAACTACAACAACAATTATAAAACATAAAGCTTTTTGCATCTGGTGTTCATTTAAGTGCTTTGTGACAGACCTTTAAATCTATAAACCTTAAGCTAGCCAATCCAGCCCCTTGTTTCTTATTAGTTTAACATTTGTCAAGAAACATAGCTGCAAGTTTAAAGCCAAAAGACAGGTTTTATGCACATTTCTGTATGAGGATGATTGAAAGAAGAAAAAAAAAAAGAGTCAAAAGGTTTCTTGACTTTTGTGATTGACCAATGCCAGTCAGCAAGGTGAAGGAGTGCAAAACACAAATAATTTCTGAAATGGTTTTCATTGAAAAACTTCTCCAATTTACAATAATGTGTATGCTAAGGCCTTTTTTTTCCGGTAATTTTTTCTAACATTTAACAAGTTTATTATTTGCTAAAAGCTGTTTCTTGTCTGTCAACGCACAGCCAAAGTGTAAGTGTTAAAATAATATCTTACAGTAACTTTGGATGTCTGGTATTTATTTATGAGATGACTGTAAAGTCATAATAAACCTTGAGTTCAGTGAATTTTTTTACTCACATCAAAGTTTTAGTCACTACATGTGTTTCTTCAGTCAGTCACACCTTTCTGCTGTCAGTAGATACTACCTGCTGGTGTTTAAATGTTTTAGATCAACAGCATCTTGTCACATTTAAATGAATGGACTGATATTTAAATCAATGGGAATAATGTAATTTGCTGTCCGATAAGGTTCCGTTTATTTCTAAATGATCATCTATTATAGATAATATTAAATTACTGATTTTATTAGTTTGATTCCAGCTTCCAGCTTAAAACTTCTGACCCATTTTAATGTCAAACTGGCATTCATTATGCTCATTCCTGGAGCTGTCGTTGCCCTGCAACCTTTAGGGGCAGAGAAACTGCACTATTTTTTTTATGTCCTAGAACATCATATCACAGCTATGTTTCACTTTATAGAGAGCTCAGGGAAGAGACAAGATGCGGGACAGATGCTTTGTCAGCTGGTGCAAAAATTAAAAAATTTGCCAAAGTTCAATTGTGTTGCTTTAAACTACACTTGAATAAATAGAAAGACACTGATATTTAGTAATGGTTAATTTTTTCTTTCCTTCTTTCACATTTTTAATCACATTTTAAGCCCTAGATTTTCTTTTCAATCTATTTTTGAAATTTATCAATTTACAACAAAAAGAAAAAGAAAAAAAGAAATATTAAAAAAAAGAAATATTCTCATTTATCTGTAACGTGCTACACAGTTTGTGCGACTTGCAAAACAATTAGGGGTGTATAGTGAAAGTAAAATTTCTCTCTACAGAACAACAAAATCAGATCCCAGTGAAGTCAATTAGGTGTAGCAAACACAGGCCAAGCAGAATTATGTCCATTCCTGCTGTCAAACACCTTCTAACCCACGCTGTCGGGGCTATCTGGCTAACATGCAACTACATGTTTAGTCCGTATCAACAAACCCAGCAGGTGGCTGTGTGTATGTGTGTGTGTGTTTGTATTTGTTCGAGTAGATAGTTTGTTGCTTTGTTGGAGCGGCTAATTTGACCATCTGGACTATTAACACTACAACAGAGGGAGTGGTTACAGTATAAGTACTAGGTGCACACACTTAAACACAAAGTACACAAAATGCAACTCAAATACACACACATATATACGTATATGAAAAACATCTACAGAATGTATGTAATGTATGGACAGACAAAGACAGACTTTGTGCTTCACTGAAGAGTTGAACCTGTCTGAGCAGAGCAAATTAGCTTCTCAACCAATCAGAGCCGGACGAATTAACATACAAATTCACATCTGTAGAACAAACCTCAACCATGACTCTCCAACCTGTCAGGAAATCTGATGAATCTGAGATGTGCTGTGCCTCCGTGCTGTGCCTAGCCCACCCATTGCTTTTCCATCAACTTATATAGTATTTGAGAGATTCAAACATAAAATTGCAATTACACAATTACAAGCAGTTAAGTTAAAACAAGCAAATTAATTACAGATACTTTACATTTTTACAAACATGCAAATTGATCAAATACAAACAAGGTTCATCACAGTTGTATTTTGGCTTGCATTTTTTTGGAGTGGGGCCTTAGACTTGTTGATGTGTTTACACTTGTTCTTATGGGTGTTCAAAAATGTGCACATGAATGAGAGGCCATGGGAAGGCATGTAATCCTTTGGTTACATTGAGCAATTAACTTATGCTGGTTGTCTGCAGGGAAGATGTGCAGT
>JBAMHW010000019.1:16698286-16712776 GCA_037177495.1 Rhadinocentrus ornatus
GATATATATCTTATATATATATGATGATGGAACCCAGAAAGCTAAAAAATGTGAATCTTTTAATCCAAGAATGTTTAAAAGTATGTGTTAATATCTCCAGTGGATGGACAGATTGTTGTAGTTGTAAGCTTATAAGTAGTTGTAAGCTTATAAGTGGCGTTTTATTTAGTATTAATTTATTTTACTAAAGCTACATGTGTTAAAATATTTCAAAGCAGATTTTGATGACCCCCATTTATTCACTTTGTGATTGGACACACATCAACTCGTCTTTGTGTGAACATGGTCTTAATTTTTAATCACAATGGCTCTAAATGGTCAAAGTCTCGGGGATCCCCTGTGTTCTTTGGGGGACCCTCATTGGTCTCCTAGACCCCGGGTTGGGAAACACTAGTGTAAGGGCTACAGTTACAAACAGCTTGCTGGTGCTTGCATCATAAATGCTAAAGCTGGAATAATTTTCTGTGCATGTTGACTCTTTAGACACATTTCTTTGATAAGGGCCGTGCAAACCTTGTGAAAAAACTGTAAATAGATGCAAATGCACACTGCTCATGTTTGTTCGTGCCTGATCACAGTGAAAGGCTAATGTATCAGATACATTACACTTTTACTGCAACCACTTCATAAGTGTAATCACCACTTCAGCGTGTGCTCCATTGTTTGTGATATGTGGATAACACAGAATTACATCAATATATAATAACTATTATACACCTGACCTTCATAGACGAGTATAATGTGTGGGGTATGGCTGTGTAAATGAAAAGAGTAAAAAAAGAAGAGTAGAGGCATTGTAATAAAGATGTGGGGAAATGTAAAAGTAAAGGAGAACTGCATTTGAAATAAATTTTTCAGGCACTGACAGCTTTAAGAAGGAAAACTTTCCTGACAAAGCTCCAACTCTTGGAAATTTTTTATGCTTTTTATGCATGCCCTTCCAAAGTCAGAATGTTGAAAAAGCCTGAGTCAAATTAAATAATATCTACATGGCCATTTTTCTACTATAGTGCATCGGATGACAGGGGACCCATTAGCACTCATACTATTACCCTTCGGGTGCCTAATGTAAGAGTTTGTTCCATGAGGGGCTTATGGGTATTTCACAAGTAGTTGCATCTGTAGCAGCTCCAACAGGAGAGCAGCAAAGGAATTTATTGAGGTTGCACGTCTTTCAATTTAGATGGCAAGATTGGAAAACCAAATCCGAAATAGTTTTATAATAAGCTGCAGAGTAAGAGCGGTTACAGATCACATACAGAAATACAGTATATTAAATTCTCTTCTGTAATCAAATGGTTGAGGGTATGTTTTGATAAACTCTATAATTGCTTTAATGACCTCAGTGGCCTGAGCATGAAAGTTTACAAATATATAGAGAAGAGAAGAGAAGAGAAGAGAAGAGAAGAGAAGAGAAGAGAAGAGAAGAGAAGAGAAGAGAAGAGAAGAGAAGAGACGAGAGGAGAGGAGACGAGAGGAATGAGGATAAGGAAAGAGGAACAGAAAAGTGGCTGATAAACAATAGTACAACAGTTGATTCACATTCCCTGATCAGGCCTAAAGCGAGCCAAAACAAACTGTGATTAAGCTTATCAGAGAGAGCCATGATTAAATATATCAAAGCAAACAATGAAGAGTAAAGACACCGTGACCTGAACATACATTCACAGAAAGTCAAACCACAGAAAGACACACAGCAGCCATGCAGAATGCAAAAGTAGTGTTTGTGCAAAGGCCTTGATGCTTTCAACACATTTGTGTCAGATGATATGTCACTTAAATACAGGAGTCATAAATTTTAGCATTATGTGTCGATGAATTCATGTAACCATTTTTCAACGTAGGGGTCAAATAATTTTTTATTTTTATGTTCATTATAAAAGGCACAAAAGTGTTGAACATGTAAGCCTTTTTTAAAGGATTAAAAAAACCGAACAAACAACAAAAAACTTAAAAGCAAAGACAGTCCTTGCTAAACCAAGCCATTACATGTTATTTCATTAGCCAAAGGAACGTTGAGATGTGAACTCACATATTGAAAACTTGTTGCCGGAGTCTTTGCCAGGGAATAATTTAACGCCCCGCGATTTAAAATCTACTGATCGCTTCACTGCAGAAGAGAACAGAATACAGAACAGAGAAGGAAAATCAGATAACAGATTGGATAAAGTGGAAAAAAATTAGACCTAGCAAAGGGTTTTTATCTTTTGTTTTGTGTGTTTTTCTTATGGCAACTTCTTCTCCCTCACAATGCTGAGAGAGAGAAGAGCAAAGCAAAAAAGAAAGTCACAAAGGCAAAATAAATTTTAAAATGGTGAAACAGACAGCAGGAGGGTCAAAAAGACAAAGTAGGGAAGAAGCATAGAGAGCAAAGAAAGTTGGAAAAAAATATTTCAGGAGGAGAATTTTTGATTGTGACAATATTTCTCTTTCTGTCACTTTTATCACACTTGTGAAAAATGTTTAAAATGCTGGGATGTTCTGCTGGAAGCTCCATCATATTCTGAACAAAAGCGGATTGAGAAAATTGCAACCTTAATCAAAATTACTATGATGCAGCACTGTAATCAAAGCATTCGGATAATGAAACGTTTGGAAATAACTGGCTGGATGGAATAAATCATAGACAAGAGGAATAATCTGTGACTGCTTGAGCTTTGTTTTCTGACACCGGGGACATCATTTCATCGCGAGGGAGGCTGGGCTATGTTAGCACCCAATGCTGAGCCTGAATGTTCATATAGCTCAGCGGGTGTGGCTCTAAAAACAGATAGGCAATAGCTGCACTGACGAACGTGGAATCAAAACACCTGAGCGTGATTTGACTTCAAGATTGTCTTTTCTGCTCTACCTGAAAAAATGAATCCATTACCAACATGAGTAATGAAAACAAAATGAAATCTTATCCACAATGACAAACTACAGTGACAAATAACTTTAATGAATGTGTGACAGACGTTGCTTTCATAATGACCTGACTATTCCATTGAATGGTGACAAATGGCAGAAGAGTTAATGTGCTTCAATTATCCTAATGTTATACAGTGGCCACATATATGCGCATACATCAAGAGTATTCTGTTTGACAAGGATGATTTACATCATGTGTATATTATGCAAGCAATTATCCTAATGTTGTGCTGCACCTACATAAAAGCACATATGCTAGGGGTACTTACCATGTTGACAAATTAGCATGTCAATTAATGTGCAAACAATTAATTGTGGCCAAGTCAACATGAGCTTTCTTTGAACATTATTGTGTGAATTTGCAGCATAATAATTAGAAAAGGTTCATCAATGAGTGTGTGAAAATACAAGGGTCAGATACAGAAACCCCCAATTTACAGTTTTTATTGACTAAAAATTATCTGCCTTATTTTGCAAGTAAATTCTGCCTGCTGGACTTCAACCTGTTTTAAAGAACAGAAATTAACAATAGGTGAGACAATAAATCTTCAGGGATCCATTGTACAAAATGTTGAAAACATCACTGCATTTGATACTTGAATCATAATGTTCTTATTGATAGAAAAGGCTTCTGTAACATAACTTGACAATAAATACTGTAATTTGAAAAAAGCATCTTTAATCAGCTACAGAAAATACACTGCTCAAAAAACTAAAGGGAACACTAAAATAACACATCCTAGATTTGAGTGAATGAACTATTCTTATTAAACACTTTGTTCTTTAAATAGTTCAATGTGCTGACAACAAAATCACACAAAATTTATCAATGGAAATTAAATTTATTAACCCATAGAGGTCTGGATTTGGAGTCACACTCAAAATGAAAGTGGAAAAACACACTACAGATCGATCCAACTGCTCACATTGATGTGCCATCCTGGATGAGTTGCACTACCTGAGACACTTGTTGTAGACTCCGTCTCATGCTATCACTAGAGTAAAAGCACCGCCAGCATTTAAAAGTGACCAAAACATCAGCCAGAAAGCATAGGAACTAAGAAGTGGTCTGTGGTCCCCACCTGCAGAACCACTCCTTTATTGGGGGTGTCTTGCTAATTGCCTATAGTTTCCACCTGTTGTCTATTCCATTTGCACAACAGCATGTGGAATTTATTGTCAATCAGTGTTGATTGAGTTGATTGATTTCACAGAAGTGTGATTAACTTGGAGTTACATTGTGTTGTTTAAGTGTTCCCTTTATTTCTTTGAGCAGTGTAAAAACATAATAATTAATATATAATATTTTGTGTTCCATCTTTTTGTGAGAGCTAAGCATAATGCATAAGAACTGCTTTCTAAAAAGCCAACAGGCAAGGTTTGCAGATGCTTGGTGCTCCCGGCCAGGAGGGGGCCCCTGACGGGCTGACTAGCTTAAAAATCACTACAGAGAAGTTACAATGTGAAGAGTTTGCAAGTAAAGAAACCAGAGTCTGTAAAGGGAACCCACCTCCATGTGCTACTCATGTGTATGGATGGAAGTTATTGGTTGTTGTGTGCAAGGGGTGATAATATCTTATTTTTTCCCATATGTGTTTTATGCTACTGAAATTTTTTTGATTTATTTATGTGCTGTAAATGTAATCCTACACAAGCTTCAGCACATACAGTAGTTTAATCTTCTGTACTGGAACCATGATAAATCATATTGCCCCTGTATAATGACATGAACATTGTAAATAATGAAGTAAAAATAAGTAGAAGAAAAGTGAAAGATAAATATAAGAATATTCAAAAGTTCTTTTTGAGGAATTTGATGCTCTAAAAACAAAGCCTTAAGATTAAATCATTAACCTGCTACTGTAATGAGTATAAAGGTAATGAAATGAATGCTGTGAGTTTTACACACACACAAACACACATATATATACGTGAGTCAAAAACAGTTTAAAGTTATTTATTCCTGTTTGCTGCATCACGCCCTGTTAATATGCATCATAAAACCTGTCCTATGTGAATATGCATCAAAGTTAAATAGGCCCTTGTTAATATTCTAGCCTACATGCTGCAACTTCACTGCAAACAACAGATGGAGGGGCAGATGCATTTAAGTAAACCATATTTTTGCAGTTAAGAAAAAAAAGAACATTTGACAAAACTATGTTTAGTGGGAGGATAACAAAGAGCTGAGATAAAGTCACGAAGGAAAAATCTGATACTGAAGTGAAAAATGGTTAAAAATAAATGTATACCAGCTGCACCTTACTACTACCCTAGTGTCCGATGACAACTTCTAAAATACTAAATAATATCTATACTTTTAGTATTAGTTACAGCTACACTGCCACCCAAGGCGTGATCCAAATCAGTGACAGGCTTATTTCACTCATTCTGGATTGTTACACACAATGCCATCTGGCTTTCATATTCCTTGAGAATGATAGTGGAGCAGCAAAACATTCTTTAAGGAGGTGATTCAAACAATCAATAAAACAAAGCAGCTTCTATACATGCCCTCAGTTGCAGATCTTAATGTGAATATTTGTTAAATGTTTGTTGGAAAATGGCAAGATAATTGGCACTTATAGTAATGTCTGTCTTATTTACACTCAAATGCATGTGGGAGAGTCCAGCCCCTCATAAAGTTTGAAACAAAGCAACAACAGAATCGACTGGTTGAGGTCAAAGATATAATGGCAATCTCATGTAGATAAAAAGTGCTACATAATCACAACATTAGTATAAAACAGTTGATGCTGCAAAAGAGGATGAAATGCAGCGATCGTTCAGCCTCACCACAATGGGCATATGCAAAAGACCTGAATTAATTCAACCTTGTTCATCCTCCAATACACTTACAGTAATAATCCTTGTGCTAACGGCACTTTCCATAAAGCAAAAGCAGAACACCAAGTAAATAATGAGAACCGGTACTGGTAAAATGCAAGCTCCCACAATTATTGAAGATGAAAAGGGGCAGTTCATAGATTTATGAGCCCTTATGATGCCCCTGAAGCTTGTAGTATCTCTGTACTCAGCTTGACTAATGATTCTTAAGCTAAGGTTGACAAGGAAAAGGGCTCGGGGATTTATTTACACAAAAACAAAATTGTATATTCCACATGAACTAAATGCTCTCTTTTTCTCTGGTGGCAATTATCTACCACTTAGCATTTTGAGATGTGTGCACTTGATCACGAATGGGTTTCAGACATTATGAGGGTCATATAATGAAGCACCATGTAGTTGACAATATTCAATATATCAACCTTCCTGAGGGTTATACTATCTCACTGCTCGAGTTAAATTATGTTTCCATACTCATGGTTGACTGGTGTTTCTTTTGTACTGACTGACTTATTTGTTGCCACAGCACTGGCTGACTGATAATGCCATCAGCTGTTCATTAAGGGCCAATCACAGCCCTGCAGACACAGAAACTTATGAATACGTAATGAAGAGAGATGATGGAGGGATATGATTGGTAGGTTCTGCCACAGGGAAGGAAACAGATTGTTCATACCTGACGCAGACATAGAGGCACACATAAAAATACACCAGATTCAAGAAGACAGGGACAAAACGATACACGCACACTTTCACATCATATCAACAAACAACAGATCCATTTATCAACTCAAAATGGACACGTGTGTACATAAAAGCCCAACTTCAAAATGCAAAGAGGCATATTCAGGGCAGAAGATGAACAAGACTGAGATTAAGTATGAAAATCCCTCTGTGTACGCAAGAACAGAGATCATGCTTATAGATAAAAATACAGAGATACACATACATGTACATGAGCACAAAAAGTAATGCAAACTTTAAACATATATTGCAAGAGCCGGGTTTTGAGGGTATATGTTTGGACATTACATCAGTACCATAGAGGGAAGAATGTGGATAATCCATGTAAGTTTCAGCATTTGTTAAAGTGCATCTATGGTTCTACTTTTTGCATTGGCTCTGAATTAGTAGAAATATGATTAAATATAAATCCATAAACAATAAGTAAGGAGTGGTTAACAGCTGTTTTATTACTTTCATGGCCACAAGGGGGTGGACAGGCTGACTGTACAGTTTGGAACAAATGAATGCGAACAGTGGGTAAGCTGTTGCAAATATTCTTCATGCATAATTAAAGCTGAATTCAGTTTTTCTGCCCATGCACATTTTGAGAGTAAACCTGTTTGTTCATTGCACTGTTCTTGCTTTATGTGCTTGGCACATTATAAAAACTGTCACAATTTGAGGTCAGTGAAGATGCTACTGAACAGGGAAATGTTGTGACATTTTCCATATACTGATGTAGTAAGAAAAATGCTTTTTAAACATTCAAAATTTTTTAATGCAGAAACAGTCTATTGATTTAGAGGTGCTATCTATAATTCAAACACACAAAAGGTCAAAGAGAGCAGTGAGTTCAAAGGCTTTCTCTGTTCTGTCTTGAACATGTTTCCATCTTGTTTCATCTTTAGGGATGTTATGGCTGGAACACATGAAGCTCAGTCATTTTTACAACTCAATATAGAAGTTTCCTACAAACTACAAACTTTAATTGTCTTTGATTTAATACCAAAACAATTTAAATAGTTTCAGTAACTAAAGTACCCTGCAAGTTGTTAAAGGAGGCAGTCATGTCTTTGTCTTTGGGTAATTGGAATATGCCACCTAAAGAACTTCACATGCCAGTACAGTGTGCTACTCTTACTGTTACACTAAGCTGGTTTTAAAAAACACAAAGTAAAAACTGTAAAAGGCTGGAAGAGACTCTGGAAGCTCTTGCTCTACTTTTTCAGCCTGATCAATATTTGAAATTGAAAAAAAAAAAAAAAAATAAATAAAATAAATAACAATAATAATGATATATATGATATATATATATATTTATTTTTATTCTGGGGATTAACCATTGAGTTAGAAGCTTTAATGGCAAAATTATTCCTATGATATATATATTTATCATAATGGTTAATGCCCAGGATAAAAAATCATAAATACAAGATGTCATCATGATAGATGTTATAATCCAACATTGTCTGACCTGGATCATGTTGATATTCCAGATCTGGTGACCCAGAAGGTTAGAATTATGGGCTGTAGGTGGGCTTTTGGGTCTTGAGGGTTTTGTCTCAGTGACCCTATGTCCTGGCAGAAGCCTGGGATCTCTGAGGGCTTCTAGTTATAGTATTTATTATACAGCTCATATCTGCAAGGCCTAGTAGTTAAATTGGTTAGGAAAAGACTGAAGTTGGAAATCCTTATATTTGTTTATCTTTAAACATAGTAAAAAAGAAAGGAAATGTGTATTGTGTCTATTATTTCTTAGGTAAAACAATATTTCTTGGCAATAAATCTTTTACAATTAGCATTTTAAGATGGTGACATATTTGTTAGAAAGAGCAGCAGCAGAGTTAATTATGCTGGTTGAGTCGATGAAAAAAATGAGCAAATACTCCAGGTAATGATAATCAGATGTTTGACGGGCAACTTACTAGGAATGTGATGCTCAGTGATCAGATTCTACCTACAGCGGTTGGATCGTTGGGTCAAAGTGTGGACACAATGCAGAGAATGTTACGTTGATGGATGGACCGACAGGGTAAGAAGTTTTGGTGGAGGTAGTCTGACGGTGTTGGGTGGAGAAGATAGAATGGGTTGCCTTCATGCCCTCTCCTAAACACGACCCCTATGACACTTATGGGATCAGCCTGGGTGTGCTGTTCATGCCAGAGTGATCAACACAACCACATTGGCTGACTTGCATCAAATGTTGGTTGAAGAATGGGAAGCCATACAAGAGCGATGTGTAATCAAGCTGGTGACCAGCATGAGGGGGAGGTCCAAGGCTGTGGGGACAGTGTAAAGTTCTTCCACATGCTAATGAGGAACCAAACAAAATACATTTTGAGACAATAACTGAACAAGCTGTTTGGCATGTTCAGAGAAGATTTTCATAGGTACAACATATATACTTAACTCTGATGCTCATCCCACGAATGTATTTTCCATACAAATGTGGAACGATTTCAAAGGGAAATAAGCAGGCTTTCCAAAAGTAATAGATTAATTTCCAATAAGTAACAGAGAAATAGTAAAATCACAGCTAGAAAAAAGTAAATGTAGTAACTTGTTGCAGTAAATATTCAGCAATGTGATACAGTATACACATTACAGGAAATACACTTGGAAAATAGGAGAGGCAAGGGGCCACTTCATTCCCTCTTGCCATCTATTCCAATTTATAATATTTTGACTCCCTATAAAGTGCCCTTACTTAATAATCTATATTGGTTTATTAGAATAATATATTGTATAGATTGCATGGTGCTGTTTTGTCTTGAGATTGACTGTCAGCTTATGTATGCACTTGAGTGTTCTTGTTAGATAATTTCTGATTTCATCACTTTAGACCTTTTGGAGACCAAATCTTGGTCCTAATGAGGCTAAACCTACTGGAGTCCTGGTCAGAGTTGAGAGTAGGTGTCAATTGATGTGAAGTGTATCATCATCATGGGAAAATGTCATCCTTCCGACAACTACTGTAGTGGAAACTACTAGAAAGAAAGTCTGAGATCAAAAAAGACATTTTTATACACCTGTTGGTTAATGTTTAATCAGATTTCATCTGGGAAGTAGTATCACATCTGGGGAAGATGTCATTAACCTGGATGGATTTGGTCTGAAAACTCACTGCCATTATTCCCTTTGTTGTCCTTTTGCAATTTGGTCTCTATTTTTTTTTAAGAAGCATTACATGATGTATGAAGCGAAGGAAAGATGGTGTAATATAGATACTCAGACTAGACTAAATGAATTACATACTGATATTCTGATCTCCTCCTATTTGTATATAGTACTGATCACACTTTCTATCTTTTAAGTCTATTGAAAAGATTTAGACAGTGAAATTATAATGCAGGAACTCAAAAACAATCCTTTTTTATCAACATTAGGTAGACTGTTGATCCTCGCTTTGGCTTATAGCCAGACATTAATGTTCAGTGTTGTGACTAAAATCTGTGTGGTTAGTTAGTTAACATCTGGCAGCCATTCAATTTACTAAATAGCTTGCTGACAGAGTTGCTAACTGGTTAATGTGCCTGGTTTGCAATGAATAAACAAGACTGAACATGCAGTGACATACACTACAGTAAGAATGTAGATGCTAAACAGGTTAGTGGTCACTGGCTGGAAAATGCAATTGGAAGGAAAAAAATACACAAAACATTGATTGTAAACTGGATGTTGGTCTCCAGGTTTTTGATTTATTTTTATCTATTTTTTCCCCCTAAGAGGGTGTGTTTTATACTCGCAAATCAGGGATTATTGGCTACATTTATATTTCTGAAGCAAAAACGGATAAATAATTGTTATCAGCCAAATGAAAAATCAACAAAAAACATATATTAGCTATATTTCCCTCTGGTGTGCAGCTTTGGAAGGTCTGTTTTTTAGTGTCAAATTTGCTAATATCATCACTCATTCAGACAATAAAAGAATTACTTGGATCTGTACCACTGCTGTATTGAGGACTGAATACAGACTTCAGACTTTCTCTTAGCTCCCTGTAATCATGCACAGCTTGAAATGATGATGATTATCCACATGTGTATAATTCTAATTTGTTCATAATTGTACAGGGGCCTGTGAAGATGCATTCAAAGTTTTACAATCACACCACTTTTTCAATTATTGTATTAGATAAAAGGCTTTTCATGCCAGAGTCCACCAAGTGATCACCAGTGTTTGCATGTGATGCATACTTCTGGCATGAGAAGATTTAGCTTAATGATTGTGGTTTTAAGTTGCCTGAAAGATGTGATTGACTGACAAAAGTTATATGGAGTATACTAGCTCAAAAGAATCTGCAGTTTTTTTTACTGGATTTTCTGCAGAAAAGTATTTTCCGAAAGTCTTTTTTTCTAAAAATAATAATTACTTATTTCAATGAACTATTATTTCTTTATTTAATGTGACCAATGCACCTTCAGCTGGATTCAGCATTGGTGTCAAGCATCGATGGTCACATTTGCTTTTACTGCAAAAGGCAACTTAACTGACAATTTCCCATTTTTTGAAGTAAAGGGTCTCTTTGGTAAATAATAGTTTGAAATGTACAAAGTTATTACAGGAAGACGGCTTGTTCAACCACAGTCATGATATACAACATATTGTTTACAGATAAACACTTATCCACACACAGTGATTCCAGACTGCACTATTATCCGATGGCTTTATGGGGAATTCAAAACAGTAAATGCTCTTTTAACCTTCTTATACAAAATTGTTTTGTTAGTTTTCTCTTTTAATTTAATATTTAAGTGAATATCTTTAGATCTTAAGCTACCAATCAAATGAAACACATTATCAATGGAGGGTTGTTAATGTTACTCTATCAAGCTATAAGGCTGTCAAAAAGGCTGTTAAAATGATTTTAAGTGACTGATGATGTTTTGGAAACCCAGTTTTATCCTAGAGTCAATTGGGTGTACCAAAAGAATAAACGTAGAACATTTTAGTTGCCTAGTGTTGGAGATTTACCTTCCCCAAACATTTTTGGTACAAATATGCTTAAATTCACTTCCAGCAGCTCCCTCAGAGGGAAACTACATTAACTCGAATTTCATCTTTGCCTATAAAAGCAGAAGTAAAAACCTATAATGTCTATGAACACGCCCAGAAATCATGTATTGGGTTTTAAGTTAAGCTAAAATTAAGCTTTAAATGTGTTTTTATTTCTCATTTTTGCCCTGAGGTAAAAAGCATTTACTTCCACTCAGAAATGTTGACAAAGCTACATAAATACTGAGCTTTAATTAAAGATTGTAATGGACACTTACTGGTTGAATTATATATAACTGTTAGAAGACAGTTGGCTGCATTATGTGATGCTGACACATTTACTGCTTAAAAAATAGTTTTCCTTTTAAACTATTTATGATATATACATTTTAAATGTGAACAGTGACAGCCATATTCCTTCAATTTCCTAATATTCAAAGGGCTGCCAGATTTATGTGATTCAAATAGGACCATGCTGTCTTTAGGGGGAGATATTTGAATTGAAATGCTTAATTCCTTTAATTTAGGTCTATCAACATAAAGCCTTTGAGACTTTTTTTAAAACCCTGCCAGTGTGAATTATTTTGAAGCATTAATAAGGCATTTAAATGGACAATTAATTTGGTAGAATTGGGGTTGCTTTGTAGAGAAGCTGCTGGCTTTTATTGACAAAATAGACTAATTCACGAACAGGCTCCTTTTCTGAGTCCAAGAATATATGAATATATCCTCACACACACAAGCACACAAGTGCATGCACACAACTATTGGACTTTCAACTTCCTCCCCTTAAAATGGACAACGGCAGCCAAATTTGACAGCGGAATGTTGAGATTTCTTCTTTCTTTTTTTGTTTTTCTCTCTTTTTTTAAAAAAAAAGCCATTTAGCCATGGCTTGTTGCCAAATGACTTGTTCCTTTAAACCCCCTGTCGCTCTCTGGCTATCTGTCTCTTTTTTTCCTGCTTCTCTGGCTCCATTAATCATTTTTCTGAACCTCCCCACTGTTTTACGTCCTCCCTTTGCCCCTTTCTTCTGGTAATTCTTTGTAATTACCTTTTTCTTTCTGCCTTGCCGTCACCCCTTCTCACCAAACTTTTCTGAATTATTATGCGATCATTATTAATTCAAAACTTCCTCATTTTGGCAGTGGCAGCAGGAGGAGATTTTTATGACCAGAAAGACCGAAACTCAAACACACACAAGCACACAGAAGGAAAACAGTCTGGCAGCACCTTAAGCCAAATGTGTCCCTCTGTGGTCTCATAGCAGTGTCTTATAAACTCAACTAACCCTGCCAAAGCAGATTTGTTCATTTGGAGACAAAATTGGGAACTGTTTTTATGCCCTATTAGCCATTGAAATTTACTAACCCTGCACCATGGCTCCACCATCACTATTAATGCTCATGGATTGGATTAGAAGAACATATGGTTTATTTAGAGAGAGAAAGAAAAATGCAGTTGTATATCCTAAAAGGAGATTATGCTTTTTCTGATTTAGGGTTGATGAACACTGAATAACTGATAATAAAAGTAAGTATATCATCATGCCATGTCATCATACAGGGTTTACGGTTATTAAGATCTGCATTAAGTAGTGTTTTGTGCATTGCTATTTGTTTTTATCTTGTTATCTGAATTTACTATATTCAATAAGCAATATGTAAATGTTCAATCAAATGACCTTTTGAACCACCCACCCTGCCCTTCTGCTAATATGTAAACTGAGTTATGGAGATGACTGACAGCTGACAGGAAATAGATAATCAATCATAGGCCTGTTAAAAGCTCATCTAATTGATCAACTAACTTATCAAGTGACACCCCTTATTAACATGTTGATTAACCTTTTAAAGTAATTAAGATCAATTAAACCAATTAAGAACAAATCTTAAGTGGAGGGGGTCAGGTTGACAGTCAATCAATCAAGCATGTCTGAGGAAGTGTAGGGAGAGTGTGTGAATAGCTTTAGGTTAAGAAAATGGGGAAGTAAAATAGATGAGAGGAAAAGAAGGGAGGAAGGAGGGGTTAAAAAAGAGGAGTCTTTTCAAGAAAGATGAAGGAGGTAGAATAACTTTACACTTTAAAATGATTACCTATGTTAATTTCCAACTCTACATTTTTATTTGTAGTGAGTTATATTTATGGAACAAATTTCAGAGCCTAGGTTTATCCTCTGCAAAGAGCTGTTTTAACTCATAAATTAATTAAGTTAATTTTGGATGCTTGAGGGAAAGCACTGCACTGCCTGAAGTTTGTGTTCACATAGACAAATCGACATGAACTCACCAAGAAAATAGAAACCATTAAAAACTGAGTAAATAGAGGCGCTCATTCATGGTTATATTGTTATTTGAAACATCTCCCATAAAATTGTAGATATGAGAAAAAAAGGGAATAAAAGCTCCACATGAAGGCACTAAAATGTATGTTATACATTTTACACATACAAAAAGAAACATCATCAAGAAAGAAATCTCAATGAATGTTTTTGTAGCTAGTTAAGCTTGTTAACTTAATCATTATCATTCCTGTTATTTTTGGTATGTATTGTCACCTATATTTAACAGCCGAAACCTAAAGTTTCCAAGCCGGATTCAACTCCATCATGTCACACTAATTCTACACAGCCACACAGATGCCCTCCCAATGGCCTCTTTGAAACTCAGGCAACAAGCAGTGAGGTATCATCTGGACTCATTTGCAACTTAATAAGCCAGTCATACCCACAGACTGGAAAATCACAAAGTTAATTTTAAATTACCACTGAAGTAATTAAGTTTTCAGTTACTTTAATTGGTTGAACAGATCGTCACATTTGAATAGTGCAGACAAGAACTCATGACTTCCTGAAAAAATATTTTCATTCTAAATAATGTTTATTTAGAACAGGTAAGTTCTGCTTCTCTGATCCTCTAGGATCAGTGACCTCTTCTGGATCAGGAGGGGAGAGGCGTGGCAAGTAAGGTAGCGCTACCTGGACACAAGCTGGGGCCTGATCAGCCCTGGCTG
>JBAMHW010000019.1:16722128-16737736 GCA_037177495.1 Rhadinocentrus ornatus
TCTCTCTATATATATATATATATATCTATATATATATATCTCTCTATATATATATATATATATATCTATATATATATCTCTATATATATATCTCTCTATATATATATATATCTCTATATATATCTATATATATATATCTATATATATATCTATATATATATCTATATATATAGATATATATATATCTATATCTATATATATATATATATATATTTATTACATTGTATTCAGACTGTCTTCTGTGCGCAGGTATTCTAGATTTTTGGCTGATGTTGCCCTTTGTGGTTCAAGCCAAGGTTTCAACCAATCAACCTTCAACTGAAGCACAGCATCATTGTGGAGAACAATTTTCTGTTAGGATTGACGTATGTTCAATCTTGAATAAACATATGCATATGAACAGAGCCTTTTGTTCATCCTCTCCATTTATTTTGTGTAGTTCAGTACTTTTTCAAGAGCTAGCAGGTGCGTACCCAAATGCAGAGTAATAGCACTGGAAATCTTGGGGGAAATGTGCAGCATAGCTCATGTATGACCAGCAAAAGTAACAAAGAAGAAGAAACTGCCTTTAATGGTTGCACAGACCACAGTGTACTGCGTTGCCTCTTTTTTCTATCTCTATCATGATCAGATTTGCTATATATATCTACGGAAACTGTCAGAACTTGGAATAAAACTCTGTTCTGCCTCTAGTGCAGTGGTTCCCAATTTCTTTTCCCTGAGGTCACCCTTCATGCAACTGCCAAAAAGTTACGGACCGCGCTATCCATGTGTTGAAACCATGCTTAGTTTTATGCTTTCATCAGCTAGCTTCTCACCATGAATTCTCCATTCTGCCTGACTCGTCTCTCTTGATAAAACCAAAGTTAAAGTAATCATAAACATACAGCCTTACCCTTTTTTTTCCCAAATAAGGATGAATCTTTTGCACTGTGGCATTTCTCAGACATGTACAAAGTTATGTGTTTTGGGGCTCCTACAACACTGCTTCCATGTGAATTAGACATCCTATGGATAACAATAACAATAAAAAAGAAACTTAAGGAAATACACCTCAACTTGTCTCTGTGTGGAAATGGCCTTAATTTAAATCTCACTGGCTCTGAAAAGTCAATGCCTCGAGGACCCCCTGTGCTCTTAGGGGGGTGCCCTTGGTGCCTATTTATGTACATAATGGGAGTTTAAAGGAACCCTTTGCCATTTGGAGCAAGTCTGTCTGTGTATGGTAAACCCATATTCCTTTACTAGAGATGTGTTTACTGGGAGGTATGCAACACTAAAGGGCATCTTTCACAAACAACTTGAGTGTAGGAAAAGATCCTGGTTGCAATTAGACAATATTATTTCACAACATTTATCGCATGTCGAACAGAGATTTTTGTTCTTTTCCACATACAAGTTCCCTCACTTTGGAAAATCTTTACTTACCTATATTGTCATTTTTATAGACAGATCTGACTTAATTCCAACACGCTGCCCTATGTATGACGCTGAATATGCATTCTAAATTGTTTGATAAATGTGTAATGCTAACTGTTGTGTGTTCATGTGCAGAATGTGGAATATCTAGTTGTTTGTTGTTGTTGTTCATAAATAGCATAGAAATGCCAATTAATCAATCTGTCTTAATAGCCTCCTCTAATTAAGACAGGTAGGGACAACGATGCACATACACCCACAATCACACATTTACTTTTGAGAGGTAGAGACAGAAATCGCACTTCACACGAGAATGCACACTTGCATGCACACACACATTGCTGAATTGTTACTGAATGCAGTCTTGGAAGAGCCATCATCAATCAGTATGGAGAAACAGAGGAGTGTGTTTCTTCATGTTTACGTGCACTATTGTTTATGTATTAGTGTGTATTGTTCGTATTTGTGCATGCGGTCGTGCTTGTGTGAGCATGCCTGCTGTGTCACTCTCCATCAATCTCAAGTTGGCAAAGAGTAATCAGTGTTCACAACAGGAACCTGCTCTGTCTCTCCCTCCTTTACCTTCATCTCATCTAAATTTCTAGTCTCCTTACTGTTTTGTCCATGTGAATGAGCCAGATGTTTATAAAATGACATGTTCCTAAAGGGCAATCAAGGGCTGAAAGAAGGCAAAGGTGGGTGGCTGTGGACAGAAAACACTTTAAAGACAAGGAGGATTTATATAATGAGCAAAAATTGACTATTATAATTACTAATCAATGCCTGGTCATTATTTTGGTTTAATAAGAAAATAAACTGTACCTTTGTGTACCCAATAAAAATATCAGAACTCTGTCTTGTTCAGGAGTGGTTGTGATCTCTATACCCTTTGATGTACATACTGTTCCAAAAGCAGCATTAGAACCAAGTTCTAAAATCTAGTAAAAAGACTTCCCAGAGCAACTATTAGCTACCTTTCAACACTGTTTAATTCTTGCATTACGTTTTGCCAGAGTTTTGCTGTGAACTGCTGTATTAGTTTTGAACATTTCTCTGTGGATTTTTATTGACATTAAAATTCTTGGATAACTTATGTTAAGAATCTATTTTCTAATCTGAATAAATGTCCATGTTTTTTACAAGTAAAGAAATTGTCCAGAGGAGAGGGACTTGAAACTCGTCTTGGACTTGCAAAAAAAAAAAGACTTGTGGACATCTCTGCCACCAAGAGACAAACCAGATTAAATATCATTCTGTGAAGTTCTTTTTCATTGTCTGTACCTTTCTACAGGAGAAATATAAGCTTTAAATGAGTTAAAAGTTTTTTTTTTCTTATATACTTGTTACAGATATATTATGTACTTCCATTTTATTTCTAATTTCGTACAATCCTTGAGAAATTGGGTTCTTAATTTCCTCAACTACCTTCCTCCCTCCTGAGCTGTCTTCTTCTGCCTCTACAGTCTGTCAAAATGAAAGATTTATTTATGAGTGGAATACATTTACTTGAAACAGCTACATTTTGCTCTTCAATGATCTTCACTGGCCTGGGGTCCTGGATTTGTCTCAGTAACATTTGAAAAGTTGCTGCAGGAACCAGAAATATCTGTTTTACCCACAATCAAGCACTAACAACAACGACACTCCTGCAGCAATGACAAGAGTGAGGACTGACACTATCTTTTGCATGGTAAGTACATTCTTTATATTTAATATTCTTTAGAATTTACTGCCTTGGGCTATGATTACAAAAAATAGTTAACCAGAGAAAATTAATAAATACAATAATTGTTTTAGTTTAAGGAATTTAAAAAAAATGTATATAAAGATCAAATGAATATAAGTTAGCCAAGATTTAGTTCTGTCAGATGTCTTAAAGCCCTGGTGAGGAACTGACCTATTTAGAGCTTTATAAAAAAAAAAAAAAAATCTATCCTGAGTTAATGTGTATTACCTGACTTTGTATGCATAAACATTAATCTAATTAACACACACTAATCTAATTATAGACTTTACTTTGATTCTAAGAGTAATTTCATTAAGCTGTTTACATGCATGACAGAAGAAGATTTATCTTGATATACCAATCTTTATGCAATCATGCATAGTGTGGGTTGACTAAATTAGATGTTTTTTTGTTTTCTTTTGCTTTATCCTCTTTAAGTCAACAAGTACATTCAGGAAATACATGAAATTTAGATGTGTTTTTTTTTTAGCAGGGCTTGTAAGAACTGTTTAGATTGTACAGATATAAAACACTGATGTCTGTTTTGATAAAAAAGTTCCGGGCGAAGTGCACAGACATGAAAACCTTAGATGGATGGATTAAGTCATGTGTTGCTTAAAGCTCTAAACAACTTCCTAACTCAGCTAATTTCTCATGTCTCCACACACTTCAATCCGATCCTGGAGACTATTATATATATGTAAAGAGACTGGGTTAAGTTGTCTGCATGGCTTTCATGTAACTACTGTATTTTTAGAATTACATCAAGCTTTTTGTACAGATGGCAACTGTCATTTTTTTTTCTGCATGTCTATCTGTCCTTCTTTGCCTTTCTCAACCTTGCTCAGTGTCTTTGTCTCTTTCTATCTACAATCACTTTCCTCCCCCATGAGTCCCCCTGATGGCTTTCTCTTCCTGTGTCTCCCCCTCTTTTTCTCTGATTCTTGCTTCTACTTCCCTTCTCCTGTCAACTCTCATCTCCCCCACCCTTGTCCCTGATTCTGCATCTCTGCTTTTGTCTCCGCCTTACCTCCACCCTCTTACCTTTCATCTCCTCCTTTTCCCTCCTGACTCTTCTTGTCACCCCAATTGCCCTTTTTGGCTCCTTATTTCTACCCGCTCGTTTCTTGTCTCCTCTCTTTTTTCCTCTCTTGTGTTCTTCTGCCTGACCTGACACTTTCTCCCTAAAACGCAATGACACCTCTTTCACAGTTCTCTCAATTTTCCTCTTTGTTATGTGGTTGAGGTCTCATATAAGAAAGTGCTTTCGGAAAGGGCTTTTCTTGATTTGTTTGAAAGCCTATCAGAGGTAAGGGTTGATAACAGAGGTGAATTTACCCAGACAATAGTCTTTAGAACTAAATTATGCTTTGGGCTAAATTGGATTTAAAAATTGATGCCCCCAGCGAAACGTTGTGAAGGTCATTGCTATAACCTATAAGCCCCAATGTTGCAAACGGATTCGGAGTAAAATGGTCTGCATCATGAACTTGTTTACGAGCTCTCTAAGAGTCATTTGGCCTGTGTATGAGGGAGGTAATGGAGTCCTCTTTCACTCTGAAATAAGTGGTTAATGTGATTTGCTGCAGCTCATTTTGGAGAAATAAAAGGCCTCCTTTTCTAAGTATTTGAGATACACTGTATCCATTTTTGCATTGTAGATGCTGTCATCAATCAGTTTTATTTATTGTACACTTTCTTGTACTGATCTTTGGATGTGTGTGTGCTACATAAATACTGTCCCTTTCAGACACACATACTCTGCTTGCAATTCACTGCTGATTGCTGCTTTATTTACATGTGAAAACAGCATGTCTTAGCTTTTGCAGTTCACATGGCTGTGATAGTTGATGTACTAAGTATGCAAAGGTGTTTGACATCAACCGCTGGAGAAGAGAGTACAAGGCACATATTTCTTAATTCACAGAAGGAAATATAAGACAAACTGCAACCTATATCAAGAGAAACCCAAACAATACTACACCTTTATGTATCTCATCATGATTTTGTTCAAGATTTTATTGTTTACTTATTAATTTACATTCATATTCACTATAAATGATGTAATTGTGATGACCTCATCTACAAATTCATTTGTGTTTTTGTCCAAATGAAGAAAATTAGCAACACACTGTCCAACACTTTATTATTTGGCCACATATGTATTGCTTTGGTTTTATGTTAATGACCAAAGTCAATTTGTCTAACTTGTCCAATACAATACAAAAAAACAAAAACAAAAAAAAAAAAAACAAGACATTAAGTACAACGAGCTGCTTAGTTGTTTTAGTAAAGAAAACTCCACTTCTTATAAAAAAAATATATATATATATTATTAACAACATACATAGATGTTCCATAAAACTAAAACCTGTAGACCCTTCCATGATGTTAGCAGCACATAAGGCAAAGCTTCTGCTAATAAAATTCCTTACAACACATCCATCAACACCAAAAGGCTGGGTTTAGTTTGTACCTCCTGACTTCACAACTAAAAACTTTACATACAGTATTTATCACTAAATGTGGTCAAAACAGAGAACATGTATGTTAATTTGCAAAGATGATATGGTCAGAGACTCTGGTAACCCAAAAAATGGATAGAATTGAAGTTTGGATATAAATGGTTTGTGACAATCAAAAGAAACTTTCCATTTTATACTCCCCCAGATTTGTAGAAGCTGTTGTGTCTACAAGTACTTGTGTTGTTCAACATGTCAGTGACCATCTCTGTATTCTGTTATATGTGGATTAGTTTGAGAGAACTACTGAACAATGGTAGATTTTCACACATTGGTGCCCCCTAATAATGTCTAACTTAGCATCCATTTTGCATCTTGTCTTTTCTCTGAGCGCTCTCCAGCCAGTAAAAATCAGTTCATTTATGCTCTGTCACCTTTTTTCTTTCTTATCCTTGCATCCTGCAATAATGTTCTTTTGTGTTTATTTGCTGAATCAGTCATGGTGTGCGTTCAAAATAGCCAGTGTATTTATATACAGTTTCTGGGGCGTGATGCAGCTCAGCCTGGGGACACTGTAGGGTAACCACAGCTCCAGGGAATGGGAATAATTAAAGTCAGTTTGCCAACAAAATGAGTCGAAAACACAGAGCTTTAAACTTGGAAACGTTTGTGGTGTTGCTTTATACTGTAATGAGTATAATGACCCAAACCATGAGCAACAGCAGTTGACCATTCACTCATCTTTATGGTTTTCAAAATTTTTAATACAATAACCAACTTAACTTACTTCTTCGACTCTGGGCATGGTACTGATATTCTGCTTTATCTCCAACTTGCATTTATTTTATGTTTGCATACAGTTTTAATATTTTATGAACAGTAATAATGCCTTAATCTATTCCCCGAGGTTCTTTTTTTTTTCTTTTACTAGCTTACAGATGCATTGTAAAATTTTAACTTCAGTCCATGTTCTGCTTACATACAGCTTTTCTTGAGTTTTAACAAATGTTTTGAGGCCATTTCTATCCTCATTAAACATTTGAAAAATAAACATTTTAAAAACCAAAACCATGTTTTCTGTTTTTGAGTCCTTGCTTTTTACTGATACATGACCAGATTCCTTGATTCATTACTCATACATCATATTCTTGTATAGTTAGAAACAGTTGTGCAATAATGGCTTTACTCATGTACCCGTGCATGAGCTCTTAATGCTCTTGCAGAAAATAAAGTGAAAACAAGGATACCTTAATCAAAACACAATATAATCCTATAGTCTTTCACAGATATTTAAAATGCGACCCACAACGTCAATGTTGACAAGACTTATTTAAATAACTAATCTATGACAAAATATGCATGTGGACTGCCTATATAAGCCTGTATATCTTTAGATACATATTTAAAATTATCTGCTGTGTATGTGTGTTTATCCTGTTGGTGAAAAAAAAAAAAAAGTTCTGAGTTTCTGCTCAAGGTCACCACTCCATTTCTGATTCGGGGTGGTGCTGCTATCCCAGCATCCTCTCTGCCAGCAGCATTGATTAGCACTCGGCAAGCATAACATCACTCACACACATACACACCCACACAAACATACGCCCATGCCCACACAGCCTCTTTGTCTTGTACACCCTGCTTCTTTTGCATCTCTCAAAAGAATGCTAATGATCGAGCAGAGCACATCCCTCGTGTAAATCAACATGCAAACTTGTGATGTGTTAGATTTATATAAAGAGACAGAGTATACTAAAATATAAAAAGGTGAGCCAAGCACAAGAACAGACCTATTTCAGCTCACAAAGAGAAGGTAAATTTTGATTAATGATGCTGGATGAATTGGACTTGTAACACAGGAATTAACCGGGACTTGTTCCAGTCATACAGTACTCAGCTGATTATATCCATTGAATAAAAAAGTGGAAGCAGGTTGACCATATAAAGCTTAATGTTCATCAAATGGGATAAATGATATTTCATCCAGTTGCCTAAGACATTTCTTTCTTTGTGTTATTTTAAGAACTACATTGCTTTAAAAATATTAGTATTTCCTATTAAATCATATAGTTTTAGAATATGGTTTCAGTCAGCAAAGATACAACTGCACTTGTGCATTAATTATAAATAAAAAATGTTATGCAAAGACTAGTAAATTTTCTTTTAGGAACTATCAGGGCATGATTTCCCCTATAATGTATTTAGCATATTTAGGCTTAAGTTGTATTAGATTCTATATTATATATTAAAAATGTATTTGTACATGCCATCATGCAAAAGCGTGAACACCACAGAAGATATCAGCTCTTTTAAAAGTATGCTTAGATTTGAACAAGATTCCAAGACTTTTGGGCCTTTTCTAAGAAAGACACAGTCATACACACTTCAAAACTTTTTAAAAACCTTATTGGACAACATAATTGTTGTCCATAAAGCAAAGTAACCTGAAATCAGATAGCAAAGCATTGCGAATAGTAATTTGTAATTTGGTTGCACTTGATGCTATTCTAGTCATTTCCTTTTTTGTGATTTAATTAAATGGAAATTAACTGAGTAAATTGGATAAAGTTGAAACATCAGAAGTTTGCAGATGAAGATCTAAAGAAGCCTGATGCATTTTGAAAAAAATCACTGGCTGATGAAGTTATAACATTTTTTTTAATCTTTTTTTATTATTTTATTTTTGGCTACAAAGATCAAAGGTTTGTTAGAACATAAGTAGGAATTTAACAAAAATAGCACCTCTCAAACTGTTAAAAATTGGACTGGATCAATGCAGCTTTATAATTGTTTTGCTTTTCAAAGGTAAAAGGGAGAAAAGATTTAGATAAATACCTGTAACTTCTGCAGACAAGCATCATTTTTGTCGTTGGCAACAAGAGCTAAGCTTTGATCATAGGATAATGACCCAGAACACCTCCTGAAATCCACTGTGCAAGAGCTGCAAGCTCAAGATTTTAACATGGTCCTGATAGCCTCGGACATAAACATTAAAAATCTGTGGACAGAATTCAGAAGGGCTGGCTTCAAGACGTGTTTACAAGCTGTGATACTTGCCAAATGGACTATTGTCAATCGAAGATTATGCCTCAAGTTTAAACCTCTTGAGAAATGTAATATTTTTTTCAATTTTTTTCTTTAAATCTTTAAGCAATGATGTCTTTTGTAAATTAAAGCTTTTTTTACTTACACCCTTTCGAAAATTTTGATATACCAATTTTGCATACCAATAGCAATGCTCACTTGCTTAATTTATTTTGTCTTACTGTGTTGTACAGAGTTAATAGGTAAATAACCAGGTCACAAGTCAATGTTGAGCCGGAATAAACTGTCTACCAAACCTATATGCAGTAATGTGGCCTGAAGACGCCTTCCCTAAACCTTACAAATTTAATTATCATAGGCCTTTATTTGTTTTAATTTAAAAAACAAAAGGATAACAGTGAATTAAGTGACTTTGGTTAACCTTTTCCACCACTGCCAAAGATTTTATAAAGAAATAGGCTGTCAAATAAGTGCATCTAAAAGCACTAAAAGCTGTGCTTTCTGTTACTGGAACACAGGAGGAAAATCACAGGCAGAAGGAAAAAAAGCAGACAAATTGAGAGATATTTTTCATTTTAACAATTTGTACTTCATTGCAAAGAATTCCAAAAGAAGAAAATAACAAATGCGTGTGTTTGAATGTGCATGCGTATCATTACTTGTGTGTAGTGTTAGGATAGGATTACAGGCATTTAGCTCACAGGGATATACATGTCTCATCAACGTAAGCACACCCTTCTGCATACTGATGAGATACTCACTGTGTGTGTGCAAAGTTTCTCAAAGTGTGTAAGGACTCACAGTGTGTCTTTAGGCTTTGTGTGTGAACACTGACAAAGACTACATTATTGTGTGTTGTTGGGTGAAAAAGAATATTATCCATTAGCTTTCTCAGCCAATAGCCTTTGGAAATTAGCATTTGGTAATTAGCTTTGGCTATTTTGCAAATGGAAGTTAGTACATTAGCACTTGGTGGTGTGGGGCAATCAGGCAATTTGGCTCTGTATTTAAAAAGCTAACACAGAAACAAAAGGGTCAAAAGTGTACATTTTGCAAGAATTAAGTTGTTTTTAGTGCGGTTAATGTTTACATTTGTGTCACCTTTCCTCTGCTGAACTGTCTGTGTTTGTGATAAAGCAGAGCAGGTGGGAGATGGCTTCAGTTAAGATAAGAGTAATGTAGCAAATTACAATGTTATTGCAAGTGTAATAATAATAATAAAAAAAAGCTCAATAATCTGTCCAAGTTTCCTGCTGATAACTTCAGCTGAACCTAGAACAAACCAAAAACAAGGAAAAAACATCTAATAAATTAATAATAATAATAATGACATTGGTAAGGGTGGGGATTGAGCAGATACAGACACATTCTTAACTGTCCAGTGCCACCTTTTCTACTGATTAATGTAATTTCAGAACACTGACCAGCTGCTGGAGAAAAGTCATGGTATGAGAACATCAGCACATGAACATTAATATTTGGTATTCCAGTCAGTGTAGCATGTAAATAACTAAGCAACGATAAGCTGTAACAAGAGCTAATAACTCCAACATAATCAGCCATTACCATTTGTCTCACACAAAGTTGCTTTATACTTCATTCCAGTTTCATTTAATATTGTTTTACTCTTTTTTATTTATTTTATATTAATTTTTTTATTCTTCTTTTTTTTTTTTTTTTTTACATCAGCCAGGATTTATTGTTGCTTTAAAATTAAATGTGAGTTTGAAACTAAATCCAAATTTATCTCCTTTTTTTAAAAAATAAGGTTGTGATAAACTGTGACAAGCTAAGCATGACTGACAAGATAAATCACTAAAAGTCTTTATTTTTCTAAGTATTCTGCTTTTGTGTTCTAGGTAACCCCTGCCTTATCAATGATGACTGTGAGTACACTCAGATACACACACATACGTACATACAGGTAATCACAAAGGAGCATGATGGTCTGCACCTGTGTAGGCATACTTTGGTTTGCCTGTAAGCCGTTACTATTACTGCTTCCAAATCAATAGACATGCGCACACTAATATCCCTAACCATGATTAGATTCAAATTGGTTACAGCAACAGCAATGGCTGATCAATACCCTAATTTACCAACAATCGATAAGCAGCCAGAGCCATGAAATGCTGATATGAGTGAACCATCTGAAAACACATGGAGGGCTGTAAAAAGTCCACCTAACAAAGATCAGTTAATTCCTTTGTGATATATGAGACCCCTGCAGGTGGACTAGATATAAAGTTAATGTCTTTTCAAATGCAGCTTCATACATGCACAAGTGAACATTATTCATACTTAAAAACCTAACTATATTTGTAAAGACCTTTTCTTGCTAAAAACTTTTTGTTTGTTTTAAATGTTAATTCTTTGAAAAAAAAAAAAGTTCCTTCTGCAGTTAATGGCATTACTGAGGAAGTTCAACACTTTAAGTTGGGTTCAGTTGTACTGTAGTGTTATCAGCTACACAGGAATACCAGTTTTGTATGAAATGTCTGCACAATAATGTTAACCAGACTTATTCATTTTTTTTAAAGCATGGATCAGAGCCAGTGGATCAACATATATTAAAAAAAAATAATAAAATAGATAACACACCACCTAAGCTACACATTTGTTTTTCTGCCTAACTCAGTGATTCCTGCTGCATACAAAAGCTTTCCACCTTTGACTATACATGTAAAATTAGCTTGCCCTGCACATGTAGTAGAAAGTGATGGATAAACATAAAAGGCATGTTTAATCCCTGGGTATAAACCCTTTTTTTAAGGATGTTTTGGTAAAGCAAATGTGCATAGTTTCAGTTTTCCTCCAATAGGGCTCATTGTAAATCTCTTTAATGTGAACATATTCTGGATAGTTTTCCAATTTAACACTGAACCATGACTCATCTCTATTCTGCAACTGTTTTGAATAAATTTGGTGCAGATCAGCATACAGTCATAGCACTTTTTCCTCAATAAACGGAGCATACAGACATGTATAAATGAATGGAGAAAGTAACTCACCAAATAGTTGGTGGTTCAGAGCCCTCCACTTCCAGGTAGTCATACTTTTCCTCAGTCTGGAAGTCTGTAAAGATGACAGAGATGGTGTCTCCAGGTTCGGCCAATAGGATCCAAGTACAGTCGGCTTGGTTACCATAGTTGCCGGGGTAACCGGGACTGGTCACCACCCCACTGCCGCCCCTCACAGTGCCCCCACATGTGTCCTCAGCTGTCAATCAAATCAGAGTGACAAATAGAAAACCTGGGTTAGGGAGAGGAGGAGGGACCGAGGGGCGGACTTTTTGAAATTTTAATGACTTGTTTTGGGATAAATTGTGTTATTTTTCTGCCATTGCAGATTGGATGAGTCAATTAAAAAATGACTGAACAGATTCAGATGATTTACCAAATTAGTGTTCAAGATCTCAATGTACCTGGGATCATTAATGAACCACTCTAGAAGATTACAAGTCAGCCAGCCCAACTCCCCAACTCTCTCCCTCTAGGAGGTGATTTTTCTCAGTTAGCTTAATTTTAGTATTATAGGTTCTTGCTCTTAAATCTGAATGTTACTTTGAATGTTAGAAATTAGTGACTTTCTCATGACACAAACTGTCAAGTCATGTTTTTAAACCATATTGTAAAAATATGGAGCTCTCACATCACACTTTAGATATCAAGTAAATATGAAAGATTGAAAGTAGAGGATACATCTGAACAGTCCATTTTATGGACTGTCAGTTCTCTACATTTATGCAAGTACATTTTGTAGAGTAACTTGTTTTATTCAGCCAGTTAGAATTAGGGGTGATATTTAGGGGTTAAGTTGCAGTTCCTGTCACACTCAGAGCTGCTGTCCTCTCCTTCAATGATATAGTATGAGAAGTTTTAAGTTTCTCCAATCAGAAAGCCCTGCACTTTTCTCCTCCAATCACCACCTAGGAACTTCAGATTTAATTGTTTGTTTTTTAATTTTCCAATTGTCTGATTTGAGTCAATTACCTAAACCTCAAATTGCCTCTGAGATTGTGGATAAGATGTGATGTTAGATTTGCCTAATTTTCTGCAACTGTCAATCACATCTGATTGATAGCATTATGTAATTGATAGTAGTACTGATTTCTATTTAACAGATAAAGACACATGGATTGCGCTGTGTACGCGGCATAAATTATACACATATAATTTATACAGATACACTCACTGAAAAAAAACATACTACACTGGACCTTGATTTGTCACTGAAACGCTGGCTGTTTGCCGATTAATTTCAGAAGGTGGCTCACATCAACATTTTAGAACATGTTGTTATACCATTTTATATATATTTATATATATATATATATATAAATAAAAATAAAAATACCTTTATTTAATTATATTGCATTTTTTGGATTATAAAAGGCAAACCAAAGTCCCAGTGACAAAAGATACAATGCTGAACCTTTTTTTCCAAGAGTCCAACTGTAAGTTTGGTATAAATTATACCTGTATAATTTATAGTTATACATAAAAAATGCAGTAGTGCATGTAACAGACTCTTATAGCAGACATATTTTCCTACCTACCAGTCAGTGCAATTTAGGATGACATGAAATTTATACTATTCTACAACCCAACACATGTTGATATCATCAGTATTTTGAGAAGACATAGAGGTTTGTCATCCTTTAACAGCACTCACTGATAAGCTGAAAAAGACATCCTTTATAAGAGCATAGTCAAGCGCTGTCAAGTGTACATGCACATGCTTTGGGCTCCATCTGGGGGGGAGGTGGTCGCATGTACAGATGACAGAGATAAGGAACCAAACCAGTCTCTTCCCATAAGATGGGTAAAGAGAATTACTCTGGTCCAGGACTCACATCTAGCAACAGATGATAACCAATAGACATGAATATAAACATTAGCAAGTAATATTAGAAACTGGACAGAACACTGAGAGGAGACAGGAAATACATAGAGATTAATAGGAGGGGACATAAATAGACAAAACAAACAGACAACAAAACCAGAATAGGTTGGGATGGTACATGCTGTACCAGACAGAAAGCAAAAAGCAGAATGAAACAGAGTGTTCTGAAATTAATTTTGAGGTAGACGTAGCCCTTTTCAGTTAAAGACACACTACGGAGCTTTTGCTGAAAATTCTCAGTAATATGCTCCCTATTGATTGCTAATATGTCATCCATCTTGCATCCTACCTGTACTTTGAGCTCTCTCCAGCCAGTAACACGTGTTGTTGTGACTTGTCTTATCTTTTTCCCTGTCCCTTTTTTAGCAGTGGCTCAGATGATAGAGCAGGTTGTCCAATGACCGGAAGGTTGGCGAACTTAAGTTCCTTTCCCACTCATCTGTTCTTGTGTCTGTTGGCAAGACACTTCACCCTCTTTGCCTCCAGAGTCTGCATTGCCGGTGTATGAATGTTTCAGTAGTGAGTGTGGGATCTGCCACAATGTGTGTTCAAAAAGCTCAGTGTGTCGATATCTGCTTGCTTGCATGTGATGTGCTACATAAAGCAATACTCAGCTGTAATGTCATGTGACGTTCTGGAAGAAAAAGTCTCAGGACGCTGGTGGGCAGCCACTGCTTTAGAAATGTCCGTGATACTTGTCACTTTGCCATTAAACAAGTCAGGAACACAGAGTTTTACGGTCGGAAAGTTACGTAGTGTGTCTTTAAGAGCAATACAAATTTTGAGTTGTATCTGTCTCCATAGATGCTGTTTGCTGAACTGAAACGTTTGTTGTGCATCATCCCAAACTGTAGTTGATGATGTACTGACAAGTGCAGAAATGTGTTGTTAATAAATTGACAAAGCATTCATCTCAAAATACTTATATATGAAACTAAACAGTCACTAAGACAGACAGAAAGACAGAGACACTCAATTATCCAGACATTCAGTCATTCTACAGCTAGACAGTCAAGGAGATTTGTGTAAATGACCCAGCACCCCAAACCAAAATCTGCTGAGACCCCATCACATTGCAGGAGAGCAATGAAGCATTGCAGTGCGTGTGTGTGTAAGTGTGTGTGTGTGTGTGATGACTCTGTGTGAGTTTGCATCCACACTATGAGAGACAGCCCTGTTTGCAGGATGGCAGCTGTCACAGGTTTATCATGACGACAGGACATCCGCAAGCATTAGCGGACGTGAGCCTGCACCTTCACACACATATACACACATGCATTCACACACCTCTTCCAGCCCCCCGGCTTGTTCATGTGCCGGTGACAGTTGACAGACAGGCGGAAATCCCTCATGGTGTGGCTCTTAGTAAAGTGGAGGAAATTAAGTTGTGAAACAAAAGACAACTTACTGCACAATGTAACAGCGATCTTATGCTCAGAATATGGCATCTTGCACTGTCAAGACTAATTACCAAAAACTATGAGAGAAAATGGCTTTAAAGGCTAAACAAACTGATGGATATCAGTAAGAGTCTGAGATGAGCCCACAGCGATTCCTAAAATTGTCCATTCAAACATAATTCTTGAAACGGTGAGACAACTACTGTATGTAAAAAAACAAAAAACAAAAAAAAAACCTTTGGCCTGATGTCTGCATGTGTTTTACATTTCCATTGATGAAGATTTCCACTAGAATAGAATGTTAAGGTATTTAGCTATTTGCTACATTACACATACAGCACCCGCCCGTACAACCCTTCTCTACAGTGTATAAAATGCAAGTAAAAGCTGCAAGACAGTCAACCTTGCAAGTCACCTTTAAAGGTGACACTATGTCAAAATAGACGAAAGCACAGTGCTGGTCATGGGGAAGACTTGCAGTGGCAGCCAGTTGAAGGCATGTGAGAACAGTATTGCTGTTATTGTAGCATCTATTCCCTAGTACCTACTCGGACCAGGTAGACTCGACTCAACTCGTTTTTTAGGGTTTTTCATTAGGATGTAACAGCTGGTATGACATCCTCAGACTGCAGGCCACTGATTGGCCAGGGTGTG
>JBAMHW010000019.1:16744467-16757348 GCA_037177495.1 Rhadinocentrus ornatus
GTGTGTGTATATATATCACCATCTGGCCTCCTGTTTCTTGGCTGCAATTTGGCCATACAATGGGGTACTAAAGACATCAGTGTTGTTGCCAAATATAAAACCATCTGGATGCAGAATAAATTTTGATAAATGGCAAGACTTCTCCCGTTTACAGGTTTGCACATAGATGCCACTGTGTCATTGCTGTCCCCTGATAAAAAAAAAACATAAAACACATATTTTCGATACTTAGAGTTATTTCTGCTGATGCTGATGCTGATTACTCTCTGTAGTTACTTTTTAAGGAATAACTTTGAGAAGAGTATATCTGTCCTATTTAGACAGTTTGTAATACACTAACAGACAGATGTTCAAAAAACATTTTTTAAACTATGGAGCTGAGCCACCTTTATACCATGTACCAAGAAGTCCCATAAATCCCTTGTGACATTATTTATCTGTGAAGTTACAACATGGTTTATTATTTTGTCTTCACCCTTGGTTTTGTCTTCCATTATTCTTCCTTCCCTGAATATTTTCCAAATACGCATATTGATTGCTGTCCTCTTCCGAGCTGTCACAGTCATTTCATTTAGGGCACACACATCCACATTCAACTATCAACCAAGCTGACCTTCAGCTCCTCCCACCATCTGTCCACAAATCAAAGAACAGATGCTGTCTGCCAGTCAACTAACAGCCTGACATTTAGGCCAATTAAGGCATTAGAGTGATTTAATAATAGATCAACAGATTGAGGCATTAAAAGAGGAGAAATGATTGATAGAGTTATTTCAAACTTATTTTTTTTATGACCATGACTTTCTAAATAACTGGGAACAAACACAGAGTTAAAAGTTATTTTTCTGTTATTAGTTATCAAAATGTTGTAAAAGTTCTACCCCCAAACCAGAACTCCATTTCTTTCTTTTCCAGTTTTATTTCATAATTACAAAATAATTAGAGTTGAAAATCACAGGTTTATCTGATAGTGGTCTGTCATGCGGCTCCTCTTTTCAGACACTCAGCAACAAGTTACTCCAACACCTGATTAATCAGGTTTTACCTTAATTAACCACTTATTGTGTGACATAATGGTGAAGGAAAAAAATTACGAGCAATAAACACAAACATTTTTTAAATACATGATTATGCTTATGTCGCCATACCAAAAATAATATAAATTATCTGGATTGCTGCACCTTCATTTGGTTCTCTACCAAGTTGTGGCACCAAAGGAGTCATAGTGCTGGATTAGGTCTGTTTTTTTAAAGTGGTTCCAGCTAAGAACTGATTTGGTTTTTCAAAGCCAAGACCTCACAATAGAAGTGTGTCTTACATAACCTGAAACACCTCATCCAATTCATGGTTGAACTTCCCTCTAATGCAGGTATCTTCAACTCTGGACCCCTAGAGGCAGTGTTCTGCAGGTTTTAGATGCCTTACCTGACTCAATTTAATGAGTCATTAAGATGCTTGCACAGAACTTGAAAACAAGCTGTTGAACACACCTTTAACCGAAACTGCTTGGGCATCCAAAACTTAGGATAGTGGCCCTCAAGGTCTGAAGTGGGTGATCCCTGCTTTAGTATATTCTTAGTTTTGGATCAGGCAGAAAATTTATCTGCACTCAACAACAACAAATGTTTTTTTTTTCTAATTCCCCTAGTAACTTATGTCTTATTACGACAAGTTTAATTTTTCTGAACACCCTGCAATTTCAACCTGTGTTTTCCAAACAATACCCACATTTATGAATGCAATACAAACACGGTTTATACTTGTTGTATCTAGCAGAATCTATAACATCTCCTGCGGACATGTCCTTGTCCCTGGGGTACCAAGCCTTGGTGTTGGGTTGATGTGGCCTGCGGTGGTTTTGCCTAGAGCGGTCGGGCTCCGTCGGGTCCCTGTGCAGTGCTCTGATAGGGGGGATAGGTGGCCCTTAGATCTGTGGGGTGACTACTCTCCGTGCGGCCCGCACTGCAGCACCCGGTGCCCACCAGGCCTGCTCACCATCGCCCTGGGCTGCTCAGTGCCTCTGCCTCGTTGCGCGGGGTTCTCGGGGCTCATGTCTGGGCTGTGAGGGTCCGCTGCTCTTTTTGCTTTGGCTGTCCTGGACTCTGTGCTCAGTGGACCTGCCGGGCCTTTGGGGCCTCAGGCTCCCCCCGTCTCCCCATGATGCTTTGGGGTGCGGCGTGATCACGGCCCCCTTGCAAGCACACATTTTGTTTTTGTGGATACTGATGTGCTTTAGGTGACCTAAACAACTTCTATTTCCACATTTCAATTCCGTCCTCTTTTACTTTTTTCTCTTCCTCTATCCCCCTGGCAGGCTCAGCATTGACATATCAAGACCAAAGAAAATAAGATTATAATAAAAATAATAAAAATATTACAAACATCAAGGGCAGCCATTTATATAACGTCTCCCTTGGAAGAGCAAATCTGTCCGGCAAAATATGGCACACAGACCACCGTTCTGTATGTTAGGACGCTGGACAGGACAGGGAAAAAAAAAATAAATAAAATAAAATGACAGAGGAATGCTATCATAGATAATTTCAACAGAGAGAAAGAGGAAACCATGAAACTTTAACCAAGACATTTAAATACATGAAAACAGCTCAGGTTAAAACATGATTGTCAGGAGTTCTCGTCAGCACTTTATGTCAAAGACTTAATGAGTTGTGTAAGTGCCGTGGGTTGTTCCTATGATTCCCTAAATGGCCATAGTCGAAATGTAACTTATCTTGTTTTTGGTTATCTAAGCATCTTTATGCTAACGTTTGACTATGCTAACTGATCTGCTGCCCGAACTACTGTACCCAACATTCTCCATTTGTCTCTTTGTACCAAAACCTGATGTTTGCACATGACTTAAATTACATCAAAACAAACCTCGTGGCAAGCTGATGTCAGCATGGCACAAAGTTTTCAGTCGAGTGTTCAGATTAGTCTAAAGTTTGACCTTTTGGTTAATAAAATTCACTTTCACTTATTGTGTCTACATTTACTTTAAACAAATGGCAGATAATAATAATAAAAAAAAAAGTATGATAGGTTCCCTTTAAAGACTACAAAGTCTAACTAGTAATGCAAAAATGATACTCTGAAAAACGTACTGGTCAGGTAAGGTTTGCTTGGCTTGTCAAGATAAACAGATCAGCTGCATTAAGTCCAGGGAGATGGTAAGGTTTTCAGAGATTTCAGTGGTATGTGTTCAGTAGTCAAACGATTGGAAGCTCTTACACTTGCCCCAACAAAGAGGAAGCACAAAATACTGTAAATGATGATGATCAAGACCAGTCCAAGTGGATATGCAGCAGAGATGACAAAAAATCTGATTAAAAGAAAACCAAAGGAGGGATAGTAGAAAAAGGCTATTTGTATTTTTTGTGGGTGGACTCCAGATCTGAGACAAATCTTTTTATTTGAACCTGGTCATTAAGTAGATTTTCTAAATTATTAACAGCAATACCCTTCTCCTTCATTCACTCTCCTTTTGCTCCAACTTTTTGTGCGTCTGTCTGTGCGCTGTGTTTGACAGTGTGTGTTTGCATGTTCACCTGTGTCAGTCCCTGAGTTTGAGTACACGTCTGCTTTTTAGGATGTGCCTTCATCTGTGTGCGTGGGAGAGACAGAGATGGAGAGGGGAGAGATGCTGGCTGTTGGTGAGTGTTAAATGTCATCCCTGACTTCTTAAACAAATAGCTGCGCACTGAGAGTTTAACGCATCGCAGCGCTGACGAAATACATTTCACACTTGTCTCTCATCTTTTACAGCCATGTTCATTTCTCCTTTCCTGTGCTAGCCTTCTATATCTTTAGCTTTTCTTAAGAAGCGTGAGAAGCTATGTGTTCGTGACTGTGAAACACACACACGCAGAACTGAAATAAAGCTAAATGATTCATTCAAACATCTGGCAAACATTTGATTAGCTAAGCCCTACTGAAAAAAGAGTGGTAAGTCAGACAGGCAGAAAAGTCATAAAAAATTAAGATTCTTTCAGAATTAGTTCCTCATAGTGCCATCATAACTGTCATCTGTGCCATGGATGCCATTTCAAATGTATGGAGTGTGCACTGCAGATGATAAATGGAAGCACTCAGTTTCGTGTGGAGCTACAGAGCGATGGTCTGATGAGCAGATGTGTTTTATCCTCTGTTACAGTGACAGTGCAAGCACACATAAAATAACATACCTTTCTCTGGGTTAAACATGCAGATGATTTAAAACCCATTGGGGCCACCTGCAGAGAATGATAATGCAAGTGCGTGCAGCGCTTCAGTCAGAGGTGCATCATTGACTTCTTGGTGAAATAAACTAATAACCATGCTAAACCCAAGGATGCTGAAGAATACTTAATTGTTACAACTTGGTAGTATAGCTTCACCACTAGCTTCATTAGAAGGAGAATGAGGGCTGGATGGAGTTTTTCAGGGAAAGCAGTTGTATAAAGTGGCATCACAAAGACTGCATGGAGCTTTTGCATGAAATATTTGTATGAAAGGACGTTTGAGACTACTTTTAACTTTTCTCAGTGAATGATTTCTCCACACTATGAAAATGATTAGATTACAGTTACCAAGTATAGTCACAGTAATAAGGTACTGTCACATAGATTTAGATAGCATAATACCACATCTCAAGAGGCTTTTCAAAAATTCTTACAAATGGTAATTTCTAAATAGTTTCTGACAGGGTATGTATAGATTGAAATCACTTGAAAAGGCAACTGCAACATGTCCTAACACAGATCAACCAAGCCATGTCTGATCAGTATGCTGGTCTGTAACTAGTTGGCATTTAACCTTACATGATCAATATATGCCCACAGAGAAGATGATCAATATAAGAAGGAAAAAGCCAGTGAGCTGATAGCATGTGGAAATCCCTCCTAAAGCACATCATGCATTGTAAATGTATATGACCTTTTTTGATATTCCATAGTCAATACTCAACAAAAAGGGTGAGAGTTCAGCTGATCAAGCGTGTTTACAGGTACTCTGCCATCTTACTGACTGTACACAAAACTGCAAACGATTTCAAGAACTGCTGTTGAGAAAGTCATAATTTGCTGAGTTTATCTGGCTACTGACCAGCTCACGTGTTCTATTACCCTACATACTAAGGGGGAGACGAGCGAACAGAAGAGCAGAGGGAATTGTGGGACTGAAGGCAGTAGGGAGTGGTCTACCTGACCCTGATCACAACAATGCCACACAAACCATGTGCAATATATAACAATTAGGTGTACATGCATGCCTGAATATTGTATGTATGTGTGTATAAGTACATACACATACATGCATACATGTGTATAGGGGTGTATGTCTGAAATTTTTAATCCTAAATGTATTATTATTATTATTATTATTATTATTATTAGTGTTTAAGATAATTTCCTGAAATGTTGACCTGATAAGGTTTTGAATGAGTAGATCATGTTTTATATTAGGAATTCAAAAGTTAATTAAAGAAATTTTGGGTCTAAAAGCGGATAGACTGTACAGACTGCTTTTGTAATTTAGCTTCTTCTTCAATTTGACAGAAAAAATGTTTTACACTTTCTAAAAAGAAAGTGTGTGCATTTTTTAAATCAGAATCCTTTAGCATAGAAATAAGATAAATAAAAATGTAAAAGCTTTTTTTTTTATTATTATTCCCTTATAACTATTAATAGTATAATGAATTTTCAGTGCCTACATGGCCCAGCCACTTTTTAGTGCCCAGTAAAGTTAAATATAGATAAATCCTGTCAGTTACAGTGCAAAGTCAATGTGACACACAAGAAAAATAATTGTCAGTCACCACCATTGCCGATGTTATCCTATTTGCCGATTGCCTGATTGCAGTCAACAAGCTGAATACTGATACCGATGTTAGGCCGATATATCTGCTCATGATTCAAATTTATGTCTCAGAATGTGTGAGAGACCTGATTGGTGGGATCTAGCACAAGCCACTTTGTCCACAATATCAGCATTATACCTGAAAAAGGTTTGGAAATAGTTGACCTCTAGAGGTCTGAAGTTAAACTCTAATGTTTCAGGGATTTGTATTTCTTTGGGTGAATAAATCTTTCTGAAAGAAAAAGAGATTGATTACTGCCTAATACATTAAAGCTGAGGAGTAAGAGGAGAGGAGAAGGGACATGCTGTGACCAGATCAGATCTGAGATAAAGACAAAGATAGAAAGGAAAGACAAGGAGGAGAAAAAGGAAGGAGAAAAGTGCATCTATGATGACTTTGAGATTCTCTTTCAAATTGTTTTTGTGTGGCAACAATGGAGAGTAACAGAAATAAGAGTGGCAGCAGAACAGAGATGGCTTTTGAAGTGTACTTTTATCTATATTTTTGCTTTTTTATTGCTACGTTTGTTTGTTTTTCTTCCTATTTAAAATGTCCTAAACCTACTTTTTGAAAAGTTTCCTTTAGCCTCACCTTTCAGAAAGAGAAAAAAAAACAAACACAACTATTCTCATTGTGAATTAAATAACCAATAATATTGAACCTTACTGTTCAGTGTTTATCAGAGAATTAAATCTTTTTTTTAAAAGTTATATTAGAAAAATGCTTAAAAAATAATGAGGTAAATATATTTAGAGGAGAAAAGACATTGTGCTGAATCATCCAAAGAATTTTTACATAAATAAAGATAAAAATCTTTTAACTTAACAGTAACTTAAAGTGATTTTTACGTTAAACCATCTATATTAATGCTACAACTAAGTCAGAATCTGAACTGTGGCAACTATCAAGACAATGATTGAGAGGATTAGAGACAACAAAAGGTAGAATAAGCAGAGATTAAGTAGTATAAATAAAGATTAAAGACAACAGCAACGACAAATAGGAATGTGAGGTAAGAAAACGGAAAAAATGTAATCTAAAAAACAATCATTTCAAAGAATATTGTGAGAAGAAATAAAGAAATTAAAGTGTTATGATGTAATTGTTTGAGGTTAATTAATGTGGATAATGTCTTTTGAAAGAAATGGCCAACTAAATAGACACATTTGACCACACATTTGTTTTCACTGAATGTCTTTTTCTTGATTTTTTTTCAATTTAGGAAGAGAGAACAAAGCGTTGGAAATTGTTTATCTGCAGCTGCCTGAAGTTACAGTTGTTTTCTGATTTTTCATCATTTTTCAAGGTTTAGTTTTCCTCCCACTCCTTTCTCAGCTTCTTACATTAATTCAGTTCAGATTCAAAGTGCTTTAAGTTGACCACTCTTGCTCTTTTTTTCTCCTCTTCTTTTAACCAAGAGATATCAACTCCATCAATTCCGTACCCTCTTCTTGGAAAGGTCCATTTCAAGGAGTTTTAAATACTCAAAAATCAATGCAAGTTGTGCCTTGTGTTTGTGTGTGTGTGTGTGTGTATATGAGCATGTCTGTTAGTGGGTGGTGTGCATTTGCTAGTGCCTGTGTGTTGGTGTGTGTTTGAATAATTTATGAGGCTAAAGTGCTCCACTGGGAGAAATGCAATGCATCTTTCTCACAAGATGTCTATCTATGTTTAAAACATGCATCGCCTCAGGAAGTTGAGGTTTTTAAATGTAAAACTGGACATTGTATGACTACTTTTAGCTATATATAGTTAATACCCAATAGAATACTGAACATTGTCATACATGTAGGCTCTTCTGTGTTTTTTTTTCTGAGTAACATTTAATATTTTCCTATATGTCTTTCAAACAATTCCCCACTGATATCAATTTATACTGTTTCAGATTATGCATCCCTCCAAGATGGTTTGCACAAGATCATTGGTGGTAAATGTGCTGGAGAGGATGCATGAATTAAAAGCAGTTGTGATATATAATATGTAGCATTGCTTCAGATAAAGTTAAACGCAGTGATATACCCTGCCAAGGTTTTGAATATTTGCTAAGTTTTTATCTGATAGTTTCTTGGGCTTCAAGGGAATTTTTAATTAAGCTGTAAAGTAAAACTCAGAAAACACAGACCATGCTTCACACCATCAATTTCCCGTATCCACCCATGTGGGTGTGTATAACCTCACCATCTCCAGTTTGTTTTAATTTTTAAGATCCTTCGCTCTAAGGGAACACGTATGCTTTACATTAAAAACGGATAAATATATATATGTGTAGCTCCCTCAGTTGATATATTTAAATCTTCTTAGAATACACACTTATTCTTTGGCTTTTAACCCAGTGTGAGTTTGACATAGCTTTAACTGTCTTCAGATTGTATTGTTCCTCTTTGTTCTTAGTGTTAATATTAATTATTTCTGTCCTGTGTTTTACTTGTTGTGCAGCACTTTGGTCAACCATGTGTTGTATTTTTGAAGTGGTATATAAATAAATGTGGTATGGTATGGTATGGTATGTACAGAGCCCTCTGTCTGTCTTCTGTGTGCAATTCACGAGTATTTCAGTTCATTTTCAGAGATTGCAGATGAGTAGTAAAAAAGCTAACAGAGCAGTACCACTAGATATTGTGGGGGCAGTGTTTCCCCAGTGAAAGGAAGACAGAAGAAGAGGAAGGCACAAGTATTTAATGGAAACCAACATCATCTCCTGTGCTTCCTCTTTTTATGTTTCTTTTCGAGAATTTGCCTTATCATCCACCATCACCATGTTTACTATTGTCTGAAAGTAACTTAGACCTCTGTACTGCCCTCTAGTGGATGTATTGCCTCACAACAATGCCAATATAAAACATTCATAGGAGTATAAGCATGGTGATGTTGGACACCATTTGACACAATGTACCAGTTTATGAGGCTAAAGGAAGCATAAACAAGGCTTTATTTTTCCACGATAATGGAACAAATTAAAAATAAATTTAGGTCTGCCTGGGAAAGAATTTCTTCTGAATGTGCGTAATTATTTATTATCATGGAGAATTTGATTGAGAACACTGCTTCAAGTCACTGTGTGTACATCAGTGACATAAAACACTGACCACATCTCACAAACATAGATATTTGTATGTTTTTGTGTTAGACAGCAATGATGTGCACACCTATATAGATACTAGATATTTACTGCATTGTTGTGACCATACATTGTAATGTGAAACTTAATCACACAGTACCAGCTAGGAAGCTCGGGATCAGTTTAAAATGGACACTGCTGAACCACAAAATAAAAACTAAAAAACATCCAAACCCAAAGAATCTAGCCTCTCGATACAGCTGCTTATAAGGATGTCGCAGTTTTTACGGAATCTTCTGATGACAATCATTTGAGATAATTGCAATTATCATTCACAATTGTCATAATCATCTTTATTAACTTCCATAGAAACAGTTGAGTAAACAAAAAAGTTTTATTTTCCACGTAACTTTCTTCAGTTTCACAAAGCAGCAGGCTGACACATTTTCAATTGCAGCATCTTTGTGTGTTCTTCTCCTGCAGCATATAAGCGGAGTTTTACTGGCGCCAAGTGTTTACTTTCAGGTGCTGCTAACATTAACATTATGGACTCATTTTGAAAGCCAAATGTTCAGAATTTATGTGGGAACATTTTGCTTTTAAGTCATATGAAAAAGCCAAGTTGACTGATTTGCAACGGAATGGAGGCAGTCTGCAGTTCTAACATCACTAATCTGATAAATTATCTTTGGATCCAAAGCCCCACCAGTTCGCTGACTTGAAATAAAAGATACAACTGCAGATCATTCATTTCAATGACTGATCCAGTAAAAATATATGATGCTGCTCTTTGGCAGTGTAACACACTATATCCCCAATAAATGGAGCCATTCAACATGGTTTAAAAAGTATAAATTCCCTGGAAATACACATCTGAAAAACTGAAATCTTCAACTTGTACAAATAAATGGAGGACCTTTTCAATAACTTAAAAGAAATTGATCTTTTCTCAGCCTCCACTGGTTATTAAGTTGTCTTAACCTGCAAAATGTGTGTTTTTTTTCTTATTATTTGTTACATCTGAAACCCTTCATGACCCTAAATCTTGTATAAATAATAATAAGAAGAAATAAAAAGAAATTGTATTATTTTTTAAAAACAACCTAACCTTACTTTTAATGGCCCCAGGGATTAGCACAATGTTGCATGTGTATGAGTGTGTGCACTTGTGTAGTTACTTGACAATAGCATAGAAAATGCAGACATGTCTGGCTTAACTAAGTGGTTTGTTTTTGGTCACACTATACAAGCAAATCAGGCATGTGTAGTGGCATCTCCCTGGGGAGTGTATCTTTAAATGTGTGTGTGTGTTAGTTATGATGTGTTGCTGGTGCATAGAAATGAATATGAATGACTACATTTATGTCAGGATGGTGTAACATGACATTTAATTTATTTTCATTCAATGGTGGAGGATAGCCACTGTGTGAGCATTGTCTCTACTTTAGGGCAATGAAACATGATACAATTGCTGGACTTTAGTCATTATTTCTATCTAGTAAATATCTGAGGATGAATAAACATGGTTTGTTAAAACTGTCAGCTTGCGACATGTACAGTTATCCAAAATGCAAAACCAAGACTGAATCTTCCTTAAATTGCACAAACAAAAATGATAAAGAGTTATTGTGCTTGGTTGTGAGTCAGGTGTGGGACACAGCTTCTATGTTTTTTTGGGGGGGAAATACACAATAATACAATTCATGTATCAGAAACAGTCAAATCTGAGTCAGATCTTGTATGACTGTAAAGGTAAAACTTCTGGATGAAACGCCTGCAGATGATGGTGTTAAAATGCTGCAATGCAGGTGGAAGATAGTTAAAATTCATCTATTCTTTAGTACCCACTCTTTCATCTTTATCGCAGAAGTGCACTGTTTTAAAAACTTAACCGTTATCTTGCAGTCTGAAAAAAGGCATCACCTGGACTAACTTTCATCTATCCTGTTTCATGGACACATCACCTCAACTATATGTAAATATACCAATAAAGCTGTTTCCATTTTTCTGCATTTCTTTCTCTCCCTTTTTTTCTGTCAGTACCAAAATCTCTTTATGCTAAACCTTTATTATGCATTCAGATCGGATGCCTAACCAGTAGTCACCGTGGTAACCCAAAACACATCCATCATAATCACCATGACAACCAGAGATAGAACTGTCAGTCAGCACTGTCCCAAAGGGAGCTGGAATAAACTTATGCAGCAACACGTGCAAAAGGAAAAACAGCTGAACAGATCCACCTGCATGCTCAAGCACACATTTATAGCACACTGACAAGGCAGTCAGATAGGCACGCAAAGAAATGATGTCTGGGGTATTCACCTGCACACTCGATCAGCTGTGAGATCATGCACAGCTTTTGTGCACACAGACATGCACTTACAGACATTAAATCTTGGCCTGCACATATCCATCTTAAGCTGACATCCTGCCAGATCAACAGCCCCTCACCACCAGGGGGCCACTGAGCAGTTGCCTTAAAAGTCAATGCAGAGTCTTGAGCAGTATCATAAAAGAAAAATAATTTGCCTCGGCTCAAAACAACTGACAAAAAAGTCTTTTTATTTTTTTTATTTTTTGTCTTTGTTCAAATGGTTCCAAAAGATGTAGCTGTGATCACACTGGCACCATTATGGCCTAGAAAATGCCATGACAGCAAAATAACTGGTGGTACTCTCACTGCTGATTTGTGGTACAACTTTAAAACAGAAATATCTACATGTTGTACACTGAATCTCCGCAAGGTACGTCCTCTCCTCACTCTCTCTCCAGAGTGAAAGAGTAACGAAGCTTTCCCTTTCTCCACCTCCATTCTGCTTCCCACAGACATGTCCTAGCCATAACCTTTCCCCTCCTGTCTCTACTCAGCTCACTCTATCTGTCTGTATCTCTGTTTCACTCATGCTTCCTCACCATCCCTTCTTCTCTCTTATATTAAAATGTCTTCCCTGCTGCCCCCCTTGAAATCCCTTGTTACAGGCCTCCTCAGGCTGTGTTGGTGCATGTGTGTGTGTGTGTGTGCATAAATCAGACATTGTAGCTGAGTATTAACCTGTCAAAGTATCAAGAAAAAAAGCAACAAAAAAAGAATGAGAGAGAGAGGGGGGGGGCAGTGGAGTGGCAGGGAAAGAAAGAAAGGAAGGAGTTGGGTCAGCAAATCCAGAAACCTGAGGTGGTTCTGTTCCCATGGCAACCTTTTCTGTACTGGATCTATCACACCAGTTTCCCTGTTTCTCATTCTTTCACACAAACACAACAGTCTGCACTGTTGCCTATATTAGGACCAAGTGGCAACCTCCATGATGTGAAGCCTATGCAAAAGTGCAAAAAAAATTGCAGCTCACCCCTCATCCTCATCATACAGTCTATGATTAGGACAAAGCATTGACCTCTATTTATTGATAAGTCTTCCCTGCAACCAGTTAAAGCCTGACATTAAGTAAAAAGCATTTTAAAACATATTCTAAATCCAACCATAGATCTATGCAGAAACCATATAAAAAATATGCTTACTTATCTCTAGGGTCTTTGCAACATCTCTTTGTTGGAGCTTCACATGTCTTCATGCTATTGCATGTTGCGACCACATAGGGACGGTAACAAAAGTATGTGAAACAATCTGAGCTGTGATCAGTTCCTGGTTGTCTATGTAATTATTTAGCTTTGTTCTGTTGTGCAAAAAAGAAATACAAATGGAAAAATATCTGCTTTGTGGTGGCACAACCTAAGGTTAAATAATAAAGCCTGTCCAGTGCAGCTGTTGTCTGAGTTTTTCACTTGGGCAGCTTGCTTTCTATTGAATTTGGTGTTTTGTTCTCTTTGTTATTAAATCATTTTTTTTTTTTAATCATCCCTGTCTAAACTTCCTGGCTTTCGCAGCCAATCCAAATTCAGCCAACATATTATATCATCTGCGATGGACTGGTGACCTGTCCAGGGTGTACCCTGCCTTCACCTGAAACACTGCTGGGATAGGCTCCAGCT
>JBAMHW010000019.1:16757448-16780806 GCA_037177495.1 Rhadinocentrus ornatus
AACACTGCTGGGATAGGCTCCAGCTCACCCCGCGACCCCTAATGGGAACAAGCGGTACAGAAAATGACTGACTGATATTATATCATCTATGGCAGCAATGCATTGTTTGCATCAAGACCCTCAAATAAAAAGCTTCCACATTAGTTAGACAAAAGGGTTCATATCTTTTTATTCATCAGAGAGAAAAAAAAGTTTGTTGTGCTGAGACAAAAATGATACCATTCTGTTCTGCAAAGGTTCACGGCAATAGTAACAATTAAAAATGTCAAAATATCTAAATTTCCAACGTAAAGCAACTCCATTGCTAACCATATTTCACCTCTAACTATGTGTTTACACATATTCACTATTAACATGCTAACTTCTCACTGACCAACAACAAAAAGACGACAACATGTATTTTTAAGGCTTTTCGGTTTTCTACTGTCATCTCTACTCTGCTGCGAATACTAAAACTTAAGTGTTTACAGGTCTGTTGAGTGTTTTCAAGTCTAATTTCATGGCTGCAGAACTACTCCTGCATAAAAGTTTCTAAAGGATTGCATGACATTTCTGCACAAAAATAACAAAATACAACCTTTTAATATCTTGAAGAAAAATGTCTGCAAAATAAATCTGGAAGAAAAATGGTCAAACTGATAAGCATCAGGGTTTTAACTTGGACAAGATTGATAAGAAAGTCAGGGAAATGCTACAAATGAGTTTTATGCAATAGTGGCTAACTTTTCAGTTGAATAAGATGAAGGTGTATTTGGTATACAATATAATATATGGTAATGAGGTAAACATACCTTACAAAAATAGAGTGGAATACTTCAGTTTTTTTAAAAACAGTACAGGAGGCGTTAATTTTTAATAGCCATATTATTCAGTACAATTAGCTTTTAACAAACTCTTTTAATCTTCAAACAGTTGAATGATTTTAGCAAATCTCCTCCTCTGTCAACATGCAATTCCAAAATTTGTTTCTAAAAATTGCAGCTTTTTAATGTCACCCCAGCAGACATGAATATTGTTTTATTGTCTCTTGAAAAGACTGTTTTCCTTCTCACAGTGGCCTCCTGTATCTGACAAACATGACTAAGCAGCCAAAATGAAGTACACAGGTTGCTCAAATGTAATGTAAACATGCTATTGTCTAATTAAAACAGCTAGGTTGAATTATGAATCCAGAACCATGAGGCATGGATAAGAAGGGATATTGAAATAATAATAGCCATGTATGTTGGACAATTATACTCAGCCGTGGAGCTGCAGCAGCAGAGCGAACAAAGGATGTAATACTCTAGTGGTCAAGTGCATCATGAGAGCCTTATTGAATAAATTGAGATATACTATATGAATAGTACAGCTGGAGAGTGTAAGCACTCTGGCTAAGCTCAGCTGTGTAAAATCAGCATGTAAAGAGTAAAATTCGGTGCGTCACACAGCGGCTTCTTGATCATTCCAGAAGATAAAGCAGAGGGTTCAGACTGTGCTGAGCATGGTATGAATGTGCAGACTGTTGTACTGGGAGAGAATTAAAGGTTTATAGAGGGCAGTTTCCCAAACCTAAGGGTAGTGGGGTGAATCTTTCAGCTTTTATCAATTTTTTATTTGCATTGTGCTGAGCTGACTTTTTTTTATTTATTTATTTTTATAGAGGGCAGATGTTTTTTTGTAATGCAGCTTTCTGACAATAGGTTGCTCTTGTGAAAAGGTTTATTTTATCAGAAACAAAGCTTTTCATGAATGAAATTTGTGGTTTTGTGCCTTAATTTTAGAAAGCAAAGAGTGTAGATAAAATTAGAGGAAAGCTAATCCTGTTCATTGAACGAGGGCTTTCCCACCTCTATAATCTCTTTACACAGACTTTAGAACTATTGTTTTTCTAATAGGAAGGTATTTTTTGTGCTCTTTTATCAGACTGTAATAGCCACTGGACATGTTAGATAATCATTAAGGAAGTTATTGTAAAACATTTTGCATGCTGATAATGTTTCTGCCCAAACCCACAATATAAAGTTTAAATCTGGTTTTCCTTTTCAGTTAATTTAAAGATGACAAAGCTTAAAAAGTATAAGGAGGAAGGATGGAGGTGATATTACAAGAGAAGTTCAGGGATGTCAAGAAGAGGAAAAACTTGTTCTCCCATGACACTTAGTTAAATAAATAAATAAACCTTACTCACAAGTACAAGCACACAAACACAGAATGTGAACATCCTGAATCTCTTAGTGGTTAAATGAGACCATGCTCACTGCAGCATGCCACCATGCTCTGTGTGTGCATTTAGGGTGTCTGACTGTGTGTCTATGTATGTTAGAGTGTGACAAAGGATTTTTCTCTGTGTGGTGTGCACTGTAGTTGTGTCTGCATGCATAAAATAGTCTGGGTTTTTGTGGTGTCCAATACATTGAGTGCATTTTGCAGTGTCAGCAGACTAAGAAGGCAAAGAGGCAATCATAATAAGCATATTTTTAGACCAATAAAACTGCAGTCAACTAAGGTACAGCTGATAGAAAGCCTCAACTGGCTGAAGGAATCCTAATTGTGTGCCGCATAAATGTGTGTGCTGTGAATAAAACCCAAATTTTAATCATAACAATGACCATTTTACTACTACAAAAAAAAAAAAGTAGTAAAATTATTGGGAGAAAAAGAATCCACTTAAAAGTACAGCAAACAAAGTATAACTTTTCTTCTCAGGCAACTCACATCAGTAGATATCATGCAGATGTAAGGAATATTTGAGATTTATTTAGTATTATTAGTTACTTCCAAAAATAAAGACTTAAGGAGTATTAGATTTGGGGAAATGTTAGGTTGGCTCATGTATTAGTAAACACAACTGACTGATGGATACAGATTGATTGTTGCATATTCATGTCTTTGGAGATGCAACAGACCAATAGCTTTTGAAGATTGCAGCAATGTTGATACATACTTGTAACATGCTTACGGTAGTTCGCTCTTATTCATGTAGCCCAGTATCACAACCAATCATGCAATGGATCCACCAGTCTACCACTGGATACCGTTCCACTCATGTTTTGCCTTGACTTGCTATAAAAAACTACACATAGCTGTAGGAAAAAGGACCCAAAACTCATGTGTTAAAAGCAGCAGACCTATGAGACTACCTTGTCCTGGCATTAACGGGTTAACCTGTCAAGATCAGAGGTGCTCTCTAAACATAGGCGGAGGAACACTCAGACCTTAATGAGAAAAACAAACAACCATCAGCGGTTCACACATCCACATGCTGATTTAATGTACGTTTGCAAATCAGATGCTTTCAAGAGCTAGAATTTGCATCTTGATGAATAAATCAGTGGATGTCATTAATAAATTAAGAGTTTCTCAGTGGAATCTTTTGGGTACTACAGGCTGTGTTGAAGCTGCAGTTTTTTTTGGGGGTGATCGCCAACTTGGTGATCTAATTTTTGGATAAAGTTATGCAACAGTATGAAGACCTTTAATAATTCAATATTAGATTATATTTTAGTTGGATAAATAAGGAAAAGGATAAAATTAATTAATTTATACTGAAAAAAACTGAATCCCTTGATAAATTGTACCTAAAGCTCTAATAAACAAGTTAAGAATAGCTGTAATCATCTACTTACTTCAGGAGTTTTTTTTTTCTTAGAAAGCAGTCTGTAATGAACCATTTGAGTGACAAAAGATCTGAAACTCAAAAACCAATAGAACACAAATAGGAAAGACAGAACCAAAGAAAGTATGTGGGCAAAACTCAGAAAGAGGTGGGGGGAGCAAGTAACTATAAGGAGTGTAGAATTATAAGCAGAAATGATAGCCTTGTACGGTTTTTGCAGATATAACAAGAGTAACATCATATGATACAGTTAACCAAAGTTTAGGTAAGCTTCCATCATCAGCATCAGTCACAGGAGAGGAGAGGACAGGAAGGAAAATGAAGGTAGAGGGAAGTGGAGAGGGGAGGGAGGTAGCAAGTATAGAGTAGGTCTGCAGAGGAGAGATAAGAGTACTTCAAGTGTCACTACAAGACTGGTACATTGATCTAAGAGAGAGAGCGAAGCAGAGTTGCACAGTTTCATTACTGTGAACAATGTTTTGAATATCATTTAAAAAGCTATGCTATTATGTCATAAATAAAACAGACAGGTGAGAGCATGCCACATTAAAAAAAAAACAAAGAAGGGAAAATTATTGTCGTGACGAGAGTTTAATTCTACTTATTCTATATTCAGAGGTTTCCTGAAGCCAGCAGCTCTGACATCTAGCCTGAAGTGAACAGATGCAGAAATAAGCAGGTGCTTTCCCCTGCAGCATTCCAACAAGCAGCCGTCATCTATGCGAAGCTACAGCTTATCATAACTTCCCAGCTAGTTTTGAACTGCTGGAACTAAAGACATCCATAAAATACCAGTTTGTAGAATGTAAACGTCACATCAAAGAAACACTTCATCTATTAAATTTAAATGGACTATTGGCAACAATTTTAAAGAGGCTCATTAAGAAATCCCTGCTGAGTACAACACGTCAATAATGGCATGGGTTCATCTTTAATGAAATGTTTTTATTTAGTCCAAAGCTGTTTAAATACACACCCTGCCCAATCTGCAGTGGGACACTAATAACTGCAGTTTTGGGATTTCAAATATGCCAACAAAGTTTTAACAGTTTGGCAGCATATATATATCATTGTTTCAGTAACAGAATTGCTCAAAGGAACAAATCACAAAATTAAATCACCACGGTGACTCCACAGAGATGGATTAGCTGGGCAAAATGCATCCCTTTGAGTGTGTGTGCATGTGCCTTTGTGTTAAGTTTCAGAACAGTAAATAATTAAATGTGCAAAATATGTTTTGCACGACTGCATACATGTGATTCTTAATTTACCTTATTTGCAACAAACACACGCAAGTGTGTGTTGCACTTTATGTAAGCTAGTTTGGCAGCATGTGTGTGTATGCAATTATTCGTGTGTGTCTCCAGTTGCCTGGATCAGCAGAGCTTTGCATCCACAGGGAACCATTAGCAAGATAATAATGAGACCATGGAGCTGGTGTGTGTGTGTGAGTGAAAGAAAGGGACAGAGAAAGAAAGAGAGTGATGTGTTAAACAAGCTAGTTGTAGAATTAAACACGTGAAAAAACCTGTTGCAGGTTTGTTGTATCCTACTAAGCATGCAATTATTAAAAAGGTTTTTAGAAAACATGTTCTGATATCACCACTTTGCCCTTTTACCTTTAATGAAAACAGCACCAAAACCATTGTCGCTACTTACATGAAACCTATATCACTAGTAATCAATCACGTAACAGCAGGCAGAGTTAAAGATCTATAATACTGTAGACCAGAGATCTTAAATTTTGGCCCTTAAGGGCCACCCTCCTGCAGGTTTTAGCTGTTTCCCTGCTTCAACACACCTGATTCAAATTAATGGGGCAGGGTGCAGAACTTGACAACAAGCTGATGGGTCCATTTCATTTAAGTCAGGTGTGCTGGAACAGAGATGCACTTAAAACCTGCAGGATAGTGGCGCTCAAGGACCAGAGTTAGAGATCCCTGCTGTTAGCTTAATTTAGTTTTATAGGATTTTAAACTATACAAATAGAAAATAAAAGACAACTCTTTGGTGTAATTTGCAAATTGTTCTGTTGTTGTAATGATGTGGTCATGCTGTTTCAATAACTTGTGTAAAGATAATTACTCATGAAAAATGCAATCACTAACCTTTAGTTTTGTTTTTGTTTTTTTAACAAAGCATCACATTTTTAAACTGCATTGGTATTACAAATAGGTGTTCAGAATAGATGATGATGATGTTACAAAGACCCTGAACCTCACAGGAACAGTTACTGCACACCTTTCTGAGTCACAACCCCCCAGATTATCCAGATTGTAAAACAATTCTATTTTTTTTCCTGAATTATGCACAGTTGGCATTACATTAGCCCATCCAGTCTGTGTGGACACATATTTTGGGTTAGCATCATGGGGCTCCTCACAGTCAGGCAAATGATAAAATATAAATCACACATACTGTCAGATGCTTTTAGATTCTACTTATTAATGAATGCAGACATATGGCAGCTAGCGTGTAAGTTTTGAGGCAAAGCAAGTTTCTTTGTATAGCATATTTTGTCTAGAAAGTATAATGGAAAAAAAAAACATTAACACATTAAAGGGATACAGCAGGGTGCAGAAGAAGCATTAAAAAGAACAAAAAAAACCTAACTTTAAAAATAAAAACACTAAAATAAATAATGGCAAAAAAACTAAAATAAAATAAGATGACATGCAAAAAATAAAAGTTAAAGTGAGGAATGAACATACATACATTTACAATGTATACAACCAGTGTGTCTTAGTGTATTTACGGTATGGCTTAGCTTGAAGCTGCTGCACTGGAAGAGGACAGTGAGGAGAGTGCTTGTATGTGGGTCTCAGACTTAGTGACTCTACCTGTATGAACACTGTAATTAGTCAAATCTCTGAGTTAGTTTGTACAACATACAGAAATGTAAGTATATGATATGTCAGATTGGCAAGGACAGGACAATACCTATACTTTAGCAACCATTCTGACACATCATTTAACCTTCATTAGCGAAACACTTTTTCTAGCTAAGTAAATACCTGAACAGTATAGCCTAGAGCTGGCAACCAACCCAACTTATCATTAGATATGTTGTTTCTAGAAGCATCTTATTTGCTTTCCTCCAAGATTAACAAAAGGGATCTATTTGCATCAGCCTCCATCCCACTGTTTTAAATTATAGCAAGTAGCACAATGAAAAGCAAAATGATAAGTGAGCACAGTAAGAATTCAGAAAGTGTAAAAACAAAATGGGGAAGTAAGCATAAAAACATGCTACCTGGTTAGTAATACTGTCATGATAATACCACTGTCAGTCTCACAAACATAGTGTTCACACAAACAGTAATACAGACCTGTGAGAGGCCATTTCTAAAACTTAGAACCATGCAAAGAGACTTATTATGCACCATGAGTCAGAAAAAGTTGTTAGTAATATAAGTTAACTAACATGGAAGTCAAACATTGATCTTCAGCAGAATGTTAAAACACTGATGCACAAGATGTTCAACACTTGCTGCATTTGTCTATCTAATACATAGAGTCAAAGTGTACATCATCATCAATCATTTCCTACTTATCGGAGATCAGGGTCACAGAGGCAAAATGTTTTAGGAATTAAACCCAGACATCCCTTCTCCCCAGTGACACTCCCCAGCTCTTCTTTAGGGATCCCAGAACATTCCCAGGAAAGGAGGGAAATATAGACCTCAAGCTCAAGATTTCCAATGGAAGATTACCAGGATGCACTCTAATGAGATGTTTCTAAAACACCTTATATGTTTCATTTCGATGTGAAAGAGCAGCAGCTCAACTTTTAGTTCCTCGAGCTCCTTATTTTCATGGCTGAGCTCCACCACCCTCCAAAGGAAACACATTTCAGCTGCTTGTATCCTTTATCTCATCCTTTGGGTCACAACCCAAATCTCATAGGTGAGGGTTGGAGTAAAGATGGACCTGTGAATGTTTAGCCTTTCAGCTTACCTCCCTCTAGACAAACTATAGACCAATGCAACACCATCAAAAACAACAATCCATCTGTCCATATCCTATCCATCACTCCTGAACAAGACCAAAAGATACTTGAGCTCCTCCACTTAAGGCAGCGACTGATCCTCAGGGACTAAACTGTACACCCAGTAAAGCCAATACTGATAACACCATACTTGTATATTGACATGCATTTTACAGCTAAACATCAAACAAAACATTATTTTCAAATTCATTGACACAGAATGTAACAAATAGTTGGATTTTGTTAAACACACTTTATTCCTGAACTTTGTGTCTGTGGTATGAATGAGAGCAAAACAACCATGTCTGCAATGCGGAAAGTTCAGAGGGACTTATGGTCCTCATTTGCTTTCAGCCGGCATACTCACACCTTCTTCCAGACAGATGTAAAATGATAAGTGTTATAGCGCCTGATGTCCCATTAAATTCTTAAAGGCCCAGAATTCAGTTTCCAGTTTATGTCAGTGATACATCTAGACATTTTATAACTGTACATTTCTCTAACACTACACACTAAATGAATATAACTGTCATCTGATGGTTTGGGTTTGATCTACCAGTTTCTTTTTATGTTTTAATATCAGCCTGATTCTTAGGGTCAGATTGAGATATCTCCCCGCACTTTCCTCTGCCAGTTTGAAGCCATCCCAAAAAAATTCACCATTGCATTATAATCTTCATATTACTGTCAAACATAAATCACATTTAAATGTCCTCTTTAGTGTTATTATTACAGTAAACAGTAATGAAATGATAACGAAAATGAATTTAATTCAGTAAATTGCATTTTTCTGGGAAAAGCAATTACATAAAAACATTTAGAAAACAACTTCACTGAGAAGAAAAATTATAAAGAAATAAAGACTATTATTCGAAGATAAAAGCATTGAAACCAACAACACTTCAGTTAGATTTAAATTTAAGTCATCGCTTTGTTTTCATAAACGTGAGCATAGTTTTAGCATTATGATTTGGGGAAATATAGCAAAATAAGTCAATGGATTTTTCACGTGTGCTTTCTCAAGAGCAAATCACAGCTACACTACACTGTCCTTTGGGCACACTGATCCAGTAGCTGTTAAATCATGAACCAGAGTAGCCAGGAATATCATTTTATTGAGCTCACTGGAAGATAGAAAAAAGTAGCACAGACAAAGAATTTGCTGAATAAGAAAAAAAAAAAGAAGCAAGACTCCACCTTGCAAAAGTACGACCAAAAGCTTGCTGTCTGATAATGCACTAGGAAAAGAAGTTGTAGAATTTAAAAACAGACAAATTCTCAAAGGCGGTCAAAAGACACCATCATCATAAAGTATTACTGAATAAGAGTTGTGAGGTAACAAAAGAGTGTACAATCTGAGAACGAATAAAGACTAAGCAATGCTAACAGTTTTTGAACTTTTATCCCATTAAACATTTGCAAGTGAAGACTGAGTAAGCAAAGTATTACTCTATATAACCTCTTGGGAAAATTTACAAATCACATTGGGATATAGTTGGTTCTGCGATGGACTGGTGACCTGTCCAGGGTGTACCCTGCCTCTCACCTAAAACAATGCTGGGATAGGCTCCAGCTTACCCTGCGACCCATAATGGAATAAGCGGTAAAAGATAATGACTGACTGACATTGGGATATAATAGGCTTCAACTTGTGAAGTGTCTAAAAGCACAAGTGCATGCTGGTATGATGGTAAAATGGGAGAAAAACAAGTTGATTGCTCTTAAATTTAGGTGTTTCTCTTATATTCAGCTTTACACTCAGATCTTAGACTTTAGGATTCTATCATATGTACATAATGGACAGAACAGGTAAGGACAACCAGAAAAAGTTACCTATTAAATACGTTTCTTGGATCATTTTTTAATAATTTACCATGACTAGTGTCGACACATTTGAATGAACAAATACAGCACCTGACACGTTCATCTCCAGTAGACTGGATTAATGGCCGTCGAACAGGATCTCCATAAAAGAGCAATTTAAACAGCTGCAGCTCATCCAAAAGGCTGATGCTGATGCGCTCATAGACAAATAATATAACCCCTCTGATCTTTTACAAATCCATCAACTGTCATGGTGGCTGCTCTGCTGGTTCAGCTCCACAATCAGGCTCATTCACTCCACCTGGGTGTCCCTGATTGCTCCTGCTTTCACCTGTTCGGCTGCCTAGTTAAGCCCTCTCCAGTCTCTACTTCACTGCCAGATCCTAACCTTGTGATCTTGAGTTACTCTTGTATTTGCAGACCTCGCGTTATTGATCCTGTCACGTTCCTGGACTGTCTGGATTTGAACCATGTTTTGGACTTACCATGGATTTACGCCTGCTCCTGATAACTACCCTGCCAGTGCCCTTCTGTGTATGACCTTGCCTGCCCATGACCACATCTGTTGCATGTTGGACTCATTTCTGGAGTTTTTCAGATACCGCCACCATATCCTTGAACATGTGCATTGATTCCCCGGCCATATCCCTGTAAGCCCATAATTAATCCACATCTTGTTCAACCACTATTCTGAATGCAGCTGAATTTCCAGGTCTTCAAGAGCTAATCATTACAACAACGGCTTAGGCCCAGAGTACATCTGTGATATGTTAAGAGAATATTCACCTTGCAGAGCTCTTAGATCCAAGGACTCAGGTCAGCTAGTCCAGACCAGAGTCCAGACTAAAAATGGAGAAGCAGCATTTAGCTTTTTTGCTGCAAACAAGTGGAACAGAGATTGGAGATTTAACTTTCACCAAATGTTGACACTTTTAATCCAGGTTAAAAATATTTATTTTCTCCTGTGGTTATGCATGAATTCTGCACGGTAACTTTGAACTTATCTTTATAATGATTTTTACGCACCCTTATAAATACGTCTTAATATGACTTTGATTCTCTTTGTTTTTTTTATGTACTTTTGCTTTTTCTGCAAACTGCTGTAATGCTTTTAATAATAAATGCTGGAACTAACAGGAAAAAAAAACTATTGGACACAGATGTTAGTAATTGTTACTTTAAGAAAATTAAACATACTTTTATTTTTTGGGGAAGTTTTAAAATGATGACGCTAGATAATTAGTTGTTAACATAGTAAAATCACTGTGTAAGCAGGTTTTCACTGTGCCCCAAGTAGATGACTAGAAGATATACATAAAGGTGCTCTGATGCTGAATGTGAAGTGAATTATTCGCTTTAGTCACCCAAATAAGATGGCCTGAGCGATTTGGGATGTATTTTATTCAACTATAAGAGCCAATGCAGCAAAATACACACGGGCCTACAGGTAGCTGACAATGCACTTCTAGCTGTGTGTTTCTGTGTGTTTGATACAGTATAAAGTTGGAGTAAACCACAGAAATTCTAGTCATTTGTCTTTTTCTTTAGATTCTTTCATTGTTCATCTTGTTTATATAGGTTATTGAATCAGTCCATCATTTTCAAGAGCTGAGAGATTTTTTATAGATATTTCTTTTTGCCTAGCCTGATAAAATGCAAAAAGACTGCTTATTATATGAAGACAAAGAATTTCCCTTTTTTATGACGCATCATAGGGTTCATGAAAGGCCACAACCTAAAACCAGACTCTACCAGACTGTTTTTTGTTTAGGACACAGTAAACCTTCACTGTTAATTCCTCTTACAGATAAAAAATCCAAGTGCCTGACCAGACTGCAGCAGAATTAATGCTATGAGCTGAACCAATGATTCGAGAACTCCTGTTAGCACACACAAACATGCAGCAGCAGCCCAAGTCTTGTTATGCTCCATACATCCAAACAACCACACACACTCATTTAATTTCCGTCTCTCAGCTAGTCTAATTTAGATTTTTTTCAGCGCACATTATTACTTTTTCAGTACCAACAATAACCCCATGGTTCCTCTCCTTCTGGCTCCTCCTCATCTCACTAACATCCTCTCTTCATCCATTTTTGTTTGCTGTTTGCATCTTTACTGCATAGTTATTGAAAGTATAACATGCTAAACATGCATGTGGTCAATCATAGTTTCTCTTTAAATTCCAGCATCGTAATAGTAGATCATCTTCTTACAAGGATATTCTGACCAATCAGCTAGAAACCACAGACAGAGTACCACTGCTCATCTTATTGTAATGCAACATGCTGCTGGGAAACCCTGCACCCTGGCATTCATTTGGCTGTTTTTCAGACTGGTCCCCACCTTCCCCATCTTTAGAGAGCTCATTGAAAAATTCCTCACAGACCAATGGGTGTTAATGTATATGTGTGTAAACATAGATGCCTTAAATTCTGAAGGATTCTTTTGAACTGTAAATAAATCTCTTCCAATGTAGCAGAGCCTCTCACTCTGACACTCATACATAAATGCATAGATTCACTCAGAGGTCCACAGTCTAACTATTCTTACAGGAGGTGGTACATGTTTCTGGAGATAATACATGTCAAAGTAGCACCATGAATGCAAAGACCCAAGGTTTCCCAGCATACCATTGCATAGTATTAAGAGGAATATTGTTATACACTTCACCTGTCAGTTGCTTTAATGTTGTAGCTGATCAGTGTATAGGCTTTTGGCTGCATTATTTAGCTATACAATCACTGGAAAGTATGTTATTATATCTTTGGTTTTGATCGAATACAACTTGGGGTTTGTAATGAATTCTGCCATTTAAAAGTCTTTTCTATTTGTTTGCAGTGTGAACTCTTTCTGGTTAACAACATACTAATAATAAAGACTACAATATGGTTCATCTCGCCGTGTTGACATGGACAGTATTATTCATTTCAGCAACAGAGAGGAGACACACAACTTTGAAAGTGTGTTTTTAATTAACAGTAATTTAACACTTCTTAACTAAAGCAACTTATACAGTAAGTGAAGATTATAATGCCCTGAATCCATATGTTTTAGCTTAAAGGGATTCAGGATTTTCTAAAGTGATCCTAGCTCTTGAGAACCACCAAGCTCAAATTTAACAAGGAGAAAGAAAAAAACAAACAAACTGTAAATCCATAGTTGTGGTTTATGAACATGCATGTATTCATTAGTCATGCTCACAGCATGTGATCTGTGAGAATAAAAAGAGATTTCCATAATTTATGTTGGAAATTGTGTTCTGGGCTTTCAAAGAACACATACCAAGGAATAGCGTTGGTGTGCGTATGGCTGTAAAGATTTTATTGTTCTGTACAGGTGATGAGTCGTTCCAACCAATCAGAGATTTGCAGTTTCCATGTCACCATATATATTAATGGTTGCCTTAACTGCAGTATCCTAGCTAAAGCAGGCTAATAAATGACTCAGTTACGTGGTACCCAACAATAGAAAATCATGGGGAAAAAAAAGAAAAAATGAATACTATACTCTATTATGTAATCTAAGATTGTAGATGATCTAAAAATCAAGGAAGACACTTACTGGCTGTTGTTTCTATAGTGAAACATCAAATCTCAATGTCAAGGGCCCCTCATGGGACTTTGTCCTTCATGCAGTGAAATTTCAAGGATCCCTCTTTAAATTGACAGAATATATATGCAGTAACATGCATTGAAATGTTACACAGTTTGTTTTAACTATACTTGTTATAACGGTGAAGTTTTTAGCATTTTAGCCAAATGTGCTCCAGAAAATGTCAGCAGATAAATTGTCAGTATGAACAGTGATTAAGCTACCAGCCATTTAAAAACTCTGTCAACTCTGCTATGACATGACCCATCATCCTAAAGAATTACCTGTCACAGAGGCTTAAAAAAACTCAGATCAACATTATAAATGTATTATTTTAAATTATTTAACAAGCTGGGCTGACCATTACTTTTTGAGTGGTTCCACAAAACAAACTGTTTCAGTCATGTAAATAGAGAAAACAACGGGCCACAATTATAATGTAATATATTCTCTAAACCATGCCGTCAATTCTATAGCCTCTCTGTGGCACACACCAAAAAAAATTATAATGAAATTAAGTTACATAATTTTGCTTCATTCACAGCAGGCTTTTGTTTTCTTTTATATTTCTGCACTCTGAGTCCCATCAGCTCTAATTGTGAGGCAAAGAGATGAAACCAAAACATTCAAACTTACACTTATGGGTGATTAAAATTCCCAATCCCCCTGGATAGAAGGACGGAAAAACAAACACGGGCATCATTTATTTCACACGGAGAGTTAACTGTGATTTTGCAGCTGTGAACGTCCACTTACCACCGACATTCTGTCGCTCAGTGTTGGAGCAAAATTAGAGTTCATCTTTAACATTCTTTAGTCATGAACGTGACAGATTAATGTGAACTGAAAGCAGATTCTTATTTGAAGTGAGGATTAAAATCTAAATATTCTATTCATGATTAATGCATGATAATTAAAGCACAGCGTGTAATGTAAAGGGACAAGATTAACGACACATGCATTCACAGAGGAAAACAGAGAGCGAGAGAGAGAGAGCACATTTCCAATGCCATTGCTAAAAGCACTGCATCTCCAGTCATTTGATTGCATGACTGAATAATTGATAGAAAGCTATTACAGCTGGTATGAATGTCCCTAGGTGTCACCACACATATACACAAGCAGTAACAGTATACAGCTCTGTGTTAATGTGTGTGTGTTAAAAAATTGTGTGGGTGTTTCTTTTTTTATTTTTAATGTGTGTGATGTGTAAGAGAAAATGGGTGTGAATCGCTGTGCATGTGGGTTTCTTAGTTGGTGTAAACATATTAGTAGCTTAGCTACTCTTTGCCTTACTGACAGATTGACAGAGACATTGCTAATCTGGCACTGACAACTTGCCATTTGCCTCGCTTCCTTTTCATTCCCCTCCTCTCCAGCCTTGCTTCTTCCCCATAGATCAAGGCTGTGTTAGACAACAATTAAGCACATTGTTGAATGCATTTGAAATCTTTTTGGGGGGTTTTCTTGTGCACAAGAAGGCAAGACTGAGTGTAAACAAGGATAGCGAAAGATCATTCTGTTTTCTCCAAAGCTAAAGTTCTTCTCACTGGTGTGGTGTGTGACCATATCTCTACTTTGGTTATACAGACTAATCCTGAATTTTGAATCTACAACAGTGTTAAGCTGTCACATGTCTGTGCTTTTTATTTCACTGCTTAAAAAGACAGATTTGAAAGTTTGTGAAGTCCACTCACAATAAATATATATGCTTAGGCCCTCTCTTTATGTTTCTCATGTTATGCACAATATTATATATTTTTTATTGCAGCTCAACATTTGCATATATATTTGGTTTGTGATCTAAACCAGTAACCATCAGCCAATATTCACCACCTTGTGTTTTCATGCAGCTTTAACCAGTGTTATATCAATATCCATCAGCTACTAAGTAAGATCCAATCATGAGTATCTAGTCTGAATAGTATTTTGAAATGCTTAATCAGGATGGTCCTGCTTATATTTTTCATTCCTTTTAAGTGTCTTACATAATTACGGCCTATGTTGTCATCATTCACACAAATTAGATTTTATGAAGCCTGTTTAAATTTATATAGTATGTGCTTTCTGCGACTATAAAGCATTTACTTGCCCTATTTTTAGTAGTTAGTGGTATTTCTTCTCTTTTGTTTACAATCTTATGTTGTTTATAAAGAAATTACATGACAAAAAGTGCATTCCTCCAAAATCAGTGCTGTGATTCCAGCTACATTCTCAAAAGAGGATGGTGATGTTTGGATTGTTAAAAGTGTTACTCTTCTGGATGAATAGACTTAGTTCTAGACTCTAAGTTGTCCATCATCTCTACAACCAAAATGAAAAAGGAAAAGCAAAAGTTCAGTCGCGTAATTAATTCATGGTTTCTGACTGTAGTGGCTCAGGCCACTTGGTAGTGATTGCAGATAAATTAGAGTGACATAATGGAAAATGAAGATATTAGTGTAATGGCCCTTGCACAGGTCTTCATAATTGTTGTTTAAATTGCTGTTGGTGGACAGCAGAGCACAAAAGACTCAAAGGCCAGGATTACATAACTGTACATAAACAATGCTGTGGACACTCTGTAAGGATCCATTCAAATTGTATGGAAACTGTCAGGGTTCATGGGTGAGGACCAAAATGCAGGCAGATGATGAAGCAGGAGGCATATTGGTGCAGGAAGGAGGTTTTAATGAAAACTGAACAACAAAGTTTTAATTAAAATGGAACCAAATGACTTGCAAAGACTAAACACAATGGAAACAGGATAGTAACATGACATGAAGACAATGGACTGGCCAGGTAAAAAAAGGAAACCAAGGGGTGTGTATATGCAGAACGACTAACGAGGAACAGGTGAAGTAAATAAACAAATAAAACCAGGTGAAGTAATGGACAGGAAACAGAAAGTAATACAGAATACACAAGGCAAGGAAGTACAAAAATAAAACACGAAACTAGAACTAAACATTGCAGGACTACACAAGCCTAAATCAAAACCTACAAATAATTTAAATAAAAAATATATTAATTTAGTATGAAATGTATGATTTAATTTGACGCAAACTATTACAGCCAATGTTTACTCCAATATAAAGTCATGTTACCACCTTAGTGTACAAAGGGTAAGAGGAGAACGGTAAATACATTTAATGAAAATACATCAGGCACTCAATAAAAATGGGGATTATACCTTTGTTTATCAATGCTGGCAAGCAGCAAAAAATATCTTAAGTTTTGCTATGAGAGAGATATTTGGTATAGAATTTAATATCATAAAGCAATTTGCATTTTACTTTGTTACAAGGTTGAATAGAGTCCTATTGGAAATTGACATACACATTTCCAATGGAAAATAAAGATAATTTTATTTCTTACCAAATACTGAGATGCCACTAAAAGGAAGAGAGTGAGACCAGCACTGATTGCATAAAATTATCCAGATATTTTTTATCCTTAATGTATAATAGGTAGGCAATATGTTCATCATGGACACAATCAGCTGAGTGATAATAATAAATCAGACTAGTTACTAAGTGTGGTTCATCAGACCGGAACCTAAGGTGAGCGTGTGTTTGTCAGATGTGTGTAGTTAAAAGAATGTTGTTGGTTTGGTTTTGTTCTAAATTTTGTTTTCCTGTTTGGTTTTGGTTTGTGGCACAGACTACAGTGATAACTGATAACTTATCACAGCATGCAGAGAAATCAAAATGAACTGTTACATTAAGATGAATCTTTAATGAACAGAAAAACACCCTTCCCTTCGAGAGACATGGAATATGAAGCATGAAAATATTCTCTTTGATTCATAGTATTGGTTTATTCATGTAATATTGTCGTATTAATTATATGTATATCAAATCAAATTAATTTATGGAATAAATCTAAAAACAGGAGGAGATGCCAGCCAAAACACAGCTTAACTTATGATTACAGCTGTGTAAAAAACAAAGGAATGACTGATTTGAAGACGCAAACAAAGCAGATAAAGTAAATAAATCATTAAAAGCAAAGGAAATCTGGATATTATCATATTAACACATTAGAAATACACAGTCAAAGTAATATCAGACATGAAAACAAAGCATGCTCAGTTATTTCCTCGTGATGACTATTAAAAACATCAAGAATATAGACACAATATAAATTATGAGGAATAAATAAAAGTTATGGAAAGGTTATTTTACAATTTATTTCCAACCGCATAAATTATTTCATCAAGGTTGAGTTTTACCTATAAGATTTTAAACAAACGAACAAGACATTAGATATTAAAGAGGCAGCCGCTGCTTGTTTCTTGTTCCAAAACAAGCCTCATAAGTATTAACCCAATTTTAAAAATGAAATAAAAAAAGAAAAAAAGTTTATTAGGCTGACTATGATAAATCAACTCCTACTTTCACATGAAGGCCGTGAGACTATTAAATACTAAAGTGCAGCAAGTTAATAATAATGAAGACAAACATTTAGATAAACAAGCAGCTATTAACAGAACTTGCATACCACTTCTGGGAAATTGCAGATGTTCACTTATATGTTGCATCCTCATTTTTAATTCATTTGGGGCAGTGTGGAAGAATATGTGTGCAAAAGAATCCAAACTGTACAATTTATGGTGTTAATATAAAACAAAAGAAACACTAAAACATACATATGTGCGAAATTTTTGGGTGAAACTAGTATTGCATGACTTTTAGTAAAGTAATAATGTGTTCATTCCGATAGCATCTTCTCCCATTTCTAATAGATTCAAACTAATGGAGGGATTTTTTCCTTCACATACCCCCCACCTCCCCCCATCCTCTGCCAGGGTCATGAAACACCTGTCATCTTTTACCTCCAAAATAGCAGCAATGTTAAAAACAAATTTTAAGACATGCTTTCTCTGGCAGTGAATTGTGTTGCGCAAGGCTTGGTAAATCACTCTGCCTGATTCAATTAAATAATCCCCTCCTTAAATTTTGTGCTCTAAAAGAGAAACTCCCATTAATAGATAAGTAGCAGAGGCAGGCTGAAAAAAAATCACTCAGTGCACGCCTTTTAGGCACTAAATCAGCACTGTGCCTCTTTAATAAATACAAACAGTAACACTTTAATGCCAAATACAGATTGGCAATGAAGCACGGAGCAGTAGTAAATATGGGCCTTGGACTCTTTTCTTTATAGTCTCATGTCTACAGTTGATCCAGTTCAAACTGATCCCCACAGAGGGAAAAATGGAACGTTTAAACTCTAAGAAAACCCAAGATTTTGTCATGCTTTTCCATCTTTAACAGACAAGAAATACCCGAGAGATCTGAGATGGACAGACTTAATTGCTGTCAACAAAGAGGCTTTATTTATCAGATGCTAAACTAAAGTCAGTGGCAACACTTGGATTTCATGGATTGGGACTCAACATTCATTAGCAGATGCTCAAATGGCCTGAATGGGGCTGTGGGCAAAGGATAATACTCTAAGTCACATTCTGGTCCAGCAGAACCAGGGTTTTACTTGCAGCAAGTGAGTTCAAACTCTGTCACTTTATGAAGAAGGAAATGAGTTGAGTTATAAATGTTTACTTTATCACTGATTAGGGAACTATAAACTATTACAAATTTTTGGATCTAACATAGTTTCAATAAACCTGAGGTATGAGAGGATATTGTATGGAAGGGACATGTAGGAACATGTAGGGCATCTAGTGTAGAGAACTGTGAGAAATGCTACTCAGGTCATGAAAAAAAAGCTATATTTTTGGGTTTTGTACATGCACACTGCACACTTTGTTGGTTTCTACAAAGATAAAAGTAACGTCTTTTCCTGGAGAATGAGCTGGATAAAAGCCATGCCAGCAGTTACCTAGTTACGTTGTTGATTGTTTTCCTGTTTAGAAGTCCAAATGCTGAGCTTTTTTTTTTTTTTTTTATCAGGAGCATCAGAAACCTTTCTTAGTTCTTCTGCCACAGGCTCCATCATACTCTCAGCTGCTGTTGCCGAATCAATCTCTATCACTCTGACTGATCCCCTCTTCAGTTCAGGCAAACATAAAATGTACCTACAGGTGTGGCAGTGTGGGACTGTTGAAACAGACATCGGATTTAAAATTTTGCAAAACCATGAAATAAAGATTTCCACTGTACTGATAGGCTTACTCCCAACTGTGCCAAAGGATGTTCATTCATATGTAAGAGACCTTGGCTTTAGATTCAATATGCTATTTTATACATTGCTTTTATTCTGGTAAGAAAAATCTACTTAAAATTTAAATATAACTATGCCAACACACATCTCATGTACTTGCACAAATCAATAGATTTGTGTCCACCTACTGCATGAGGGATTTCTCTGTATCTTTCCTTGGCACAGGAAGTGTGGTTTGATATACAACAATCCTTCTAAATCAAGAAAAGAAAAAAAACAAAAAACATATTGTACACTTTGCACACTAGCCTCTCTCCCACACATGATTGTGATTAGTGCAGGATAAAAGACACAAACACACACACTTAACAACTCTTTGATTGCCTGCCTTGTCCTCTGCCACACATACACACACGTACACACACAGTCTGTCTGTCTTCTTGTCTCTCTCACAGACACAAATACACAAAAATATATATGAAGAGTTTTCTTCTAAAATTTAACGTGTGCTATTCAACATTTTGTGAAATATTTTAGTTGTCTAATGTTTTAAAAAGCTGATACTACTGGAAACAAATATGCACAAGCATGTTTTCTTTCCTGTTTTCACATTTTTGGCAGATGAATGAATTTCCAGTGGATCTCTAGAATAAAACTCTTCACATCTAGCCATGCACATACACATGGATTGTTAGTCTGTACCTCGACAAATAGGAGCGGGAAAATCCCAGACTGCCGTGTTCCCAGCATTGGTGATGCATGTGAGCGTGGCATGGCCATCTAAGACATAACCGTGGACACAGCTGTACCGCACACTGTCTCCTACGGCAAAACGGCCAGCGCCACTTAGCACTGCTTTTGGTGGCACACCGGGGTTCCCACAAGATGTACTGTGGAGTTCTGCAAAGAAAGACAAAACAGACAAGATTTGTTATTAAAATGTTTCCACTCACTAGTGTTCGCTGAGGTTTCCTGTTCTGAGGCTGCTTGCTTTATGTCATGTGCACACACAAACTTTTAGCCTTCATCCCTCCCATCCAAATATGACCAAACACATACATATTTTTTATGCTTAGAGTCCAATTTCCTTTATATTTAGATGTAGTGTAACTCCAGTAAATATTTTTTGGGCTCTGAGTGCTTTGAGAAATGCAAGTGACTTGAACCTCTATGCAATGCATAAAATAATGTATTCACAGATGGAGCATATGTGCCGCTAATGCAACATTTTCTGTGTCACAGTTTAAGTCTGTATGATCCCAGCGCATCTGCCATTAAAGACAGTTTGGGCCAACAGCAAGTTATTTGCATTAGGGAGATGCAGTTTAAATATCTACACACAGAGCCGTTTTTGCCCTTCCTTGTGTCCAGAGCAAGACTATGCTAAGGGCCCTCGTACATGAGCCATGAGCCAAGTAAAGCATTTTCCCCAGTGAAAGTCACACCTGAATCCCACTGCATCTATTAAATTGCTTCCTTTGTTTTCTCGCTGGTCTAACAGTGGTCATTCCTAAAATGTGCAAAGAGACTGAGACGGTTTCAAGAAAGATGAAATTTATATTAGAACATCAGCATAACATTACTGGTATTAGAGAAGATAATATGTTTGCCAAACTTATATGAAGCAAATGGAATTATTTCTTTATTTATGCATCAAAAAAGAAAAGAAAAAAAATCCAACACTTTTGTTCTTACTTCTTTTTCAAAGTGCTAGAGGGAGTTCACAGAGGTTCACTAATGTGCTGGCACTGGTCTATTAACACATCATTACAGCCTGTTCTGACATCTTGCCCCAAGTTTATACTGTATATAGCTTAAGCCTACACTTTATATTATATACTGCCAGCTTGGTGCCTTTAAACAGACATTTGATCGCAATCAAAAACAGACGACAAAGAAAAAGCCTCAGAGGAGGGGAGGCAATATGAAAGTGTTGATCACATTCTTCCCTCTAGATGCATTTAAAGTGTCGTGCCAAAGACATACACACAATTGCATGCATATAAACAGACACAGACACACAAACAGAAGAAGGAAGGAGGCACAGTGCGAGGGAGAGAAGCGGTGTTACAAGCCATAAACCAGGAAGTAGATGGGAACACAGGGACCAACTCTAGTCTTATAGTTTGAACTTGATTGATACAACTATGAAACTGTTCAGACAGATACAGGGTTGGAAAGGAGGGGTGAGCAGGAACCAGAAAGAGGTGAGGGGGAGGCAAGAATGCAGAGACACTGAGGATGCCTAACATGATAGATAGAACTATGAAACTACTTGGACAAGGAGAGTGACTAAGGTAAGAAGGGAGAAAGTTAAGGAAAGAAAGACCAATGAAATAAACAGGGGCAGTTTGTGCTCAGTTTGCTTCCAAATGACAGATGAAGTAGAGGTGTAGTTCTACTCAAAATTACCCTACAAACTCGGAAAATTCCTGAAATTTGTATGATAATGCTTAGATAAAAAGCTGGAATACAGTTCCAGGGAAATAACTTCCAAGCAAACAGAAAACAAATGTTTAATTATCTTTTACAAAGTAGACTATGTAGGGAAGATTTCAGTAAATTAACCAATTCAACGATTCTCAAATTGCTTGGTTGATTGAAACATTTAATTTCATACCTTTTTCAGTTACACTTCTGTTCCTCTCTTTTTTACTGCAGACATGGTGTTGCTTATATACAGCCAGAGAGCATTCGGCTACTTTTTGTCTATTTTATTTGCTTAAAATTTAATTTACTACATTTTTCTTTTTTTTAATTAAACATCATGCATGAACTTATGGACTTGTTATAACAAGTAATGCTACTCAGTTCTTCAACTACATGGGTGTCAGTAAAGGACTCATGCACCCTTTATGTGCAAAACATGTTTTCTTTGAGGATTTATTTATTTTTGTGCTAAGGAAGCAAAAACAGAGAGGAAAACCATTTTGCTAAAGACCCTCACAGAAATCCATCCAAATGCCATCCTGCTTATCTACACACACAGTGACAGAGAAACACACACTGACAAGATACACTTGGACACCAGCACATGTGCGTATTCACATCCACACACACACACAACCGAGGCCATCCATCACAGTGACGACCCCCTGTGCTGTATGGTGATTGGATGTGAGGTTGGCCTAGTGTTGTGACCTGTTGGCATATCGATTTAGCAAGTCAGTGCAGCCCGCACTCAGTGTCAAGATGGTTGTTGTTCAGTGTGTCCTATCAGGCACACATTTACTCTCACTGGCGCACACATTAGTGGTAAAGGGTGCTATTAGCAACCAACAACCAGTGCTTCATTGGCTTTTATCTCTTGTCTAATAATAAACGGTTTGTCCATATTTACTGTGTCATTTGCCAAAATCCTTTTTCAATTTCAACTCCTTTCCAAAAAGACAAAAACCAATAACACTTTCTAACATACAGCCTTTATCTTCACTCTGAAAGGGCGTATTTAGAAATTATTTCTAACTGAAATGATACTGCACTGTTATTTATAAAGTACAGCTTATCTGAGCTGGTAGTAAATGCAAGAGTAACAATAGTTAAATGGCCAATATTTGTAACAGCAAAGAGATAACACACACTTAATTTTGGTTTTATTTACCTAAACTAAGTTGTAGAAATGACTCAGGCAGGTTTGTTTCCACATTTTTTAATAAGATTTATTAGTCACAAAAAATTGCTTCACCAAACAGTAGAGCTGAATGTTAAAGGCTTAAATCAATACTACACAAGTTTTCAACCTTTAAAACTATGCCTCTGACTTGTTTGATATGTCACTACTGAGGCTGAGATTCCTTACCTAACAACTCTGTGTTCCAGACCAGGGCATCATGTGACACCTGTGTTTTACTTTACGGCACCATGTCACGCACCAGCAACCACACATCAACACACTGGCTGATTTAGCAAAGAAACCCAGGAGGTCATTATCGGAGGAAGCGGGGAAAAGAAAGAGGAAAACTTACAGAGCAACAGGTTAGACAACATCTCACTGGAGAGCTCAGAGAAGAGACAGAACACAAGACAGATGTTAGATTAGTCTTCATTAGGGAGCATCAAAAGTGTGAAAATCAAGTTCAGAAGTGTTACTTTATTTACCACAACATCAAAAAGTATAACCCACTTGTTTTTCTATGCGTACTGGTGACATTAATCCCATATAAGGCACCCACAAAAAAATATTATTATTATTATTATTATTATTATTATTATTATTATTATTATTATTATTATTATTATTATTATTATTATT
>JBAMHW010000019.1:16780906-16793389 GCA_037177495.1 Rhadinocentrus ornatus
TATTATTATTATTATTATTATTATTATTATTATTATTATTATTATTATTATTATTATTATTATTATTATATTCCCATTGCAGCTCTCGGCCAGATTGACTCTCTGACCAATATTCCTAACTTATATCATGGTGATAGCAGAAATGAGAATGGACTTAATCACCTGGTTTTAACAAGTATATCCATGTTTTAAAAACCCTCATACCAGGGAAAATTTAGGTGTATAGAGTGTAATCCTTTCATATTGTCCACCCTCTCCACTCCATACTTTCTCCTGTAGTGAAAACTTCATGACCTTCCATTCATCTCCCTCCAGCTCTATCCATACCACAATATTAACCTTTTTGTCCATCCTTCCTTCATTTGTCTATTTTATTGTGAACATCACAGTTTCATTACACTACTTTATTCAGTATCCAGCAGCTATACTGCACTCCTTTCCTTAGTTTATTGCTGTGAGCCTTCTCTTAATTATATCCCCATACCCGCACTTCTGCTTTAACTTATTATGCTCTCTCCCTATCCATCTACATACCTCTACCACTCTTTCCCCCATCTCCCTCCTTCCCCAGTTTACCATAACCATGATTTCAGTCTCAGTTGCTTCATTACAAGCTGTGCTTTTATGGGCCATCTGTAGAACTATCTGCATTTGTCACTCACACACATACACACACCCACACAAAGGGCCACAAAAAAGGTTGCATGCAGAGAAGACACTACAGCTACTCTTCCTATCACACACCCTTTCACACATAGCTATGTACCTGCCTTTTATTTCTGCCTAGATAAGCAATTAAAGCCAAGTCCAGGCAGAAGTCAAGAGAAAGAGAAAGATGTGAGATGTGAGAAAAAGAACTAAGAAGTGAGTGAATTGTGAAAGTTAAAAAAATGATAATAATACAAGAAAAGAGGGAAAGAATGCTGCCTTGCTTTCAGAGTTTTTAGTGAGACAGATGACATGGCAGGCTGAAAGAATAGAGAGGGGGAGTGAAGGACAGTGAATATAGAGGAAAAAAAAAGGAAAAAGGCATAGAAGGAGAAGTATGATTCATTGAGTCTGGAGGTTTTATAACTCAGTCAGCAGTAACTTTTATAAAAGATGAGCAGAGTTTTACACATGAACAGAATAGATGCTGAAATGCATCAATACACAGCAAAGTAAACGTTAACTATTTATATGAATTTCCTATGACTAAACCTGGAAAACAAAAGGTGTTGGCAAATTCATTGAAAGACATGTCACATAAACATACAAGGTTCACAGGGATTTTAATGGAGCAAGCTTGAATATTGTAACAAACAGGTATGTAATGTGGAGCTCTTAGATTTATAAAAGCTTCACTTGCCTGTCAGTTTGATTTATTTAAGACTTAGACCAAGCTTTTTATGAACTTGTGAAGGACTTGGGTCATATTTTTTCTTTTAGTTGAGTAAGTTAATGACATTTTATGCTCTAAGTTGTAAATCCTTTTTGTGGTCAGCTGGCCTCTCCCTGGAAATACCATATAAAAAAAAAATGGATGCAATTTTACACTGATGTTAGAATGACAACTGATGAAGTTTAACACATTGCAATTCAAGGATATACATAAAAATACACAAAATGTAAGTAAGTAAAGAATGAATCCTAATCTGATAACAACTAAGACAAAAAGATAACAGCACTGCAACCCAAAGGCCTGTCAAAGGACTTCAACTTGTTGAAATCCCTCCATTTATGGAGAGGAGAGATAGAATCTACTGTACTGTTTATTAGGGAATGAAAGGAGCAGAAGACAGAGTTGGATTGGGGCTTACTTTGCAGTCTGTTGTGGTGAAAAAAGACCTGAGACATAGGGTGAAGCTGTTAATTTAACAGTTTATCTGTTCTAAACATCACCTTTGATCGTGAATTGTGGGAAGTGAACAAAAGAATTAGGTCACCAATAAATGTGTAATAAATTACTTTCTTTCAATGGTTTCCTGGCCTCAACCTTGGGGATAAAGTGAAGAGCTCGGTCATCCGAGGTGGACTCGGAGCAGAGTTACTGCTCCTCTGCATTAAAAAGAGTCAGCTGAGGTGGTTCTGGCATCTTGTCAGGAAGCCTCTTGTCTCTCAGGGGAGGTGTTTTGGGCATGTCCCACCGGGAGGAAGCATTGCAGAAGACCCAGGATGGGGATATAAAATCTCTTAGATGGCTTGGGATCCCTCAAATGTCTGTCTGTCTGGAAGAGCAGGATGAATTGTCTAAGTGTGTGGGGAGGATTTTAAATATCTTAGCACATTGAATATTTAGACAATGCTGACATTCATATGGGTGTTAATCGTATGGCTTTCTGTTAAATTATTATCTGTTCTTGTGTTGGCTTTATATTAATTCTGTCATTACCAGCTCTAAGACAGAGGAATTATTCAGTGCTCACAATATTTGAATAAAACCTCAGTATAAACAGTTTGGACACTGATACACACTAAGAGTTAATTTTATGAAGTAGATGATATTGAAGTCAGACAAGCAGATAGCGAAAGTTAAAAACATCACATCATTTTATTTCAGCTCACAATAATCCAACATATGTGTGCAGGAAATGTGTAAAAAGTCTTTTCAGCCTGACATCATTCTCATGCTGCTTGGCAAAACAAGATTGGCAGCTTCCTGTTTGCAGTAATAGATTATCATTACTAACTGAGTGAGAAGCCTCTGGAGTCACTGCTGAAAATGTCATTTGGAATTAGAGGTAAACCGGTAGGGGAAAAAAACTTATTTAAGATGCTTTCTTTATACCATACTTCTTTTAGATTTAACCAGCTTGATACTGGAGTCCTATTATTTATTGCAGTATAAAAAAACATAAAATCTGCTTAAAAATTAGAATGTGAATAAAGTCCAGAATAAAATCTAAATATACAATAAACCCACATGTCTGGAACTAAAATCTACACACTGTTATCCAACCTTGCATGACTGTGACAGACTGAACTGATGGTTGGCTGCCAGGAATGTCGGCAGCTTCTGTGAACATCTGCCCCCCTTACTTTTTTACATGTGTGCCACTGTTGGCACTGTCGAATCCCATAAAAACATGTGATAGTCAGCATCAAACCTGTCACTAAGAAACACTTTTCTAATTGGCTGTCCTGTGTTATGAAGAATCCCTGTACATTAACAGAACCATTATGATTCAATGCATTCAGATAAATTGCTTAAGTTTAAATGTACAAAACAAAAAAGGTGAGTTATTTTAAACTGGAACAAGAAATTTTGTGTAGTCTAAACAAATTAAAACATGGTTTCCTGAGCTACAACCAGTTACAGAGTAAATATTGTTTGTGGTTGATATCTGTTCTCTTGATCGATCCTATTTAAGGGTGCATTCACACCAGTCATTTACTCCTTTCATTTGCATGGAACGTCTGGTTTGTTTGTTGAGGTCAAATAGTGTCATGCTGTGATGAAAGCATACAATTCAAGCTACTACGGCTCATGGCCAACCAAACAAAACAGTGCCAGCAGCTAAGGGGAGGAAGGCCAACAGACTCTATCAACTGGCATTTAAGGATTGTCTGGAGAACTGTCCAGATGTTCCCTATCAGCCTAACTAACTCAACCCAACAGTCCCTGCAAAAAAAAGCAAAACGGGGAAAAGGAAACCAAACCAGGTCCAACCACTATAAGAGGACCATCACAAGGTGGAAACAGAAGTGGCATCAACCAAAAGATGGGCGAGTTTTCTTGTCTCTTGTTTGTTGTCTTCTCCTTAAGTAAAACTTAATATAGCTCCCCCTCAGGTGGGGAGGAGAATAGGATGTTTGAACGGTTTGGTTTGTTGGATTAAATGCAGTTTGAAAGTAAACTCAGACTCCAGTTGAACCAGGTCCCCAATAATAATGAGTCAGTGCACTGGTAGATGTGAAAACAACCCTGTGTGTGAGCAGTGGATGTACCTCCTGAAACTCATCTTATTAAGTTGGCAGCATATTTTCACTGATCTTCACATTGCTTCTTACTAGATCATTGGTTGCCTCAGTGCTGTATGGCTACATTTCAGACAGTTTTTTCTCCTTTATCAGGTCTTGTTTTATTAACTGACAGACTTGGCTCTCCAAGTCATGCCATCCAGACATCCCACACACCTCTTGATAGATATTGTGAATAAAACTCTCCTTCCTGCCTTGGTGTCTACGCCTAGATCCATCAACACAGTTTGACAATGGTGAAATGACTTAACAGAAAAGCTGCTTTATGTTTTTAAAGGATGAGAGCTGGAAGCTTTATCACTGGGAACCATGTCAATGTACACTAGATGGCAAAATACCCTACAAAACTTAAAGCCTCTCAGTGGTGTAACTAGTTACACGGATGCTTTGCAAACACTCAAATATTTAAATTGGCTGAAAGCATGTTTGTGCCCATTTCACTACACTAGAATGGAAAACTATATCCATAGCATTGACGGTGGAAGAATTTTTCTCTATTATTTAAAAGTTACTGCTGAGCTGTCAAGCAGCTGTCATAGTAGGATTTAGGCTATCTCTACAAATTCTAACTATGACAGCTCGACAGTCACAAAAACAGTAGGATAATATGGAATTATTCTGCATGACTGTGTTAGTAATAATATGAAAAGATTAATGCCAAGATGAGATATCTACCATTTGGAAATAGTGACACCTTTCTCTGAATAAGCATTTACAGCATAAAATGCAAAATTCTGCCGAAAAGCCTATTAAGGATTACTGAGCAGACATTGAACATAAAAAGACTAAAATAGAGAGGAGGGGGGAAGGCTTTTTTCTTCTCTGTGTGGTCACATGGCACAGAAACTCATTTGTGCAGGTAAAAAACAGGGATCTATTTCACATTTTAAAGTCAGGTGCAATGGAGCTACAATATTTCACTCTATATTTAAACGTTTGACAGATAGATGGGAAGGGCAAGGAGAGTTCAAAAGTGGTCACTGCTTGCTAAAATAGGTACAGAGCGCAATCCCCCAATCACTGTTGATGGGACCGTTGTTTATGAACACTGGCTCTAAATGGATATAAAAAAGATTAAAAGAAACAGGACAGGCAAGATAATGCAAGTGATAAAACAAGCTGACAGAGCTCAGGCTTCCTCCAACCATCACCATTCTTAGTCCAGTAAGAGGAACAGTGGGGAATTGCATGACTGATTGTTCTACAGACAGACCTCTTGAGTTCCCAGTCAACTCCATGCAGTGAAGCATTAAAAAGCACTAGCAATACAGTGCTTCAAGCAATTTTTTTTCTGGTTTGTTTTCAGGCCTAAAGTATGCTTAAATTAATAACTAGTAATGGGTTACAGCTCAGAGAGAATGGTCATCATGGCAGAAGCAAATTTAATAAGACTGAATGGATTCTACTTGATCTCAAGAGATTATAAAGAACAATTTCTACTCCAGTTTAAACCATTGCAAAATGTGAATGGTAATTTTTTATAATTTTTGTAATGTTATCTACTAAAAGACTATAAGGAGACCTCTAAGATAAGCATTTTAAACTTCTAGGCAAAGTGGTTAAGACCCAAGTACCTAAAAACAGTGGTATTCTGTTGTATTTGTGTAAGGATAATGACCATGTTCCACCTCCACAGATTACAACAGGGGAAGCATTTAGGTAACTGGTTTTTCACAGAGTCCCACTGCTGCACCAATCATCCACTTCAGTTGAGATTACATGAGCACTTAAAACTCCGAGTTACTTTGTACAGAGACAACCGTGAATCTGGTAAACTGTAAATGTGATAATGGTGGCACAATTCATGTGTTTTAATTATAATACCACAACCCATTAGCTGCCTAATTGGCTCCTCAGAGGCAAAGCCAGGGCTGAATTTGGTCATGATTTGGATATGCAGTACCTCAATAAAAGGTCAAAATCAGATTGAAAGAAAATTGTGTGTCTGTGGAGAACTTTTTTTTTACTTTTTGTTAATTTTTTTCCATGAGCATCACATGTAACTTTACTCAAGACATCCATGTTTGTATTTAGTTGCTGATGTGGACGTTGGTACTGCACAGTTTGCTTAAGCAGAACATGGCAATTAAAATTATACTGACAAAGAAAACGAGACAAAACAAAAAATCACCCCATATTCAGTTAGACAAACTTCAGCTTTGATATCAGTTTTGTTTCTACCTAAAACTGCATAAATTTTTCACTAAGATCTTGTAATGATGAGTCAGACTACAGCATAAAGTCTTCTCCAGCACAGTAGGGTTAAGATCTCAGTCCATGTGTGAAAATGAAGCAATTTGAACCCACTGAATCCTGTGATTACCATCTTGTAATAGCTTCATGCAATCAGCGAGGACAAAATATATTAATAGAAGACCTGGGCATAACAGTAGGTATAATGGGTAAAGCACTTTGAATTGTCCTCTACATGAAATGTGCTATACAAATAAACTTGCCTTGCCTTATCAACTGCACTTCATTCCCAGATGAACCCATTACTTTGGAACAGAGCGAATCGGAACTCATCAGATCACATGATCAGTAGAATCGTCGTGGTCCCCTAGCAAATCAAAACCTGTTTTCAAAATAAATCTCATCTTATAGGTGGGTTTCTGTGGGCTGTATAGGTCTTTATTTTAAAGACCTTGAGCTCTTTTTGCTTTACTGTGCTTTCCACTATTGGTATTTTTATTCCACTATTGCGTTCTGTGATTACAGTCAAGCTTTTCTCTTAACCACATTTCTTTTTCAGCAGTCTCCTTATTTCTTTTGTTTGCTTAATCAAGACCAATAAATTAGACTGAGTCTACAACTTTGTTTAAGGAACGATAAGCTAACCACTGCATCAGTTAAAGATCCCATATTAAGCAAAATTCACTTTATAGAGAATAACAGAATGTGTCCTAATAGCCTTTGTATGTCACCTCTCTCTCTTGCTTGCTCCACTTTTTAGTGAATGTGTGCTCAAACGGGAGAATCTGAGATCTTCCCCTTGTGACATCACAAAGAGAAAAAAAAACATTCCCCCCAGCAGTGGATACTGTTATTGACCCGTTCCACCCAGCTAGCTGAGCTTACCCTCTTAAATCACTGAGTGAGTGCTAGCAAAAGCCAGATCCTTTCCCTCTGAGGGGTGAGAAAAGGCACCACTCATGAACATTTCAAGTTTCAGACACAGAAAAAGCCCGTTCTCAGTAGAGCTCACTAGAGCCACTTTTGTAATGGCTGAAATGAAGGACCAAGGCTGAATTTGGGGTAATACACTTTGAAAACAATGTTGTTGGATCTCAGACACCCGTATGAAATTGCTGAAAATATGTATAATATGGGACCTTTAAGGTTTAATATCTTGTTGCCAACTGAAATATATTAATCACTGCATTGCATTTGCCCTTTATGTTTAATTCTGTGAAAAACATTTAAGGGGGGACTGTTTCAAACTGGATTAGTTTTGTGCAGCAGTTTTGAGTCTTTCTGAATGAAAAACTTTGGCAAGAACATTCCAGATCATTCCCCAAACAAAGTACGTACGTCGGTTTGTTTTGTCATTTATAAGCCATTATATGGAGTCAAGGACAATAACGACCTTCAACTTTAATTCATACATACATATGCGCACAAGCCCAAATTACACTGGCCCCTCCCCTTAGAAACCACTTTTGATTAGTAGCCGTTTGATAAATATAAGTAATCAAGATTAATTATGAAAACTTTAATGGACGAAAAGGGACTAAGTGGCAGCAGAAGGTGTGCAGAAGTCAGTGAGACAGCGATACGTTGAAGGAACATAAAATAGGAAATACTGAAAGCCCCCAAATAGAGTAATAGCTTTTCAAAGCTTTAGATCATCCGGCAGCTGCGAAGATCAGTTAATACACTGCGTTGTTAATGACTGTAGCTTCTAGAGGAGATCAAATATTATAGACTCACAGCTGCAGACCACCAATGTCTCCTTGGGTTTATTGCACAGCACAGAAAATAACACACATATACACCCACAAACCACTTTCCCTAAAGGTAATAGATGTGTTCAAGACTGCCTCAGGGGTGAGATGGTGCTCGGTTGGAACAATCATCTGGATTTAAATTAATCATGAGGCAACGTGATGTAACTATATTTTGGTCAGTCAGTGCATGCAGCATATAATGACCTGCTGGTGTATTTACTCTGACACAGATTTATTTTTGAACAGGCTTATTTGGTAAACCAGACAAGATCAAAGATGTCTATGATTGGAACGGCTGTCTGGCAAACAGAAATGCGAAGAAATGGCTGCTGTTGTAAAAAAAATCCATTAGACCTTGGTTTCTCTTTAAATGCCACTTACAAGCAAATGACAAATATATAACGTTTCTAGAAAACTTAGAAGCATTCTAAAATGCCACAAATCTTATATCTGATTTATTAAGTTGTTTTTAAATTGAAAATCCTCAGTCAGCAGAATAATTTGTGACAAGTTTGGATGTCAGGTTTGGTTATAAAAGGAGCATCCAAGAAAGATTTAGTATTAGTCTTTTAACTGCATGGAAAACTGTCATGCCACTGGGATCAGAAAAGCTACATGGGTTTGGGAGTATCTTACACAACACAGTTTGACACTGCATATAAAATGCAACCTAAAACAGAATTATGCAGGGAGGAATCTATTTATTGAAGCAAAACTACATACGTTTTTGACTTTAAAATTCTGTGCTTCTGTTTTGATGGCACAGTGACACTCATTATGCATAAGCTGTGATTGTCCTGAATGTTCCAGGTCGGAGAAACAGAAAAGCACCTACAACCTTTAGGATATTGGTCCTCAAGGACTAGAGTTTAAGATCCATGCTGCACAGCATTACTTCACATGCCAACAGTGGATATTAACACACTGGTTGTTTTGAATGATTCAGCAAGAAAATGCAAGATGACATTATCAGAGGAAGCAAAGAAAAGAAAGAGAGAAAGTGAAAGAGCAAGAGATAAGACAGGACATCGGACTGTTTTTTTTGTTTTTTTTAATTGTTTTTTACTTGCTGGAGAGAACTCAAAAGAAACATGATGCCAAATTAACCTTTGTTAGGGTAAAAATGGTTCAGTAATGTTGCTTTAACTCTTGCAGAAATGCTGCCAAGTTGTTTTCAAGCTCATCTCAGATGGACAGAAAGGAGACATATGTTCTCTTGTCAATTGAGTCCACATTTCAGCTCCTTTCAGAAAAAAATTATATCTGGTCTTATGTATCAAAGACATGAACCCCCATTTAGTCTGTTAATAGTAAAAGGAGCACAAGTCAGCTTCTGTAGTTGTGTTGATCGCATGTGTGCCCATGCATGGGTGACTGAAGCATATATTGGAATTCTAGACTGACATACTTTATGCTACCACTACTGGAGCACCTTTTTCTCTGGAGGTAAGTGGTTATTTCAGCAGGGCAATACAGAGTATCAGTGTTCTGGCTTAGAACAGCATGGTTTCATATACACAGTGTGTGTTTGATCAGAGTGCCTGCAGTCCAGATCTGGCCGCTATTGCAAAATGTATGGCACATTATGAGAACAAGAATCAAACAATGATGACCAGGGTCTATAAAACTGTTCAAATCTTGTTTTCATCAGAAACTGGCATTGATTCCTGAGGCAAAACTACAACAATTTGCAAGGATGGATGATGACACAATGGTAAAAAAAAGCCTCCATCTACAACTTCTTTTTTTGGGGGGAGGGACTGGCATAAAATTATGTTTTAAATGTAACTCAATTGATTGGTACTTGTGTCTGTAAAATCCAGCTTCAGGCAAATTAACAACAGTAAAAAATAATAATACATAAATAAAATCACAACTTCTCTTTAAATAGGATTTTTATATTACTATAGAGATCACCAAAACAAATCATGAAATCATCAAAACCAATATGGATCCATTTTTATATTGCAATAAAAATCTGGTGTCTATAACAACAAACCTTTATGTGACAGAAAAACATTATTAGTCTCAGCCAAGTGAAGATGCTATATAATGTTAAGATGTGAAACAAGTTAATCAATTTGGAGGAAGACAAAGACCTTGTCCTCACAATTGTGTCATTTTTTTATATGGAATATCTGGCTTCTATGAATGTTAGTTGAAAAGATGTACTTAGTTTTTTTCTAGCGATGCAATTTAGCTGTACGTAATTGAATGAGCAGATAATGACAGCAGGCTGACGGCTCACAAAGAAACATGGGGATGTCAATTATAAGCTCCTTACCTCCACTTCACCGGTGTGTATGTGTGTGTGCATGCGGCTGTGTATCTACAAGGATGAGTGTGTGTTATGTGAGTGTGATGGCGTCTGCCTGTCTGTGTGGGTATAGCTCCTTGATGCGGTGATCAATGTTTCTCTGTGGCCTAGTTTAATAAACCATTAGATTTTCCCTGGAGACATCCTGCCAACAGAACTTCATTAGACCCACACACATACATGAAAAGAAAAACAAAATAAAAATCACACACACCACACCTTCTTTCACTAATTGTCCTGTGTTTACAGACAGTAGGCATCAAGACTGTTAAAGGTCTTTTCTGCTCCACAGTGAAACTTTAGCAGTATTTGTCCTAGCTGACTCACCTGAAATGGCCAACTCTCTCTCTGAAGACCAGAACAAATAAGTGCCATCACACTTGATCAAACAAATGGTAAAGGGTCCAGTGTTACAAGCCTTACAAGAGTGGACACATTTCATATTAAACTCAGACACACAACAGGAGTGCAGTGGGAGTTCCTGCAATTGATCTGTGAAGTGCTCTGTGCTAAGGAAGACTGTTGCATTATCTTTGTCTCAAGCATTTACTTTACTGCAGTTAAACATTGTGTATGTGACTCTTATGTCATCATGTCTGCTGTATCAGTCTACAGATAAGACACACAGAGGAAGAGCTATTTGCAAGTTTCACACTTGATAAAAAACAAGCTTGTTTGGATTATCAAAACTTTGTGTACCAATGAGCTCTGACATAAGATAGATGGTTCCATCAGGGGGCTTCACTGTTTTTTAGTCACACTTCTGATTTCACACATTCATCTTTACCTCCTGCCTCTTTCCCTCTCTTTTTCTCTTATCTCCCTTAACAGCTACCCCTCACGTTACTATTAATTAAAACTCTGTTGTATGGGTGTCTGTGCTCTTGTGTGTGTGCCTGCACTTGTGTGCACACATCAGGCTTCAGTATTAATTAAAGGTGTGAATGCTAATTGGTTAGATCAATAACAGGTCGTTAGGGCTCAGGGGCTGACAGCCAATAGGAAATCGTTATGTGTCTGACATCACTGTCATTCTGCTAAAGGTGCACTGCACTGTTGACACATGCATACACATGGATGCACACTTGCGGCTGCACACTGTGGTTTGAACTTACGTTCACACTCCTGCCATCTGTGAAGATAGGTTCACTTCAAAGAGTAGGAAAGATACAAAGAGAGAGTTTGGAAACTGAAGAGCTAGCAAGACAGAGGAAGAAAACTGGCACAGAAGATGAAATCTTACACTATGCCCCTAAAACTAAATCAATATCCATTAAGGAGAGCAATCGTAAGAGAGACATTTTCAAAAAGGAATGAGAGTTGTCATTGAACAAAAGTGAGTAAACAAATGTGTCATCTCTGAATGCCTGTTTGTGCTGATCAATATCAAGGCACCATTTCTCTACCTACCACATTCGCTTATCTTCCTCTCAAATATCCTCTTTTGTCTTTTAGTAAATTCTGTTTTCTCAGTTGTTTCAGTCAGAAAGAACATTGACCTTTGGATGTAATTATTCTATTTACATCTGCATTTAGCATACCTTTGTAATCACTATCTCTACAGGTTGAAGAGCACTCAAATATAGCTTGAACAAACACATAATTTTACTAATTGGCTTCCAATCTGCATGCTTAAACTCCCAATAATTAAAACTGGAAATAGTGCTGGAGATTTCTGCATTAGGCTACTGGAATTGGTGAAATCTGCTCAATGTTTAAGATGCCCTGAAATGATGAGGGTGATTATCTTCTTTAAACTGCTTACATCTAAACATAGTGTAATGATCTTAACTACCTCCAAGGGTCACTAGCAGGGCTGCATGCTGTTGTTCCTATATCTTTAATACCTTCAGATAGACCTTTAACTACTCCTTAAATAATCTGAGAAGTGAGCCAAGAGCAACGAGAGGCTATGCAAGATTAATGAAGCTAAGTGATGTATGAAACATTCACTGGTAACCTGTGTACAGATTGTTGCTTGTACAGACAATCATCGTTACTGTGTGTATCTGCTGAAAGACAACTTTTGCTCTACAGTGCATACTTACTAAAGGCACACACACCAAATTTGAATTAGATTGTGTGCATTTTAGAAAAAAGAGATTAATCACTGAGCTGAGATAACAGCTGCGTTATGTTCTGCTCTGCTGCAAGATTGAAGTGAGCAGGCTACTACTGTAGGTTTGTGCAGGTGTGTTCATGTGTGTGACATCTAATAGCTGCAGTTATTGCAGCATGACTTATTAAATTGTAACATCA
>JBAMHW010000019.1:16793418-16809168 GCA_037177495.1 Rhadinocentrus ornatus
CCTCCAACACCCTTGAAAGCTGACTTGAGTTAAACCTATAAACACACATGTGAGACAAGCGGCTAAAGGTTTAGTTGATTTTTTTTGTTTTTTTTTTGTCTACCCGGCATTACTCTTGTTGATCTATGTAACACAAAGATAAGCTTTTAACTTGATTATGGTTCAAAATGCAACATATGGTGTCGGCCTTTAAGATGGAGTGTAATTCATGGCATTAACAACAGGCCTCTGTCATGTAACAGTTATTTCATCATGTTTTAGCTGTCGATTTGAATCTCTTCTTTCATTTCTCTTCTCAGCATCAGTTTCTCTTTCATCAACAGTCTTTGCACCATTAGTAGAATATAGCACCAGCCACAACCCAGCAAGAGTTCCCTCTGCTCTAAACTGATATATTTTCCTCACAGCACACGTCACTTTCTTTGTATGCGTTTTATGTTGCTGGTATAACAGCATTTGGAGATGCACATTCACCAGGGATTCATTTTGTGTGAAAATTTCTTTTCATCATAAGACAAAACTTCAGTAATTGGAACAATCTGTTATGGCACATGCAAACATCACAGGGCAAAACTTGTTCTTGCATCTGCTGCAAAGTGATGGGGTTATTTTAATGAGATTTACTCTCTTTTGTTCTAAAGGCTAACTGTAAGTGATCAAAAACTCAAAGGATTTAAATATGAGCTTCTTTTTAAGGTATGACTTTTACTTATGTAATGAAAATCAAAGGAAAATGTACCATAAGAAGAAAAATTTAAATTAAAAACCTGGGGAAGTCTGAATGTCTGTTTTACAGATGTGTTATAGATATGTTTACAAATATGAATAGAGCTAATGAATAAAATCTACGAGCATGATTATTACAGGAGATGGAAGATGGTGGTGCCAATTGAAAATAAGCTGTCATGTTATGGTGTTATCTGCTAGCAGGAATCATTATTCTTTAAAGGAATAATCCCATCAAAAACTGGGGTTTCCTTTGATCAGTGCATATTAAACACCATATAACATGAGAAAAATTGTCCTAAAAAAATCTGAAAATCAAGGAAAATCACAGTCAGCACAAAAACAATGACTTGTTCGTTAGTTTTTCATCCTTAAATTTTAATCATTCAACTCAGTTTCTCTCCAAATCTTGCCCTACTCGTCTATATGATGTATATAAAAAAATTCAGTGCTGATAGACATTTTAACAATTAATCTGATTGAATTTTGAAAACCCAACGGAACTAATGAAGGGTTACGTTGTGTCTAAAAGCTGCCTCTGAGTGATCCATGACTCACGACATCAGAAACTGCTACGTCAGCATGGCCCTACTTATTTTCTGGTTATGCTAATCAGGTGACATTCCTTCTCGCTTGGCAGGGGGAGCTGATTGGATGGGCCGAGGTGGAGACCCTGAGGGTTGGCCATATGATTGGTTGGCTCAAATAAAGCTGAATAATGGACTGACATAGCCCAGGTCGCCATATTATGAAAGACACACACTCACAAAAATGCACATTACAACAGCACAGAGGCACAAATCTGCACACCCACTTATATTAAATACATAGCAGGATAGATTATATTTTAGTCAGGTGGGCAGGGGTTGTCTGTCACATGTGAATATCAGATCAATATATCATTTGATGTAATTTCTATCCTGTCCCAGAGCAGAGGGGTTTGGCAGCAATGCCTTTTAATTCCATCAAAATGGCATTTAATATCATTCAGATATGAGCTTAATATATCATTTGCTACACTTTTTTTTACTGTCAAACTCCATCTTATTTGCTGCGGGCACTGAAAGGCCACATTTTAGCCTGCTTGCATTATTCAGACATTAGACACTGATAGCTATTTTTGTACATTCTGAAATAAAAATTTGGCAGCTCATTAAAAAACACATCACCCATTTGCTTTATTTTATCCAGGCATCATATTAATTTATCATTTGCTGTACCTTTGTGATGTAAGGCATTTTTTCTAGAGAGATACTAATACCTTTGGCAGCCATTTACTATAATTAAATTATCCTGATTTCAGATTAATTGGGTGGAGAGTTGTTGAAGACCCAACACTAAAAGATTTGGCAGCTATTTTATCATTAATTATTTACAATAATCCAGATAATGAGCTTTTGTCACTTGTTTGTGACAAGAGTAGGTAACCTTGAGAAGTCCCAGTTCTTTAGTAAATTTCTGAACAGCGCATTCATTATTGCCACAGGGTTGTAACCAGGGCTATAACAACATCATTCAGAGTGCAATCACTCTAAGTACATGTATGCAAGCTTTTCTACGGTGGCAATATATTTGTTTATTTACGGTTATTTGAGTGTTTCTATTTTCTTTTTGCTGGTTGGTTAGTGGTGCCCATGTCCCTGGGGCGCTTAGCTGTGGCATTGAGGTGGGTGCTGACCCGTGATGGGTTTGCCTAGTCCTCCTAAACGTTGGGCTGCACCTCTGCCTGGGGGAATTGGTGGATTTCGGGCTTGTGGAGCCCTGGGTCCAGTGCTCTGCTCGCTTCTGGGAGGCCGATGCCCGACCTGGCCAGCACCCTTGGGGCCTGTGCACCGTGCCCATACATTTACTACAGAGCATGCTGATACCAGAGATTAAATAATGTATGTGTGTATAAGTAATTGATCGTGATGACGTGTTGGAGCTGACCTTGCAGGTGTCAACGATGAGCCACAGACTTCCGATAATAAAAAAAAACACAGCCATTGATTTCTTTTGTTCTACTAGAAAACTTAGAACATTTTTCATGTGTCAAAGAATGCTCTTATCATCTTGGATACTCACTCTTCTCTTCTTTCCCTATGCTTTTCTTTCTTCTCGTCTTTTTTTACAGTCCATTTCTTTCTTTTCTTCCCTATTCTCCTCTCTCAAGTTTCACATGCTTCACACCTGTATGCTATGTACACATGGGAATGCATAGAAAAAATGTTCATACTTTATTCTCATCCATACACACAGAGACACACCTTAGTACTGGACTGGAAAACCACTCTTCTCCTGGGACCGCAACAACATATTCTTTCTCATTTTAAATGTATGAGCTAAGTTGAAGTTGTGCATGTAGGCACACCCTGCGTGGTACAATACTGTGTGTGTGCACTGAGTTTTGCACATTCTGAAGGAGAGATGGAAGAAACACACACAGATAGAGACACACACAAGGCAAAAAGGAGAAGGTAAGGCAGACAGTTGACTTAAAAGTATACAGTATGTGCACAAGTACGGGGAGATTTTTTTTCTTCAAAACCTATTGCAAGGGAAACGCAGAAGTATTGCATGGTAACGCAAAAATGTTGCAAGGTAACGCAAAAGAAAAAAAAATCTCCCCATGTCCCCTAGGAGGCTCCATACCCAACAGATAAGAATGTAAAAAAATTCAACGTCATGTACTTTCAGTTGGCCTCTGCTCACATAGTTTAAATTAGATTTCTTTTCTCCCCTAAAATGCATCAGCAAAGGCTTGACTCGAACCAGAGCGTTCAAACCTCCTGCCCTGCAGTCTTATAACAGGTTGCTATGGAAAATCTCACAATATCTTTAAAAGCAATTTAACATACATACTTAACATTGTTGCATATTGTTAAGATTAAGATCCTATTAAATGTGTTTTTTATTCAACAACCTGGATTATTGGGGGTCACCTTCTCTTTCCCACAATAACCTTATCTTACTGGGGTTTACTGTATTGTGCAGATTAGAATAGGAAGAAAGCCGTAGTTGCCTAGAGTGCGGAAGAAAGATAGACAGATGCTGGGGTGATACATAGGGGGTGGACATTGGCAGTCCCCTCAGGTCTCTTTGATAAAGATCAGAGCAGCCACAGCTAGAACCTCAATCACATCCTAAAGCACATGCAGATGCATAAAAACACACATCTGTACACCTCTGATACAGACCCTCTCTCTCTTTCTCTCTCTCTCTGACACACAAACTTGACTTTTACACTCAGATCATGTTCAAGCTAAAAAGACCAGAGTCAAAATCAATCAATCAAGGGCTGATAAGTCATCAACGACCCTGAGATAGAAATGGTGGGGTGTTCATTCAGTGCCTGCCTCTAAATATGGATGTTAAGTATGATTTACCGTTTTCCCATAGTACCTACATCACACAGTCAGATCAGACTCATTAATGTGCGATGTGAATGTTGTTGGCTTGTGTAACTGCTGTGACTGGCGTGTAGTTATCAACACTGAATTAACATTGGTGTAGGGGATGAAACATTTTCCAAGTGTCTTAATCAAAGACATTTATGTTTACTGAATTTTAATGTAGCAAGCAATTAAGTGATAAGCTGAATAAAATTTTACACCTCGATGCCTCTATATTAGATACAGAACCAGCATAGTTTTTTCCTTTCTTAAAGGCAAAATAGTCTTTTTTTTTCCTACTTACTTTATTGTTTTTTAGGCTGCTTGTCATGCATTCTAAATTTGACTTGAAAACAATCTTTCCTCTATTATACTTGAATGTCATAATGAATATGTACTTCACACAGGCAATTTAATAAGTAGATAAAACACTGCAAAACATTTGTGACTGTTAATTTAAACTTAAAAATAAAATTTTGAAATTGAAATTTAAAAATAACCTTTAATTTCTGCAAAAATGCATAATAACAAGACCAATTTATTAATTTTCTTTCTTTTCCATGTATTCATTATCTGTCTCTTAAAAATAATCTGTAAAAACATTCAATCTAATGCTATTATAATCTTAGAGGGATGATAATTGCTTTATGTTTAATACATGTTATGCTTAATGTTTATACTTAATTTTCTTATGTTATTTCCTTAATTGTGTTTCTTTCTGCCAATAGATATTTCTCAGCAGTGACAAACAGACAAGGTTTGTCCACTGCTGCGGTTGTCTGCTGTCATCAAACTGTTTTCATTAACAGCACAGAGGGTGTTTGTCTATTTAGCAATAATGATAATATTTAATGAGCAACAAGGAAAATGTGTAATAGTCTGCATTCCTTTTACTTTGTTATAAAATCTAAAGACCGTAGCAATCTGGTGTCATGTACTTTTAATGTGTTGCCCAGTTCAAATCTTTAGCATGACCAGATTTCTTTAAGGTTGCTGTAGGAATGAAAGGAAAAATATTAAAAACTAATGGACCGCTATGTGAACATGTGTCCAACATTTACATGTGTTGTACCTTTCAAATATTTCCCTGCCGCACAATTATGGAGAATAATTTTAAAATAATAAAAAATAATAATAAAAATAATATTGTGAAAAGAGCACGGTGAACGAGCAACGCTCTTCATGGTATTATTTTTTGGAGCTGGTGGATAAATGCAGACGGCTCATCGATGCCACTGACATCTGGCAGGTGAGACCTCCTAAACTGTTTAACCAGCTGCCAGCAGCTTCTATGTGTTTGCATATTATCTCCACACCAGCCAGTCAATATAGGTATGTGAAGAAACAGATCACCAATTATCGGGTTTCATCACCACTTCTGTCAGATTCTCAGACTTGTAAAAGAATTTAGATCTCCGCTTCCTTAATACAAGAAATTTGGTAAAATATCTCCCTAAGGGAAACAAAGCAATCATCTGAAAGAAGGTTACATCTACTCAACTTTTTTCTTTACTTGTCTTTGTTAACTTATGTGACAACCTTTTGATTCTGTCATTACTTGCTAAAAAAAAAAGTAATTTTGTATTTTATGTGTATTTACAGTTTGTTTTTTTTAATTATCCCCTTTCATGATTTATCAGTCGTTCTCTGCCTCTTCTTGGAGTGCTACGTTAACCATCCTTATGCTTGTGAGTATAATAAAGTTCTCCCTTTTTTTATGTACGTAGTACAAGAGAACATGAAAAGAGGTGAGACAGTATACTTGAGGAGAGAAAGAAATATAGCATAGAGGAGAGGCTGCAGCTGAGGGGAGTGAGGTGAAATCTCTGCTGACTTGTTAGTTTCATGGCAGCATGTTCTAGGATTAAGAAAATGGTATCCATGACATACTCTGAAACAAGTTATTACATTAGGGAGCTGTGCATGGATATATCTAAATGTATATTTGATGAATGTAGGTAATGTACACTTGGTTGTAAAATATTGTGGTTGAAGTTAATAAATGTTGGCCCTGCTTTGTATCATCTGGAGCTCAAAATGGGCACCTCCTCCAGGCTGCATTTATTTATTTAGTGTTTTTTAATTGGGTTTAAGTTTTATAGTTTTAGATTATAAAACAACAGCTAGCTAATGTAAAATATTAAACTTATTCCATCCTTAACAAAACTATATCTGCCATTAACAGTTAAAAATGTACATATACATGCAAACACAGACACAAAGAAGCACATGTTCATTTTGATTTTTTAAGCATATTCTAAAAGTATAGAAAATCCCGGCTCAGAGAACTTAGTCTTTTAATCAATTGTTTTTCTGGTCCTTTGATTAGCCTAAAGATGGCATCGCTGATCATCATCGGTTGTCAACCAAAATAAATGAGCCTTTCCGAGAGGTTCTTAAACAATTCATAAAATACAGATTTAATATTTATTTCTCTAGTAAACTCACATTAATAATTTTTTCAGTTCTGCATGAAGCAGAGGTCATGTAACAATTATTCACAATTATCCGCAACATTTCATGCGATTAATCGTGATAAAAATTTTATATATATATAAATATATAAAACAAACCCCATTTGTTTTTGTATATCAGAAATATTTTAGGGTCATGATCATTTTCCATTGTGATGAAGTATAGTTGCTAATTATGGCTGAGGTCAATACATATCTGCTTATTATTATCCCAGAGTTTGCAATATTTAGCTAAAAAAAGTGCTAATTTAAACATGGGCCGACTCCTACATATTTCTAAAACACAACTTTCAGAATACACTACTATGTCTTTTCAAAAGACAATAATAAGCTTCTTAAGAAGTATGCACTCCAAGCTCTGATGACAGCCCTGGTCTTCTCCAGGTGCATATAAAAGGAAAGAAATCGCCTAAAATGAAAGACAGATTTAGCTTACAATAACTTTAAATGCAATTAGCTGTGTCATTCTGCTCTATTTTTAATGAATCAGTAAAACCAGAACAGACAATCTTCTTAGATCTTCTTATATAAGTCAGTTTGATGATGGTTGTATAAACATGTCTGAAAGGTAAAACCTTTGAGAAATGTGTTAAAGTTGCTTTTTCACATCCAATAAAATTAGAAATTTACAATTCATCAATTTCACCGAAAGACAATGATGAATGAATAGACCTGCTGGGAATAGACTAAAATTATGACATCAGTCTGACAATTTCCCATCTCATCCCAATCTTTTATTTAATCTTCTTTATACTATGTTGTTTACTGTCTACTTTAGTCTTTCAAACATAATTTAAGATAAACACAATCCAATAATCATTTAAATAGAAATGAAAAAAGACTGAAGACAAACCCTCTAAGGCAGAGAAGTAAAAGAAAGACATAAAGAGAATTCTTTGCCATCAATCATGCTTAGAAAGCACATACATTTGAGACAGTGTGTGTAACTGTGCAGGTGCGTGTGTGTGTGTGTGTGTGTCTACGAACTGTGATAATATGTGATTCCGTCTCATCAGCACAATATTAAACAGCCTCCGACATCATATTAAATTATACATATTCCTCTCTCTGGTCACATGCATGTGTATGGTATGTGCTGGTGTATGAATTAGTTATGACCTGACAGTCTTCAGAGGAAGAGGAAGAAATATTCAAGGAGTTCTACAATCACATCAAAGTGTTTCCCTGTGAACAGACAGGCTGGAGAGGATAAAGCTGCACTGATGTACCTTTGCCCTTCAAAAAGCAAACTTCCCTCCTCAACATTGAGGACTTCTTTTTATTTTTGCCTTTTATGTTATGGATAAAATGTAATACTTAAAGACTCTTTGGCCATAGATAAACAGTTGTTTGTCTGTTAAATCAAATCCAAGCACCTATTTGCAGCATTTGCACAAACAGCAACAGGCAAAGCAGAGGAGTCTAGACCTCCCTGTTCCCCACTGACCTCCTCCAGCTCTTCCTGCGCTCATGATTGAAGTGTCCCAAAGCATTCCTCTGCCAGGTGTGATTTAAAAGGCCTAAGGCATGTTGTGGGTCTGCTCCAGGGTGCACTCTTAGCATGATGTGCCTGGAATGTCCGCACAGAACGTTTCCCAGGAGGCTTCTTGATCAGATGCCCAAGCATTCCCGTTGTAAGAAATTATCAGCCAAACTCCACCACATCATATTAGCTTTAAATAGATCAAATTACATCTAATGTAATTTGCTTCGTTATTTTATTCTTGGCTTAGTCTAAAATGTCTGTTTTTCACTCTTAATGGATAATAGCTAAAATATTTTTAATATAAATAAGAATTGTGACTGTAAACCAGAATCAGTGCTTCTATTAATAATAAACATGAGCAGGTTTTTTAACTTCATTTATTGGTCTGGGAAAACCTGATAAAATATAAAATCTGAAATGTATACACTTAAAGAATATGCTAAAGGATTACATGAACAATGGATGACTTGCCAAAAATGGTGCAAAACAGAAAGGATAATTCCCTTGGTGAAAATCCTCCCCTGTTGTGTGGGTTTAAAACCTTGCTCGGTGGCGTGGACACATGAAGCTGATTGCGCCATCAACACCATAATGTTGTGTTTCTGCAAATGCAAGTTGCTCTTGGTTTCTCTGTATCACTGTCTCCCTCTACTACGCTGTGTATGTCAAACGGCTGCATGTATCAACAGCAGGGGCTCCACAGATAAGTCCCCTGGATGTTCTCATCGAGAATGAACTCCTTTCCTGTCACATCAACACCCATTCAGAGAGATACAAAATCACACAGAGTGAGCATGGACCAAGAAGCTAGTAGAAAATTGTGCCAGTTAATAAATCTGGGACAACTGCTTCGAAATACAAGAGGCACTGACACACAGACACCCACACAATTATAAGTCCAGACACAGCATGTGTGGAGACTTTTAAATGCTGGCACTTTGTAATCAGTGGTGCAGTCATTGTGCCGTGCACCAGACCCAAAACAAGATGAACACCCATCAACTATTAACCTCACATACAGATAAACCCAAAGGCCATTCTGGGATGCAAAAAGACAACAGTGAATCAGTGTATGAGTGTGTATGTGGGAGCTATGCACTAATAGGCATACGGTATCTTTTGAGGAGCAATATGACTCTAGGGACAGGATATTGAAGAAGTTGGGGGTTAAAATTTAGGGTTCAGGGTTTAAGTTGGTAACAAATTTAGGCAATGTTTTAGATATGAATAGGGTTTGACATGTATTTAGGAAGGTACAGGATGTTAAGTTAGATATATCTCAGTATAGAAGTGGTGGTAATGAGGTATAAGTACAAATGTACAAAAGCCAGATGGTTTAAATAAAAATTTGATGTCAAGCAAATGTCTCCAGATCTTTACACGAACTGTGTGGTATTTTGGGCACTAGCAATGAGTGTGTGGTGTACATTTAGATGAAGAAGGGGTCATTTTAATATCACCTGCCGTAAAAAAGTTATTTTAATTCACTTCATAGCACGTAGGTGGATAATTTTTCACCCATTTATATTAAAATTACCTTCTGTTTTCCATGAACCTATTGGTCATTTGTGAATTTAAATCTATGAGCTACTGGGCTTGTATAGCAAAAAGTTCAATCACCCACATTGCTACCCTCCCTTCATTGCTTTCTGACCAATAACTGAAATCTAAGTTGTGAAATATAATCATTTGTCTATATACATAAAGCTGTATCACCACAGAACTTTGGAAGCAATCATGGGAAGTGGGCATTGTTTTAGCCTTTGTTGTAAAACTGCAGCTTTTTTTTATTTTGTGGACCAATTTTGATGATCAGCAGTTTATTGATTACATTTGCTCTTTGCTGCACCCACTCTGTGCTGTCAAGCAAAGGCTTCTAGCCTGTCGCGGCTAGTAGGAAAACCAGGCGCGATAACCAAGTGAACTGCTTTGAAGAGAATTACATACAGAATTTCATGGCCCTCGTTCCAAACCTTGAAATGATATGAGAAGACTTGGCTTATTTCCAATGCCTGTGAAGAAAGCAAGATCTTCACTGCCTATAGCTACACCCAAAATAAACCATAAAGTCACAACCTAAACTCCTGAGAATATTAGTGGATTATCTTGAAACTACCATAAAGAAGAGGAAATGCAGCTCTAACTAAGACAAGTAATTCTTATTTATTTATTTATTTATTTATTTATTTATTCATTTATTTATTTATTTATTTATTTATTTATTTATTCAGTTTGACATGTGGGAGGTTGTATTAGGCAACAGGGAACATAAGTTTTACAAAAAAATTAAAAATAAAAAAAACTCTGGCTAAAACAGAGATGTGCAGATCTTTATAGGTATTCCCAAATTTGACTTCAAACAGATAAGGCAACACCAGCTGAAATAATTACTAGTTACTAAGTACTAATCTAGAATAAGTCATTTTTCCCGAACTGGAGATTGCCAAAAAGAAAAATGAGCACTTTTTTTTTTTTTTTGTGCAGGCCCCTGTCTCTATGGAGATATGTATTTATTTTCAGAAATCTATATGTACTTCAATATGTTAAACCGCCTTTCAGCATTGTCCTACATTGTCCCACACAATGTGATGTTTGTCTAATGTGATCGGTTGGGCTCTGGTCATCGTATCAGTAACTCTGTTGTAAGAGTTGTTATATTAACTGAAACTCAGTGTCTAAAATTTATGGATATAATCCTTATTTAGGTCTGATAAATCCAGGATTGTGACTTGTAAGTTGAAATAAATATATACTGATTAAGTCGACCTCATGATCTGAAATATACATACATCATGTGTGTTCTTACATGTATCATGTGTTATTGTTTTTGTTTGGATTAAAAACCTAAATGCAGCACTATTTATGACTAATTTAATTTTGTCTTTATTGAACAAATGCAGGCCAGATAACCACAAATATGTTGGACAAAGAAATTCAACATACATATATAGCCCCAAGACAAATTGGTGGATCACCTGCTAGGGAAAGAAAATATAGGATGAGGATCCATCTTTCTCAAATGAGGATAATGTGTCAGCATAATACAAAATAAAAAGCCTTTAAATACATTTAATGAGGCTACAGACAGTGATGAAGGTAAGAGATTTGAAAGCTCTTTTTGAACAAACAGTCCAACTGAAGCCAAACCAAAAGACAACCAAAAATAAAACAGTAAAAAATAAGTCAACCCACTGGTTCCACAAATAAATGATCAAGAGGTTTCTAGATAAAAGGCTAGTGCAGGTGTAACACCAGTTGTGTGGTCTGTGTTGCAGCTGACCTCTTCGTTACAACGTTCCTGCTCTATAGATACACTTTTTTTTTTATAATCTTCTGCCTTCAATGACCTAATGATACAAAGCTTTAACTAAACAATGTTTAATGTGATTTGAAAAGTGAAAACCAGACAGCTGACCAGCTGTAACCAGACAGCAGCCACACAGATTTTAACCCTTCTTGAAGGAGTAATAAAACAAAAATCTGATATTTAATTCTTTCAACACACCACAGAATAATAATTAAATCCCTCATTCATTTTTATTTATTTTATTTTTTTTACAAATATCCACCATCATCCGCTTCCACATCTACATTTGGATTTCTGTTATACTTCTTTGACTGGATCAGTTATCTTTTGCATTCACCACAACCGTGCTACTAACCGACTTTTCACTGCCACTGTTTTTATCATGTTAGCAGATAATTGAAACAAACCAAGTGTCAAAAAGTGTTATTTTAAAAAGATTACAGTCATTTTATAAGGTCTATGAGATCATTGTTGATGACAGCATTAACATTATTTTAGTTTAGAAAAAAACATTCTATGTTTGGTGATACTTTAGAAGTAAAACATTGGACTTTTATATCAATTTTGTATTAACTTGACTATATATACATCTATTTGCATCTTTCTTTATTATTTTAACATTTTCAGTCTTTCTAAAAAACCTTGGCATTTGTGATTACTTACATTTATGTATTAATGAATTAAACAACACATTGCACTGAGCTTTAAAACAGCATCCAGTATTAAATGTGTATATATGTGATAAAGCTGAGTCATTTTGTGAGATATTGACTAGCAGATGTCAACAATCGGCTTCCTGAACAGATATAAACTTTAAAACTTTTCTTCTATCTAAATCAAATTAAAAATACTTTATGCAAACAGGACAACAGTGCTAATACACAGTTATCTCTAATCTTAACCATTAGTTTATCTATTTATATTGTTCCAGTTTACTTGAGTCCTAAAGGAAGATGGGACAAGGAGACCTATAAGTAATTTTGGTATATTACAGTGTTCTTTACTGAAATGCTTACGCTTAATGGGAAATATTAACCAATAAACCAAGATTAATTAAAGGTTAAAATGAATCTTTTTCAATGTCTCATTGCTATTTAGAGAAACTGTTATATCACCACAAAAAGCTTTCTGTCCTTCAAGGCCATTGCATCTTCAGGTAACTAACTTTTTTTCCCCCATGTCTATTCATGCTTTCCTCTCTCAGTAAGGTTGACAGCCTCTCTTGTGGAAGAGGGATGCAATTGTCATTACATTGGAAGTTCTTTCTTGTGCTGACAAGGAGTAAAAAGAGATTGAGTTCAAGACCAGCCAGTTCTCCATGAAAACGTTTGCAATCTGAGTGATTCTCTATTCTCCGTTTATGTTTAGTTCATTCTCTATAAAGGAATAGAATTAATAGTCCTCAACAAAAACACCTAAATCAAGATATAAAGTGTAACATCATGTTTTCAAGGTTCATGTGTGGTATTGTGTTGTCTTATACAGGTATGAGCAAATAACAGAGGAATTCACAGGTAGACTACCCACACCATGCAACCTCAATTAATTCTGCATTTTAAAACCAAGGCTCTATCAAGGTGAAATTTTGATGACTGAATCCTTGTTTTTTTCTTTTCCCATACCCAATGGACTCTATAATCAATAGAATAGAATAGAATTTAATATGTGATTCCTTATTTTTGGTGCTGTTTGTTCTTCAACTATGGAGAGCCAAAGGCAAAGCTCTTTTTTTTTTTTTTTTTTCGTGCAATAGAAATTATACAAACACTTTCTTACCTTCATAGTTGAGTTTAAAACCATGAGCAGAGACGGCAAAGTCACTAGTCAACCTCAAGGAGAAGACACTTCCTGTACTGGTTACTGGAGAGGGAACCTGGAAGCCTGTTAACCTGTAGAAAGAAAGAAAACCTTGTGTTGATATTAGGAAGAAAATATCCCCTTTCAACATTGACCAAAAGTATCCAAGCCTGTAGTGTTGGCAAAGGTAACTTCAAGCATGTTTCTATTAGCAAATAAAAAAGCAATTTAATTTCAACTAATTACAAGAATGATACCAAATGACTTCTGGGAATTTCTTGTTATTTTCATGGGACTGAATCAATCCTTTCATTTTAAATATAATGATTCAGTTAAGAGTTTTCGTGTATCAAAGGATGAGGAAGTGAGAAGGGGGAAGAAGAGAAGGATTGAAAGGCTACTTCTTTTATCAGATCTAGAAAAGGGCCAAACTATATATTTTTTTATTTAATCCTGTAGCTACAATTTTTCTTCAAACCATACTCTCCTCATTCCTCACCCTTTCCCCTATAACTGAGTCACCAAAGTAATTTTTACCCGTCTGTAGCATCTATCTGCATAAATCGTACATCTGCCTTTTCTCTATATATAAATCTCCCTGCTATTCTCATACAAATTGCTTTTAGGAATAAAAAAGGAACACAAGACACATAAATAGGAATATATTTATATGTGTATTCTCATTTCTTTGATTCACAAATATTTTTCTTTATTATTTTTTATCATTCATTTACCATCTCACTGTCCAATTATTCCTAATTAGAATACAACTCAATACATGAGGCAAGTTTCTGTTGAGGCAACGCATGCAACCATCCATCCATCCATTTTCTGTACCGCTTGTTCCCATTAGGGGTCGTGGGGTGAGCTGGAGCCTATCCCAGCAGTGTTTCAGGTGAAGGCAGGGTACACCCTGGACAGGTCACCAGTCCATCGCAGGGCCGCATGCAACCAATAGTTGCTTAAAATAATGTTTTATCTAATGTGATTGTGGCAAGAGAGCTTTTTTTAATTTAGCATAACTAATAAGTTATGATGAATAATATTCATATAATCAATTACTTTCATTTTTGCATTCTCCAATCCCATGTTTCCATATATCGTTCAACCTTATTGGGTCCTTATTTTTTTAAGTTTCATTCTAAGTTTTCATTTACCTAAAATTTTTATCAGCAAAAACAGCCTTAAGAATCTGCCTTCATCCCAGCCCTGTACTTCATGTGTCAACCCTTTTTTACATCTCCTTTCTCTGCCTGCATTATTTTATACTTGTTCTTACCCTTTCTCTTATCTTTTAATCTTTCTATTTCAGTCTCTGACGTGGTCCCTTTTATATTTATTAATTTTCTGCCCTCTCCAATGCTTTCTTTTGTCCATCTTCATACTCTCTTAACACTGGAGTGTTGAACACTAGATCATCTTTAACACTAGAACCTACTCATGCTTTCAAAAGAGCTCTAACCAGTCAGGTTGGGCTGTAAGCAATATGTTATGAAAGTTTACTGTGAACATCAAATTAAAACCCTTTTCTCTTTCAATAGTTCTTAGAAACATGTTAATACAGACTTAAATCACTATTCTTTTGGATGTATTTTTCTTTTTAAGTAAAAAAACATATAGCAAGACTATTTCCTAAGAGGTTGTACAAAAGAATCTGCCCAGTTACAGTACTGTGATCAAATATTATTAATTTCCACCAGTGCGTATAAAGTGTTATAATTCATGTGTACAAGATACACAAGAGAGAGAGTCTGCATCGGTAAAAGCCATGTTAACATTGACTTTTGCATAGTTTATCTCCTTTTAACCCATGTTTTCGAGACGCCTTGAAAATCACTTTCTTTTGGCGTTTGACTACAAAATATTTGGAAACAGCAAACATGGAGGGAAGCGAGAGAACAGGTGAAGAGGAGATATTTTTGTTTAACAGTTATTATCTCTGCCAAGGAGCAGGTCATGTATTCAGTGGTGTTGGTCTGTCTGTCTGTTAGCAACACAACTCAAAAAGTTATAATTGGACTTTTATGAAATTTTCAGGAAATCTCAAAATCAGAATAAGGAAGAATCGGTTAGATTTTGGGGGTGATCCAGTTGATCGCCTGGATCCAGGAATTTTTTTAAGGGATCCTTTACTATGGAGCGATATGGATAATTTTGCAATTAGAGTTTTTAACTCAAAAATAATGCCCACAATCATTGGCAAAAAAAATTATAATAAATAAATAAATTACAATGATTTGGCGAACATCTGTGCTCTCTGAGTGCTTCTTGTATTGTTTATATCTCAATGACTTTTGCTTTCACTGCTCAGTTAGCCAACTAGAAGAGTGTCAGCTCAAGCACATCAGTCTGGCAGGCACTAGTATGGTCATTGCACTATTATGAAGTTATTTGCAAATTGCACATTGCTGATGCTAGAAAATGCTAAAAAAAAAAAAAAATCTAAAATTACAGACACAAAACAAAATTTGTAAAGGACCTGAGAAAAGGCGTGAATGGTCCATTTTTGGTCCTGTCATGGTTCTGGCTGTTCTTCCTGTTTTCAGGTGGGTTGGAGCAGGTTGCCTGGGAGCTCAGGGCGGAGACTGA
>JBAMHW010000019.1:16827283-16837576 GCA_037177495.1 Rhadinocentrus ornatus
TATATACATAAGCCCTTACTATTGTGAAGATGCTAGAAGAAGATGATACATTTTATGTCTGGAAAGTTCTCATTTAAGAAATTATGTTATTATTGAGAGAAAAAAAATTCTCAAACACTATATTTTAAAGTAGCTTATAAAATGCAGTCAAAAGGCAAATGTCAGGACATAAATTAAAACAGATTGCCATTATTTGCAAATCACATAAACCAATATTTTACTCACAATGGAACATAGAAAACATATCAAAGAGACAGGAGCAATATGAGGCTGGAAAAGTTAGCAATTAAAAAAAGAGCAGCTAGCATTATGCTGCTACAGTATTTAGGTTAAATGGCAACAGGTCAGTAACAAGATTAGGCCTAAAAAGAGCACCTTAGAGAAGTAGAGTCTCTTAGAAGTAAAAAATTAGTTGATAAACAGTAACCAGCAAAAAAAAACTTGTAGTGGCAAAGTGGGGGGAAATATAAAAAAAATGTTAAATTACAAAGACTACAAATATTACATCATCTACAGTATATTATAGCTTCAAAAGATTTCTAAAATTTGGAGACATGTGCACAAGAAACATAGTTGAAAATTAATAATAGATACTCGTGATGTACCCTGTACTTGTGATGGCCTTTAAGGCAGCACTGCATTAAAAGTGGCATGATTCTCCAGTGGAAATCACTACATGGGCTCAGAAAAACTTCCAGAAATAATTTTTTATCAACACGGTTCTCTGTGCCATCCACAAATACAGGTTAAAGCTCCATCCTGGAAAAAAGAAGCCACAAGTGAACGCAACTAAACTCCACAATTTTGTCTGAGGCCAAACCTATTTAAGATGAATTGAGGCAAAGAGGAAAATATTCTACTTTCAAACCTTTAAAGAGCTAACCATTTATTGAATACTGCACAGTGGTAAAAATTGGCCTGTCCCAACATTTCTGAGACTGGCTGTTCTCATTAAATTCAACATGAGCTAATATTTTCATAACATTGCAAATTGTTGCACCTTGAGCATTTGACGTTATCTATATTCTATTGTAAATAACATTTAAAAAATCCTTATATTTAGTACAATTTCTTTTTATTTACATTTTAAATGTGTCCCAACTATTTTGGAATCAGGTTGACGTTTCCATCATTGTTTGAATAATATTATGATAAAATGTTAATAAACAGCAATTAATATGGCCTTGTCTGAAATTTCAGTGCTAAATGGCTTATAGTAGTGGGGAGCTTATGCAACAATATGATAGAAAAATCTGCCCCTATTTTGTCTCATTATAATGAACTGACTGCTGTGTGCGAAAGGGGGAAATCAATTAGGCCCAACCCCAGGTGTATTAAACACACACAGACATAATCTCCATAGACTATAGTGGTCACAATTTGACACAAAGAACAGGAGCTCTAAAGACTCAAGAGAGCTCGAACATTACCAGGAGATTTGACTACTGAATATTATTTTGTATTGTTAACATTTCTGTAATGATTCTAATTATAATCTTTGTCAGACTGAATGGAAAGAATTGAGCTCGTTATCGGTTCGAAATGAATGACTTTTATAGGAAAAATTAAAAGAGAAACAGATGGGGTAGGCATGAGGCCTTGAATTAATATTGTAAAAGAGACACAGAGAAGATGGATAGAAAGACATTAAGAATCACAAAGATGGAAGAGTGAATTACATTCATTCAGAAAAAGACAGACCTAAGACTAAGACAAATTATGTGCAATAAAAATGGTGATGCGTATCAAGACAGGTTTAGACATAGGTTTGGAGGGAATTTCTTATTTATTTAAACTATAGCAAAAGAGTTAAGGGTGTCTGAATGGTGAAGGAATTGTCTTCCAGAGAACATTTGGCATTGGTTTTACTCTTTGTCCTTTTTGTCACAACAAAGGAAAACAAAAAGAAAAAAAGACAACAGTAAAGATATACAGTCCTTGATGCTTTAATTCTATCCATTCAGAGGCACAAATGAAATGCTGTTACCTTTTCCTAACACTGTATTCTCATTACCTAGATAGCTTACTGATTTCTTGAAAAGGCATAAAATAAATTTGCACTTTCCAATGGAAGCCTTTTTCTCTGAAGCGAGTACGCTCATTCCAACAGTGTTTTTCTGCTCTCTGTGCAAGGCTTAGCAATTATGCACAAATCAAAGCAAGACCATGCAATGTCTGCACTCAAGTTTTCTTAATGAAATTGTTTACAGCAAATTGAATACCTGATGTACACTCACTGTGCCACTCACTTTTTTTACATTTTTTTTCTTGCCCATGTGGACTGTTGCTACCTGAGATAGCCTAATTGTTGCAAACTGTCCATGCGTCAGTCTTATTCGTTTTGACAAGATGTGGATATACATCAATACTGAAACAAGGTATTTAAGAATTTCTTACTGAATATGGAATCTGTCCTGAACCCTGTATATATGAGCATGCATGGTTAAAGTCTAGAGGGGGGGCCATTCTCAATTTTTTTTTTCTTTTCCTTACTATTCTCTTTTCTCTCTCTTTTTTTTTTACTTGGGCAAAGACACAGACACACACACACACACACACACACCATACACCTCTTACCCCCTATAGGGCAGAACTGATGCAGGAAGAGATGAAATACCACTTCCTCAGGGGTAAACACACCTCAGTTCACACTCACACAAAACCACTAAATCGCACGCTAAAGCACGCATTTATACATCTACACACACACACACACAAAGTGTTGCTTGCGAACATTGTCCCAACATCAAAGAATGTATTTGTTTATTTTCACACCAATCACACACAGCAGCTCCCCATGGCCTTTGTGTGCATGTTTCTTCTGTGCCTCCGTGTATGTCTTTTCTGTATGCCTCACTGTATTTCTGCTACTTAAGTTTAGTTTGCGGCTGAAAGTATGTATCTCTGTTCCTGTGTACTGGGGGGGGGGGGACCTAGCCAGGTGTAAAATTGGTGCTGTAGAGGACTGCAGATACAAACTGGGTCAGTGCAGGAACAGCAGGCACAGCATAAACTGGCATCTATATGAAAACCAGAAAGAAGTAGAATAAAGTGACCAGACCTTTTGTGACATACAGTAAAGTGCGTATTTTGCTTGTGGCGTTGGACCAGCATTCGGCTGCCAGGCATTTTACTTCAAGTCACATCACATCACCCATGTCATTTATGTATGAATGTGATGACACTGGCTGTATGCGTGGACCTATCCAATGTGAGAGTGCACACACTTGAGGTGTGTGACCAGATGGCCAGATCACATTAAAAACAGGTTTTAATAGATGCTACAACTGTTATGCTGCAAAGTAGATTGCTTTGAGTTTTCCTGCTAAATCTCTCTATTACACTGTGAGCAGGATTTAATGAGGAGCATTAAAATGTGTGGGAAAAACGGAGACACAGATTTAAAAAACAAAAGCAAATTCAAGCAAACAGCTGTACAACATCAGGAAAAGAGCATGAACTGCAATTACTTCTTCAAATGCTGTCAATACATATATACATTAATTTACAAATTTGAGGAAATAAAAACTTTTTTACACATTTTTCCTTCATTACACTGTACCTTTATTAGTATCACTGCTATTATACAGTACTAGTAATATTTTGTCAAATCTGCTGGGCTTCATGAACTAACATTCAAATCCATTCGACTACATTTTTGCTATGCAAAAGTACTTTCTAATGTTAGCAAATTGATAAATTGAGTGTCTTTTTCTCCTGGATCTTCCTTTTTTGCTCCATTTTTTCTAACATTTCTTTTTTTGGTTACTTTTCCTTTTTGAACTTTCTCTGCCATTTCTGTTTCTTCCACGAAACTGATCTCGTGTCATGATCAAGACCAATGGAGTAAAAGCGTTTTCATTTTTGAGACTTTTGTTTTGAACATTTCAAATAGTTTCAATTTTTTTTTTTTTTTGTGCAGGTATGTTAAGGTCACAGTAAGATTCACAGATGAAGATGCAAGGAAGTGGATGCAGGGTAGCATCTGTCTGCAGAGGACATGAGGCAATGCTGTGGCAATCGCTGTGTTTTGATTACAGGACTTGAAGAGTGGCAGATGAATCTTTTTAATGACTTTTTCTTCTCTGTTGATTTCAATAGCACAAGCATCTGAATATATGCACGGAAGTGAGTGAGTGAAAAGCAGCATACAGATCAGCACATTAAGAGTATGAAGCAGCAACTCTCACTGCTGTGAACTCAATCACAGCAAATTCTCTGGAAGATACACTGCTACTTCAATGCACTGACTGACTTGGTGATCCTCCAGAGGTTTAAAGAAAGACTTGGCAGGAAAACATACCTCCAAGATCTTCAACACAAATGCTGTGGAACCGTCACACTCACATGCCACCCCTCCAGAACATCTTAAAATTTCATGACTGCTGTGCATGTGTGAAAACAGCTTTTGATGAGTGTGTTTTTGTCATTATTTCCATCCTCTTCATTGTCTAACATTTGGATTTCTGTTTATTGGATTATGTGCCCCGGTAGCAACTTTTGTCTATTTTACTTAATTTAAAATATGTTTTTTTTTTGTTATACATTTTCCAGCCTTCTACACATCCTCCGTATTTGTGTTCCCCTCTTCATTATGATGCATATACAGTGACGTGACTCTGCATAAATCAGTTCACATTTATAAAACTTGTTTTTCCACTGCTCTACTCTTCAGAAGTTCGGAATAAACTAGAGGCAGGTTCATTTCTAACAAACCCAGAGTTCAAACATACACATGGGAAAGAAAAGTGGTTCTTTTAAGGTTCGAAAAGCAATGGTGCTACACCAGAACCCGAATATGGTCCATGTTGGACCAAGGCAAACAAGTATAACACAATTTAAAAAGGAAGAATGACCTACCTTACTAGTTTATCATATTAGAGACTTATTGTAGGGAAATAAAGAGCAGTCGTCAAGGTTACAGCATAATGTACAAAAATATTGTGACAGCATTGCGATTCCACACTCAAGTATCAATGATGAAGCAAGAAAAACAACTGACAATTGGAAGGTGGGTGAAGACAAGCTATATTATACACTTAATTTTTTCAACATACTGTATGTTCAACATATAAGGAGAAAACTTGCTGCCTGCCAGAATTATTAACAGCCCCTGTGCTCTGTCATTCATCCTGAAGTTGTGCCTTTCTAAAGAAAGATGCCTCTATTTCAGCTCTTCCAACTGCAGGGCACCTGGCTTCCTCCCACATCACAGCAAGGCTTTATTAAAATCAGTCATCCTTAAACTTCTGCTTTTTTGTTTTACAATTTTTACAAAATGTACATCTTTTCTAGTTATTGTTTCAATGATCATTAAACCCAGGGTTCGAATTACAGGGGAGCTAAGGGGAGCAAATGACACAGGTGGTCTGTTCTGTTTCCATTTAGCACCATGGACAGCGGCATTGCTTGTTTGTTGCATGCTGTGAGTGTAAAAATAAACACTTGATATGCTTCCTTTTGTGATTGTTAAAATAACTTTCTATTCCTGTTTCAGATTAAACAAGCAGTAGTACAGTAGTAGCAGTGGGTTTTTTAGGTAGTAACAGTATTTTGGAATTTGCTAAATGCACTAATATATATGCCCCTGCACGTTAACGGCATGCGTAAATACAAGGCTCCCCAAAAAGCCCTGATTAAACCTTTTACATCTACTCATAAATTTAATTCAAAACACTTTGTAGTTGATACCAGAACACAAAATGTGCTATAAGTACTTACAGCTACACATTATTATTTATCAACAAGTTTAACTGGGTTCAAACTGAGAGCTTTAGCAGCCTCTTGTCTAGAAATGCAGTCTATCACACCTGTAGCTAATCATGCTAATCAACAATAATGCTTCATTTAGTAAACTCAAGAATCGTTACACATCGGTGAAAATCACTGCATAATTTGAAATGATTTAACTGGGGTGGTAGGTGATTAATGAGTTTGTATTATTTTATGTTAATCTGGATTTTCCTTGCCTTTAGTGTTTTAGTTGCACTTTCATATATTCAGATCTTTGTCTTATCACAACATCTATATGTAGGTGTTATCTTTTGCTCTGCTTTCTCCCTGACTTGTCTCCTGCTGAGTTAAAGGGACACTGGGCACAGAGCACAAGATGAAAGGACATTTAAAAGCTGCAGTTGTTTCAATTTAGAGCCTATTATTCCTGACATCACAGTAAACTTCTGCATGTTTGTGGAATTATTTTAACTAAATCTGCAACCTTAATTATGTTGTTTGTAGTCTCTAGACTTTTGGAAGACTTTCTGGATATAAGTGCAAAGAAAATAAAAAAAAAATATATTACACAGCATGACTTCAGAAACTGACACAATTTGAAGTCAAATCAAATGGAAAACTTGCTGGCAGCATGCCACCCAGGCTCTCTGAAACCAAAAGTAACCCACTTTAATTGAAATTTAAATCTCCCTTTTTTTTGTCATCTTCCAAACCTAATCTGTTCATAATCTACATTTATCTAGGATTATTTATTTTTTCAGACTGTTTACATGCATCTGCTGTAATGTACAGTAGTTAATTTTAGCAAATGGAACAGATTCGCTTGCGCAAAACAAATATCCACAGAACAGAATGGACAGTTTGGCAGACTGGATTAATCAAATATTCATACAGTGACCTGATGTAACTTTAGCTGTTGTTGTGAGCATGACATTGCAGGTCCTTCATGTGAAAACACATCTAAAGTGTGCATGTGTACGCCATGGATGTCATTGGACTGCATGACAAAACTCCAAATAAGCAGAGTGAATTACCACCTCTTAGACATCTGATAGGATGCAGCGGATAATCCTAAATCACATAAACACACTATTGATACATAAGGATAAGAGATGTTCACATAAAGGCAGATAAAAGATATAAAGGAAGAAAACAACACTAATTGGTCTTTACAGTAATTTGAAATGTTGAAAGAAACATAATGTATGGAAGAAAATTACTTAGAGCCTATATAATCCACGATCTATTTGTATCACACTTGAAAAACAACACAATTGCTCCTCCATTAGTTTAATAACAAGCCTGCAGCCTATGACTCTCACCTTATTAACCCTAACATACACCAATCCATTCTGTGACCCACATGTTAAATGTAGTATGGTAAATTTGAGGCTTTAGTCCCATAAAACTTGCACTGTTAATGATTTTGGTAATGCTTGATTCTGTTACTTACAGAGATGTGTGTTGCTGTAAATAGCTCTGCACTCAAGCAAATCCCTGCACTTTTACAGTTTAAAAATCTGAGCAGATTTTCAAGTCATAGAGGGATGGTTGGTTGAATTGCGCTAAATGTGGTGTATCAGTAAGTGGCACATTAAAATTCTATCAATTACTCTTAATTATTCTTCGGAGAATATCCTTGATTCCTTTTGAACTGACTTTTCATGCTCTAAAACCTAATTATAACTTAATTTAAGAACTATTAACTACATATAACTACATTTAACTACAAATCATATTGATATTGACATCCGTGAAAATTTTGAGTTTAGCCTTTGCAACTAAGCTCATATGAGATCAAACCCTCAATCTGGTCATTTCTAGACCTTGTCTGGAAATAAAAACATGCACGCATCCCTCATTTAGTACTTATATTCCATCTATCTCCATGCATGTTCAAAATCTCTCAGACACTCTACTGGCACTCACACATTATTCATTTTCAGACAGCTGGTGAATTCTCAGGAGTCTACTTGTTGTCCCACTCACGTCTTCCACCCCAACAGTTTTTGTGATGCTTTCCTACCAGGTTTTCACAATACACAAGAAGCCCTTTCAAATTGCAGACATTAACAAAGAAATATAACTTCATACTATGGCAGGACAATAGGAACCAAAGCAATAAAAGAAAGATGAGCAATAATAAACTCATACAGCTTTCTAATCACATTTATATTGTTCTTTTCTGTCAGAAAAAAAGGATGTTTGTCAAGAAAAAAAGTCAAATAAAACCAGTAAACATAAATAAAAATGAATAGGTATTGAGAGTATTATAGTTGATAAAACAAATTACTAATATATTGTTTTTTTCTGTGAGGGAAGCTTTCATAAGGACCTGCTATCCAGGAAAGGTTTTAATGGAAATTAAAGGATAATTGTATTAGATAAACAACCTAAATAGATGTTGAAATAACAGGATAACCACAAACGAAGACTTGTCAAAAAAGAAAAATTTCATAATGTTAAACTTTCTATTGAAGAATCTCTTCTAGTAAATTACATACAATTCCATGTCTCTCAATCTGGTTATTGAATCATTAATAATACTTTATGTGCACGCTATAACTTTAAATATGGATTGCTTATCAGTGTATCCCACTAAAGAAAGTTATAAAACGAAGGGCTGTCATCACCAAACTGGCAGAAACCGGCTATGAGGCATGCAACAAGTCTTGAGAGAGATTTTTGAAAAATGACAATGTTTCCATCTATCTTTCCAAGAAAATTTTAAAGTCACAAAGTTGTTAAATTTTGTTTTACACTTCTTAAATGTAGTTAATCTTTTTATAAAAAATTATGAAGAAAAATACTTTTAGATTTTGTTATTAACATACTAACAAGCTAAATGCTTACAGGTGGACAAATGCTAATGACATTAAAAAAAGAGAGAAAATAAAGTATAGAGGAGGAAAATCAGAGCAAATGCAAAAATCTAAATGGCATTCCGATAGCATGTAAGGCAACTAAAGTAAGTAATAAGTCTACGGTATCACTAAAGTTGCATAAAGGTCAGGTTAGTAGTTGCTGTTGGATCCGCTTAATTTCAATCAGTTATTTTTTTTTTGTTTGTTTTTTTTTGAGCAGGAAAACAACTAAAACCTGCAGGGCAGTGGGTTTTCAAGACCGGAGTGGGAGTTCCATGGTATGAATTTGGACAGAGTAGCATATACTCTGAGTATACAATAGAGTATACTGCCTCTATTTAGAATAATGTAGATGTGTGTTTGATAATTTAGGCTAATCAAACAATACACAGGTGATATGAACTCTCCCTGTCAGAACCTAAGTGTAAATTATTAGTAAAGTTACAAACACACTGAAAGAGCTTAACACAACTAAATACAGACAAAAATGCTTTCCATTTTTAATGAGTTAATCTTGGTGAAACTTAAACTTGTTTGGACAGTAACATGCCCTCTGATAATCAAAATCTTTGGGAAAAAAATGTCCTTACATTCTTTAAAAAGTCATGCTTTGGTGCCAGTTCAGTCAGGATGTTTAAAAAATGCAAGATTCTCAGTTACATTCATGAGGCCAACTTATGTAAGTCTTGAGTTTGTGTATTGTGTGGTCACTCACAATCCTGTGTATGTGTAATCCTTGTTAATCACGGTCTCTATAATTACCATTTTCCTGTTAATGAATCTGACCTTTTAATCACCTGTTTGCCTGGTAGCCATATTCATGTGTTCATACGTGTGTGTGTGCGTGTGTGTGTGTGTAGGTGAGGGTGTGTGTGCATGTGTGAAGGGAAATACAGCAGAAAGTGGGGAAAAAAAGGTGAAAGTAAATGAGACAGCGGAGGTAATTTGGCTTAACTAGTGGAGTGATTGTAGCCATGAAGACCATAAATCTCCCTCACTGACATGCACACATGAATGCTTGCAAATACACCAAGCACATCATATCCTGTTATCTCTGATAAGCAGGAAATCCCAGTCAACCAATAGGAGCAGAGAGGGCATTTTTCACTTTCTCCCACAATCTGTCTGCCCTACACCCCCCCCCCACACACACACACACACACACGCCTCGCCTTTAGAAACATCAATCTCAGGAAAACTGACAAAATCTCATTGTCGGCCTATTATAGTGAATTCTACTCTATTGCTCCCTTCTTTAATTAACTCCGTATGGCTATTTGAGCACTAAAAGCCACAGGATTGTCCAAGAAAGGTTGATTAGTGCAGCTGGCTGATTAGAAATTGTGCCTGTTGAACCAAGTGAACATGGTTCATTCCCCATGATGAGAGAATTGCTTTTCAGCAACTGCCCAAGTAACAGGATGACTCTTTTCATCTCTCCATAACCCAAATTCTTTTTCCTCAGCTGAATCAAGCCAGATTTTGCTGTCTAACAGTACATCAGTGGTAAATGCCTAATACATGCCCAATGTAATGAAAGAAATGACTTTCTGACTGCAGGCAAAATCACAGTGAAAGTGGAAATTCTCAAAATAAACAACGTGCTAAAGAGACAGCACATATTATATTATATTATATTATATTATATTATATTAGATTATATTATATTATATTATATTATATTATATTATATTAT
>JBAMHW010000019.1:16843760-16854196 GCA_037177495.1 Rhadinocentrus ornatus
CACCTGGAGGCTCCTGGCACTGTGGGGTGACTCCGGGCCAGGCTCCTCCTGCGTCTCACCAGGCGTAGTTCCTGCGCTGCTTATATCTATTGTGCTATTGATATATGTTTCTACATTTTTAATAATTGTAGCATAAAACACATAAAACAAAGAAATAAGGAAAGTGGGAAAGCACAATAAAGTCCACAACAACTTTGTTTCCACTCAGAGTTTTGAGGGTGTCTTAAACAAATTAACTTCATTGGTTGAAAAGCTGGATACAGATTGGAGTGAATAAAAGAAAAAACACGGTCAGAAGGACAGAGATTGAAAGCAGAATGAACAGACAAAAAGCGACAGATTCCCTCCTCGTTCATCATTGTGCAAGAATGAAAGGATGATTTAAAACTCATCACTCAAGAGGGACAGAGGCAAGAGAGAGTAGGAGGGAAAGCTGGAAAATACGAAAAAAACGAAATGCTGAGAAAAACGAAACAGGAAAAGGAAAGAGAAAGGCTAGAAGGAGAAGAGAGGCTTCTAATTATGCTGACTACCAGACCGAAACTGACAGCACCTCTATGCACACGCACACACACACACACACACACACACACATATATATATATATATATATATATATATACACAAAAAAAATTATAAAATTAGTGCAAGCACTGGGTCAAAAGGAAGAAGAAGGAAAAAAAAGAGAAAAGGATAAGCACAGATTCCCCCCTGAAGGTTCTGACAGACATACAGAAAGACACATTCACACACATGCAGATTCTGAGGGATCCAAACATATGATCACCAAGTAGTCACAACAGTGTACTGAATATGCTGTTCATTTAACCTTTCACTTGGTCCACCATTTGTTTTGTAGAAACCAAGTCCCACACCCAAGCAAGTGTGAACATAAAGCCTGCCCTCTATTATCTTGCAAGTTGCCCACAAGTATTAAAAACAGTTCAGCCTGTCTATCCATATCAACAGATTAACAGATGAATAGGTGGGAGGAAGCGTTGGAAATTTTAGCCTAAGTTTGGTAAAAACTAGAAACTATCATAAACATGGAAAGAGGTGGTGATTTGAGAAGTATCTTTTTCTCTTATTTTTCTTATATTTTCTTTTAAAACGGGGTCACCACTGGTATCTATAACTTCTGGATCACTGCTGCCTCCCCCAACAAAGTAGTGACAAACTTATTTTAGCCCGCCAAAGACAAGTGTGTTTCATTCTAAAAAGATAATGGGTGGGAATTCATTTAGAGCAAGGCCTTTCCCCCTGAAGACTTAAATAGAGATGCTAATTGGCAAACAGTAAAAGATTTGTGGTTGGACTGGGTAGCTCCCAGGTGTGAATATATGCACTGGTACTAATGAGGAACAGGGTTTAGCTTGAAAAGAGCATGCGTGCTTAGCAAAACCCTCCCTGGATAAAAGAAGCTTAAAGACAAAGAAGAAAATCTGCTTCGTGAATTGAGTGGATTTAATGAACCCTCATCTGCAATATACAAGCTTGATCTCTTTCCTCAAAGTAATATCTCATCTTGAATGTCTTAGATAAAAGAGCACAAGAAAAATTAAGGTTTTAAAAAAATTATTAACAAATGGCATTTGCCCTCATCGTTTCAAGACAGTCAAGTTTTCACTGTACAACTTTTTATGGATAGAATTTCTAAGATTGTTATTTGGTGTAGCTTTATTGACACTGAATAGGATACAATCAAAACATGGTGTTAGCATACTTTCTAAGCGGCTGAATGGGCTTTTCTTTCTAGTTCAAAAACATGAGACCAGCCATGAAAAAAACAGGAATAAGTCTCCCGAGGGGCATTTTGAGCTATTTACACATTTTTAAAGTGAGGTTTCTAGGTTTTCCAAAGATTTCTAACACATGGGAATTTAAAAATATTACATTTTACATACAATAAAGCCATATTTCTGACAAATATGGCGTTATTGTTTCTTCTGATGGAATTTCTTCTAGAAGAAACTAAATTAAAACTTTTTGATTTTAAATTCCTCCCATAGTTTTATCGGAAGCATAGAGCAGCTTGCTTCAAATCTTTGAAAATCTTTGATAAAAAAAGACTTATTCACAATAAATAAATAATTACAGAATATGTGTCAGGCTAACTTGTTGCAGGTTTTCTGGTGGCTCTTTAGAAATATATAAAGTGCACTGGGCTTGAAAATCAGCATTTAGCTGCATTAAGTCTTTTCTTGTGTTTCTTAGTCAAATACATTCATTTTAATGTAATATCTCAGGTAAATTTTAGTTCCAGATGCTTTCCTGGCAGAACTGAAACAATTTCTTTAGACCACAGTTGTCTGTGTCTCATTTGCAATCTTAACTATTGCATAGAAGTGACAATTTTTTTTTACACCATCCATAAAAAGCCACAAACAATGACCACCATAAGGTTTCTCCACTACAAAGGGAAAGTGTTTCAGAGGCATTCAAATGCGCAGTCAGCAGGATGGAGTGTATACCTTCAAAGGTTTCAGTGCAGACTGACTAGTAGATGACAAATAAATAATAAAAAAAAAAGATTGGGAAATAAAACACTTTATCTGAGCTTTTTTAAGCTCCTGGTATTCTCTGGTAATTGGTAGAGTAATAAGTAAGATCTCGTGCAATTGGAGCTCCTTTGCAATCAGAATGGAGAACTCCTGCTAGCTATTAGCAAGAGTGAAGTTTTAAGGCACTTCCATATTGGCTTCGCTTTTCTGAGCCAGAGGCTGCATTGATGTACAGACTCTCCTAATTATCTTGCATATAGCCTCGGCCAGAAAGCTTACACATGCTGACTAATGCCTCAGGTCTTTAAAGTTACAGAAAACATAAATCACTGCAATGCTACTAAAATTCTAATAATCAAGACCAATGCCATAAAAGTCTGCTGCTGTCGCATGATAAGGAACTCTGTAATAATAAATTACAAATTTAACTTTTTCTTTCTGAAAAAAGTTACAGGATTAGTCATTTTTCCAAATGGATCTGAATGATCAATATTTCCATTTCCACGTGGTGCTGACCGCAAGGTGAAGTTAGCTAAATGACCCTATTCTTCATTGGAATGAGACCTGCTGCACCCTCAAGGTTGCTGGCCATCTTCATTTCCTACTTGGGAAGGGAAGCAATGTTTTCCTTTGAGACATTTGTGTGCGGTATGCACATATCCTGTAATATATTAAGAAGCTTTTATCCTCAGCAGTACAGTGACATTACACAAGTTTTTCTGTGATAAACATATGGTTTAAATTCCTTTCAGTCTCTGCCTTGCTCTCTGTGTCTGCCTCTTTCTCTTTGTCTGCCTTTATTTCATCCTGATCCCGCTCTCTTATCCTGTCTCCATCTCTCACAGGGACTCGGTAATACCAGATTTGCTTAAAGGGATACTCCGTCTCATGGACTCTCATTTATGATTAGAGAACAGCTGTCCCAGAGGACCAAACCAACCAATCAAATCATTGCAAATGGACAAACTATCCACCCAGTGTTCAGATCACAAAAGCATTCAAGTTCCAGCGTGCAATGGGCAGCGTCTATGTATTACAATTACACAGTATCAATCCAGTTAGTTCTCTCTGGAATATGTTTTTATCTGTTTATTTTTTTTTATCAGGGGTTCTAAAAAAGAAAAAAAAGAAGAGTGGAGAGGCAGAGGTAGTAAGCAAAGGAAGAAAGAGAGATAACAATGGCAAAAATGCAATAGAGGGAGACAGCAAGAAAGAGTAAGCATGTTTGAAATGTCCCATTGGTTCCTGCTGTCAGGAACGCTTGTCAGCCAAGAATTAGACTGCTCCATGCTGCCAATGACTGACAGTTGGCCTGCGGTCTAGACTATACCCTGGAGTGGTTGAGGCTAAATAAGGGAAATGCCTAGAGAGAGACAGAGGGAGCACACCGGGCTGAAAATCAATTTATAGCACTGTCAGTCAGAGGCAGGAGGGGCGATGGGATGGAGATAAGGAGTGAGAGACAGAGAACAAAGGGTAAGACAGTAGGACAAACATAAAAGAAAAAGACAAAGACAAGATTTTTAGAAAACAGTAAACAAATGGGACTGATTGAGAGAATAAGACCAGAAGCGACTCTTGTGTTGAGGGAATCCAAGAAAATGAGGAGAGATGCAGAGAAGAACACAAAGCCTATGCTACAAACATGCTGTGAAGGCACTGCAGGAGGTGGAGCCTCTTCAAGCAGGAAACCATGGTTTCTAAATAATCATGCAGCACTGATATAAATCCACTGACTAGCTGGTATGAAAGTAAAACTCATTTGGAAACATCGCTTCTACAAATGGTGAAAATCAATCTATTGTTTACCACTGTAAAGTAACTGAAGTTTTTAAGGCATCTTTTAAATCGTAAATATATTGTGCAGAGGTGCTGTAACTAGCACAGGACTCTGTGTGGACTTTACCCAGCAAACTGCCTTGTATCAAATGAGAAAATATTTAAATGAGCCCTTGTGTAAATATAGCAGGTAGTTCCCCAGAGAATTCACAGTGAGTCCGATGATAACTGCCTCAGAACTTTATATCTGTAAAAACGTATGATGCTTTCCACTTGCTCTTTGATATTTTCAGATGTATTTAATGTCAGTATCAACACAAACAACAATGATTGCAGATACTGTAAGTAAAGAGCTTCATTTTTGACAAAACACTGCAATTTTCAAAGCACATTTTTTTGTTCCTTTTCACATCTTTGCTAAGCTCCACCCAGGTGTCACCTCCAGAGTTTTTCCAGTTATAAGAGCACATCTCATACAATACTGTACAATCTCCTGTGTAGAGCTGTATGTGGGAATGGACCTAATTCTCTAGGCTCTTAGGTGAAAACAGCCTCGGTTAAAGTTTAAATATTCATATAGTGTGGGTATCAGTTTTTAACTCACTGAGATATTTTTTAAGGAATTCCATCTTGTAAGGAGCTAATATTAAACTTAGAATTATTATTTGTAGTAATAAATATATGAAGGGATTTATTTCAAACTTGCATTCCTAAATTCACTGCAAAATACCATTTCAGTGGCTTTAGATGTTAGGCTATTTAAATGAATGTGTCTTGTCTTGAAACCCACACAGAGATGTTAAAATTTGATAAAAGCATCCAAAGAAGGTTTTACTGCGTCCCCACTAGAGCAACATTAGGGAAGTGTGGACCTGTCACCCAAATAAAAAAAAAACGAGGACCTTATCAAATAGTGAAGTTATAGTTTATTGTAAAAACGTGAAACGTATCACGTTATAACGTGATAGTTTATTGTAAAAACGTGAAACGCATCACGTTATAACGTGATAGTTTATTCTAAAACGTGAAACGCATTATGTTATAACGTGATAGTTTATTGTAAAAACGTGAAACGCATCACGTTATAACGTGATAGTTTATTGTAAAAACGTGAAACACATCACGTTATAACGTGATAGTTTATTCTAAAAACGTGAAACGCATCACGTTATAACGTGATAGTTTAATGTAAAAACGTGAAACGCATCACGTTATAACGTGATAGTTTATTGTAAAAACGTGAAACGCATCACATTATAACGTGATAGTTTATTGTAAAAGCGTAAAAACGCATCACGTTATAACGTGATAGTTTAATGTAAAAGCGTAAAACGCATTACATTATAACGTGGCAGTTTATTGTAAAAACGTGAAAAGTATGACATTGTAATTGGTGATGCCTGCTCTATGGCAATTAAGACACACACACACGCACCGTCTCACTGTGCTCAGGCAGGTAACGTACAGTGTTTCTTGTAAACTGTTCAACTTCTGTGTGTACAACAATAAACCAGAACAGAACAATTAATCATTGGCAAAAAGAACTGAAATCTTTCGCTTTAAATAATAAAGTTATATATTATTAAATTATATATTAGTTAAAATAATAAATTTATCACGTTATAATGTTATATGGTCCCTGTTTTTTTTATTTTGGTGACAGCTCCACGCCTCCGTATAACATCAACCAAAACACAGGTTAAAATTAAATTACAACAGACATTGCCATTAAACTTCAATTGTAAAAACATGAAAATTCTAGAAGGTAATGTGAGGCTAAGCAAAGAAAAAAAGATAGCATCTCTGTAGGGGAGCTGTTCACACCAGCAGGTGTGTTATTGGCATGTGAACATGTACCAAAACACACGATTGAATTTTATGTTGAATCTCTTGAATCTTACATTTAACATATAAAACTGTACTTTCAGATATTCAAAACAACATAGGGTAGAAAGATAATGAATGAGATTAAGTCAGTAGGTTCAAGTCTCCATCTGATGCTGAAAAGCTTTTTTCTGTCCTGCTTCCCAGCCTGTTTGAAGTTGATAAATTCTGGTGTCCCATGAGTCTTATGTTGCCAGAGTGGGAATTATTGGGTGTGATGTGAGTTCTGTAAAAGCTTGTAGTGTCAGGGCAGTGATGTAGATGATTACTGGAGAGTGGAGGAAGAGCTGCTAGGATTAACCACTGAGCTCTGCGGGAGAGTTGTGAGTTTAAGTGTCACATTCACACAGGATTCTGATTTGAATCTGTTCGCCAAGGCAAGGCAAGGCAAGGCAAATTTATTTGTAGAGCACATTTCATGTACAAGACAAAGTGCTAAAAACATTACAGCAAGGTGTATAATAAAATACAAGTGTATTAGAAAAAAAAAGATTAAAAACGATAAAATAGATTACATAAAAAATAAAGATAAAGAAATAAGTTAAGATTTCAGCGTAAAAGAACCAGCTGCAGATCTGGACTCCTAGTAAAAACTATTGAAATGCAGTTGTTTGGGGAGGTGTGAATGCACATACAAACTCTGATTTGGATCAAAGAAATAAACTCTGGCCTACCTATAAACATGGGCCTCGGTCTGCTTCAAGTGAACTGAATGCAGGAAGCAGACTACAAAGCAAAAGGCACTGTGGATTCAATGCAGGGCATTGTGGGTAAACACAACCAAAACATCCCCACGCATGGGGACGATGGGCGTTTCTGGCTAAGAGACATGGCTCGCAGTCAGATGTGGAAACACACGGTAAAAAGTTCTGACAAAAATATGACCGACCAAAGACCGCTAGGAGTTGATGTTGCTCCATGTTTAGTTCTTATCTTGAGGAAACAGAAGTTGTCCTGCATTCCCCAATTGACAAGAAAATTTTTCTTCTTTGTTGTGTATGTCTTGTCTTGCCATTCAGTAATTCTTGATGCAGTGTCACCTTTGGTGAGGAGGGGAATACATTACTTAACACGTCTGGTTTGTTTGAATATGTGCAAGTGTGAAAGCAAATTTGGGCCAGAAAAACGTTGCAACCTCCAACTGAACCGAGGCCCCAATCATACAGAGTTTAGCCGATTATCCTGGTGTGAATGCAACCTTAGTCTTTAACAAAGTAAATGTGATGCACCTTTGCAACTAGTTCACACACACTGCCAGTAACCTTTTTGTTCTAAAATATCTGAGTGATGGCACTTATTGTAGTTTAAAAGTACTACAAATGGTTGCATCCCTTCCTTTGTAGTAGTAAAGCCAACACTTAACAGTTGTTATGGAAAAGATAAAAACAGAAAGAGACCTTTGTTTGTTATACACTATAATCTATACACTATAATCTGCTACCCCCCCCCCAAAAAAAAAAATAAAAAAAATAAAAAAAATAAAAAAATGAAATTCAAATTCCAAATTAAATGGAAACCATCAGTATGCTACACTGCTGGGGACTTTTAGAAACACTGATTTACTCAGACCATTTAAAATTCTGAGGGGCTTTTACACCCTTCTACAAAATTATGTGGAAGTACAATAAAAATCCCACACCATCTCACTTTATTGTTACATTCACCTTAATGCTGTTTCCCCTTAATGCATTTTCATTTTAAATCCCATTAGCTTTATAAAGACAGAACACACATATTTACCTAATTGTTTGTTTGCCGTTCTTTTGAACATCTGATGCAGTATGTTTCTGATATGTTCCTAAGAGAAAACTGATTAAAGCTCCCTGACATGGCACGGTGATGATTGTTTTGTTAATTTACTTATTTAGTCATCTGTGATAAATAAAGTGTGGTTATCCTGTGGTTATTGCTTCCCCCCCTTAAAGTTATTGCATTAAACCATTGATTACTATTAATTCATTACATCATGTTTTCACAAAACTTTTTTATTTGTTTAGCTAGTGTTACTGCTGTCTTCCAAGTTAGCTTGTGTTAACGACAAGATCGTGTGTAAAGACTAATTGTAACTTCCTTTGAAAAATTCTATCTAAAAGAAAACTAGATACGAGATACTGAATATTTTTGTTAACACCATAGTTGTGTGTTCTCAGAAAGTCTAATGATATCTGTGTCATTTTGCTTCTCATTTGTATCTTCTAGTTAAATGAACCCTGTAGCCATGGTTTAACTATGGAGCCATGGTTTGAGCCTAAAAAAAGGTTAACATGGGTTTTGCATACTTGTTTTTCATGTGAATAAACATGAAGTTCCAGTAAAAACTAACTTTTTGTTATCTGCAGCATTCACAGACAGACTTTTGGCTAGACCCCAGAATCACTTTCGAATGCACCTGCTTCCCATTTTCCATAGTTTTTTGATGATACGGCTGCAAGCTGCTGGTTATCCTACTGAAGCGATAACTAAAATAACAGCAGCATTAATACACAACCTGGAAATGTCATTATGTTCATTTATTAACAAGAAACAAAGACCAATAAGGAATTAGAGGGGAAGTGGGGAATAGTCACCACCAAATACTCAGACAAACGGTTTGGAAAGCTTTTCTTCTTTTATTTAGGTTGTCAGTAAATTTTTACCATTTTATCTTTACATTGGCAATCTGTACAATTATAAGAACTCAATATTTTAGAACATAAATTATCTTTAATAATCTCTTGCATCACAGGACCACAGCAGGGTGCAGAAGATGGGAGTGGAGGGGTATGAATTTAGGAAAAAGGCAAAGGAAATAATAACACTTACTAATAAAATAAATAAAAAAGATGCTGGCAGCAGGCAAAGAATGCTAAGCAGAGGACTTCTTTGGTAAAGACGATTGTGTGTGTGTATTTAAGAAAAAAGGCAACGATAAAGAAAAACAATGCATTTAAAATGTGAAATTTAATCATTTTGACAAGAGATGATTTTTGAAGTAGCAGAAAAATAAGCAATAAAAGTATTATTGCTGTATCTAGAGCATTACTATTGATTACATCCATCAGCTCATCATCTTCGGCGCATCTCCTGAGACATCCTCCATGCATATATTGACATGCAGGCATAAAGAAAACAGTGCATGTGCAAAACCCTTACTGATTGGCAGTTACCAAGCAGAATAAAGGATTAATGAGGCCAAGAAAATAGGAAGACAGCTGCTGTCTTAGAGGGTTACTATTGACTTGTGTCTGCTGAGTGGCATAATTTCCAATGTGAGTAATGAGTTCCAACACAAACATGCACTTACAATAAAGTCCTTTTCCCCATGCCTCTTTTTCATACAGGTAGGTTGCTGTAAATCTGTTGTCGCAGAAACATAGACTTAAATGTAACCAACTGTTTTACTTGACACGAATCTTCTCCATGTGTCTCCCAACTTCTTGCTGTCATTCTTTCTTGATTGTATTTTTAGGTACTGTCAGTGCATCTTGCTCATTTTCCTGCCTTCAATATTGTTTGTCCTTTCTCTCTACTTAGTTAAAAAGATGATGTAATGCACAATTTTATGGTCCTTTTTTGAGTTTTGTCAGTGGAAATAGATCAGTGGAACATTTCTCTTAGTTTCACTAATTTATTTGGAAAATTTTAACTGATTGTAACATTATTATTTACTGTTATACCCTTGGATAAATATATATTAATAATGTTTTACTCACTGATGAAAGTTTATGGCAGGTGATTATGTCTGAGATAGTCAAAGAAGTTTTACAAATACATTTCCCATTAACAAATGCAGCGGCAGGATTGCAGTGTTACATCTTTCAGTACAGAAAATAAATAAACAGAAAAACAAATCCTTTAGAATTGGCCCTTGAATATCGGGCAGGCAGACTGTCAGCTCATAAAAACATTACAAATATAATTAATACTACAGTGTCTGTTGTAGCTCTAACACCGGAGCAGTGCAACCTTTAGTTTTACTGCTGTGTGGCATTGTTTAGAATTTGATTAGTTTTGCTCTTTTCAACAATGAAAGTTTTTTGTTTTTTTTTTATTTCTGGTGTGTTTTATATAATTTGCAATCGTAGCATATCAGATCAGGAATTCATGATAGAGGTTCCTGCAGTGCTTGCAACTCTTTAAAATTCACAGAAAAGTGGGCCAGCTGTGGAAATGGGTTTCATGGTAGAACATGAAAAAAAACAATGATGTGTTCCTTGATCTTTTTTTTTTTAGTGGGGGGGGGGGGGGGGGGGGGGGGGGGGGGGGGGGGGGGGGGGGGGGGGGGGGGGGGGG
>JBAMHW010000019.1:16870738-16906973 GCA_037177495.1 Rhadinocentrus ornatus
CATACATTATGAGCTTGCAATTTTCCAAATATCAAGCCACTTATGTTCAATTATTTTGCCATGCAAACTTGGACTGCACTCAGAGGTACATCTTTTTGACATTTAACACTGTTGTTTTAATGTGCTGCTGCCAGAACATGTTTTCATTGGAACTTGTAAACAATATCTAATTGCCCTTCTACTAAAAAAAAAAGGAAGTAAAAAGATAAAAAATAAAAGAAAATTAAGCAAATAGCACAAATGTGGAAATGTTTGCTACTGACCCTATTAGTCGTTGAAACCCATAATCAGTTCATGAAGCACTGCTGAGATAAGGATTTGGCCTTAAAATGATGGTTTACTATCTAAAGTGAGCAGGGTTATATGGGGTAATTTTACTTCCAGCTTTGCTCATCTCTCATTATTATAATCATTATTTTCACCAGCAGCGGCAGAACAAGTATCCCACTAATGCTGCAGTGCAACTTTTGCAAATAGAAATTTACTGTATACTAAAATACAGATTATTTATTTATATCACTTTAATAATAAAGTCACACATGAACATGTATGCAAAACAAGAAATAATATCTAATTGAGTTGGAGTAAGTAGGATGATGAATTCTGTTTGATTACAGTTAAGTGCACTCAGTCAATTAATGGCTGAAGTGTATCCAAAAGGTTGAAAAGACTTAAGCCCAGACTTGATTGCTGTTCTTGCTTTATTGTCTGTGAGCATTGTATATCTTTTAAAGGTGCCCTTTATATCAAGGAGAGCATAGAAGCATCTTAAACCTTTTGTGGCAACATTTGTATCTAACTTCAGTTTTTATTGTTTAATGTATGTAGAACCAATGGATGTTACATAAATAATTACATACAATATATAAATTATTTTTCATTTAACAACAAACTTTCAGGTTTGGGTCAGAAAATATTAAAGCTGCATGTAAAATAGCCTTTCAAAATCCTAAATGTTCCTTACAAAGCAACATTATGTGTGATTGTGGGAGTGGTAATGGATCACTTGGCTGAGAAATTGGATTATTTTTGTATCTGTGGCTGTGAAACATGAAAATCATATGTTTTATATTTTGTTTGGTGCTGTGTTGGACTCTAGTAGCAGCTGGGATAGGCTCCAACTCCTCACGAACCTGCATTGGAATAAGCAGGTAGAGACATTGGATGGATAGTTTTGTTATTGTTCTCTTTCTAGAAATGTGAAGGAGCAGCATTTTATGATTTGGTCGCCCAGTATTATATTCCTGTGTCATACACCATAATAGCTAAGGTTAAAAGAAACAAACACAAAAAAAATCTTAAGTTCATATTCTATCACTGCTGTGACAGCTTGATGTCAACTATCGCATGAGTTGTCTATAGAGAACTGGTGAGTAAGGGTGAGAAGGGACACAAAGACACACAGGAAACACAGACTTTGATGTTTCACTGAAAAAAAAACACAGATACGGGTATGTTGATCAAACAACATCAAGTTGTGATAAAAGATGAATCCTGCTGCAGCTAATATAACCAAAAAGTAACAATTTCTGCGCTGCACACAATGATGCATGCAAACACACATTATGGACACACTTGTCTGTCCTTAACATGCCATTGTAGAAAACATGAAAAGAGAGGAAATGAAAATAGAAGAATATGACAACTTTTTCTAAAAGTATGATGCCCTGTGTTTACTCAGTGTTTTGCATTCTTGGAAACAAATCTGAACAGAAATGTCAAATATAAGGGACTACTTAAACTATTAGCTAATGTTACCAGTTTAAAAACACCAGTTAGTATTGCTAGATGTGTAACTTGAGGACTTTTTACATCTAAAATTTGAATGCGGATGTGAAGGCATGAGTACAGACTGTTAAATAACTAAATGAGGATGTTTTGTTTGAAAACATGAGGGTCAAGCTTGTTACATACTCCGTGAGAAGCGAGAATTTTGTTGTTCTCAAGGCTGCAAGAACAAGGAAAAGGTTTGTATTGGTCCAGCCAATTCATACTCTACAAGAAGCTCTGTCTGTGTTTTTATGTGCAATTACCAGCTGACCAGGTCATTAAATTTTTAACAAGAAACTTTGTCCATGGCTGGGCGGGGTTGTGCACACGGCGGTATGCGTCTTTAAATCCAACGAGTTGTATACATTTCGTACTTACTCACCACCTCAATCAGCTGTTCATAAAAACTATCCGTTGAACCTCACATCAGGGGAAATGCAGAAGCCACAAATTTCCACTATATTCTTTCCGCGTTAACCACGCCCACCTCAAATGTCCGACCAATCAAACATGCTTTTCGTAGCCCCACGAGCAGAAATTCTGCTCGGCTACTGTGTCGAGAACAAACCACAAGCTGTCTCCATTCACGTCTTCAAGAGCAAAATGACGTCATTTTGTTCTCTAGGGGCCTCATTTATCAAACTGTTCGTAGCAAAGCAAACTACAGGTGGCGTTTGTGGAGCAAAAAGGAAAATCTGCGCACTTCTACTTTGATTTATCAAAGAGTGCCCGCGCACGTCCTACACCTGTTTCTGTTCATAAATCAGAATTAACTCAAAAGCGTGCACACGTGAGGGAACGCCTTCCCACGCCCATATGGTGGCTATAAATTGTCAGGTGGACGCCTTTAGTACATATTAATCACATTATTTCCATGATGGCTCGGGAGGGAAAAAGTGAATTTTTTGGGGTGTGAGACTGAGATCCTGATGGACCACGTTGAGAAACGTAAAAATGTTTAATTGGTGCATGTTCTGTGTCAGAACACTGTGTTAGAAAGGCAGAATAGTGGCAGCAGATGGCAGACGCTGTCATCGCAGTGTCAGAACACAAGACACGCAAGAGGCATCGGAACGTGAGGCTGGATATCTCATTCAGTATAGCATCCGCCCGCCATGTAGGAGGCGAAGTACGAATCCCACAGGGCGAAAACGCTTTGGAGAAAAGTGTCTGCTAAATGACAGTTCTGATGCCAGTAATTGAGTCATCTGTTCAAATTTATAAAATAAATATGTACAGATACATCTGAGATTTGTAGCAGTTTATTAAGTGTTAAATAATATTTCTTTCTAGTTGCTGGGTGCTCTGGGTGGGCGGAGCAGAGCGACACAATCACCGCTAATAACCAGGTGGACAAGGAGTTGCGGGATATAATGACCGTTATGACAGATATTGGGACGACAAATAAATATAACATTGTGTAAGAATAAATAAATAAAAGGAAATCCACCTCTTGTGTGTTTTTATTAGCGTTGCATTACTTCCAGACCTCCAGCCTCCAGTCTGTGTCTGGCTCTGCTGGAATGAAAAACCAAAGCTGGTGCTTGCTGGCAGCAGACTGTCCACCTTATTTAGCTGGATGTATTTTATAACATGTAAGTTTTGTTTCATAATAACTCATATTGTTTCATATCACAGCATTTCCTTGATTCCATTCTGTACCGGTGGTGTCGCCGTTTCCCGTTTCTCTAGATTATGTGCGTACGGCTGGGTCAGAGTTGCCGTGAAGGTAGGAACATTTTCCTGTAAAGTTGGTTTTCATGAATCGCAAAAGCTGACTATATTTGGCGGATGTTGGTTTTTGTTCCTATGCCAGCTTTATAAATAATAATAATAAATAATTTCTTGTTCTTGAGAACAACAAAAAAGTTCTCACTTCTCCCAGAGTATGTAAGAGCCTTTAGAAGAGGGTTCCTTGACTGAGTGGGAGCCCCGTATACTGAGGCTAAAAGTCTAGTCTGTGGCATTAGTTATATCAGTCCAAAAAAAGGTAAATTACTACCTTATTGTTGCTAAATACATTCACAGTTATACTGTCACTTGTCTGTATGTTTAATCACCTTAAAACAGACTTGCAAGGTCATCTAAAAGCTTCCCTGCAAATGTCCTGCAGACAAGAGTGAAGTCACCAATCATTTAAGTCTTTTTTTGCATGCTTGAGCTGTATAACTGCAGCTTTGTGTGCATCGCATAGATGAATAATCAATTAAAGATGCAATACACAGACTGCAGAAAGCAGCAAAGAATTGAGTGATCTTGTGATGAGTGTGTGAACTGCAATAGAATTTTTTTTTTTTACTTAGACATTTTCTTTATATATTGAAATGCTTTCAAAATCTTCAACTCTAAAATTTTTAAACCACTTATCAATACTGTTTGTCTTCATTAAACCGGTTATTTTTTCATCATAAAAGCTAAGCAGTGTACTGTTTTTGTTCTTGAAATAATCCTGAGAGACCATACTGACATTTCCCAGTCTGGCCGATTAGTCGGTTACTCAGCTTCAATCCAGCTCTCGTCTGCGTATATACAATCCCTTGACACCCTGTGACATTTTGTCAGCTTATTTAGCATTTTAAAAATAACAGCATTTTGGAAAACACCTTGCTTATTCTCAATCAATATGACTGCAAAATCTCAAATAAGCTCTTTCACTTCTTTCTGTAATTAGTTTCTCTCTGTCTTTCTTTTTTTTGGTATATCAGTTCTCTTTGTTTGTCTCCTCATACCTTCTCTTTGCTCCACTTAGTTCCTCTCCTTCTTTCCATGAATAATAATGTTGTCTTCTGTAGTTTTTAAGTTGTAAAGCTTTATTAGGAGGGGCGTCAGGACGATAGCAGAGTCATGTTTGCCCCTATGGCTTTAGCAAGGGTACTAAAAGCTCAATGCTCAGCCACATGCTGATTCCACAGAGATATGGCTTTAAAGGCTGTGCACACACATTGGTGCACACAAATAGCCAACTTGCAGACACATGCTTGTGTGTGCTCTCATGCACGTAGAGAATATATTGATCCAAGACATTCTTATCTGATGGCCAGAGCGACCAGTGCTCCCCAAAGTTATCAAGAAAGTTAGGGCTAAGAACAATGAGAGCAAATGAGCAGAAACAAGGGCAGATAGGATGAAATAAAGGGGATCATGTACGCACTACAGGAGGATCAACATTGAGTAGCAGAGAGACAAAAATAGAGGCAATTTCTGAAAAATGAGGAAAAAGGGGAACAAGTTAACCCTTTAAGGCCCAAACCATGAAAAAATAGTTAGAAAAGTACAATATTTTGAAAATAAGGTCTTTATTCAGCCCTTTAACAAAATGTAACAAAACAATTAGCAAATTTTATGTGTGACAGCCCCACCACCACCTGTTTTAAGTTTGTGTTGCAGGTGCCATCTGGTGATTAGTGGCACAAGCAACACCTGGGCCCGGTGTGCTCTGCCTCCTGTTTAAGAGTTTTGTAGGTGGGTGAGCTTTGTGCAAGCGTGGTATGTTTGGTTGTGTTCAGTTCATGTTGCGATTTTGGATACACTTCCATACACCTTTGCACTACTTACATCACTGATATAGACCTTCACATGTTTTACTCTGTTTTCTTTAATAAGCTATATTATCTAACAAAGAAACCATCTTGTGCCTGCTCCCTTTTTTCTTCCAGCCATTGAGCCAGGCTGTAGCACGTGTGATATGTCAAAAATATAATTGTGTGGTTTTCTGCTTAGGGGTAGATGAAGTATCAGAATGTATTCAACAGGATTTTGAGCAAAGAGTTTACCACTAGGTGATGCAAAATGTCTCAGAAACTGTATGTATCAAACACTGTATGTCACATTGGGCTCCAAGATAGAGGAAAAGAGGCAGAAAGATAAAGTAAAGCATGATAACACACATGCATAAAAAGTAGTGATTGCAGAAATTGAACATTCGGGAGATCAGATCGTTTGGAACAACTGTTCCGGAAAAACAATTAATCTTTTCGATTGTTTGGAAAGCACATTACCATGGTGACCTTACAAATGGTGGTGTGGTGGCCAAAGATGTGATTTCAAAATATTAATCTCAATAAACTGAAATGTTTTCATGTGTTGTTTTGTCTGTTGTAACTTCTTGTGTTGCTTTCTAGTGACACTTGTTTGTAAGGATGTATTATTTTAACCAATCAGTATTTCTATGGGGTGCTTTTGTACACAGGGGTGTAGCAAGCTTTCAAAGGTGTAGGGGGTGTGGTTTGTTACATCAGTACTGAAAAACATCAACTATTTGTTTTTTACAAATTTAACATTTATTGACCCTTAATTTCTAACAAGCAGCTAATGATTTATTAAAATCTAGGCCTTAAAAAATTTCTCATTTGTGCCACCTTTTTACTGGTCCTGCCTGGCACCCCTCATCAACGCTTTTTCATATCCTTCCTTGTATAAAAATCCTTTCCATTACCTGTGAACCTGGTTAGAGAAGGTCCTGCTCTGATCTGGATTTCAGAAGCCGTTCATAATTTCCCCTTCACCACATTTCATTAAATTTAATTTATTAAGATCCCCATTAGCTACTCAAACAACAGTAACTATTCTTGCTAGGGTCTCCTCTATATTACATTAGAAATTTTGTTATTTACATAATTTTATACACCATGCACACCCACCTACATACATAAACACACAAAAGAACATAAAATACAAAAAATACAACAGCTCAAAAACAAACAAAAGAAAAACCCCACCATTTATAGTTATTCACAGAAGAAGAAATAAACATTCATGGCTCCTAAAAGATAAACCTGCCTATTTGAAATCTAAACCTGATCCATCTGGCTGTATCACGACCAGCAACATTTACAGCTGTGTTACCAGCAAGCCTCAGCTAGTAATGAAAATAATATAAAATAAATGCAAACCAAAGGCTATCTAATTGAAACTAACTACAGTTTTACATCAACAACTTGCTAGTTTCCTTCTCAGCACGAGCTGATAGATAAACAACGAGAGACGCGCTAGGACAGAAAAAGCCGATCAGCTGATCACCGATAGTCACATTATGATTCAAGGAGCAACAGGAGAGTAAGGAGGAGAGAGTAAAAAAAAAGTGTGGGTGTTGGATCCTCTCATCATGACAGTGTGGCTGTAAAAACACCCACATCCCCCATGGGTGCGATGCATGTATGCATGTGATCACCAAATCCCACCATAACATAGAGAACATAATGCGTTCTTTAAGTTATCGCAATATTTGGCGCAAAGTCATTAACTAGCTTCAATGAAGTACCAGCAGACTGATACCTTTGGACAATGGACATAAGAAGGCGGTCCAATGATAACGTAAAGAAAGGAACATGTGTCAGGTGTCACACATAAGAATCAACCGCTTCCCGCAGTTTGAATGATTCCAGCGATATGACGAGACCTAGCAAGATAGCAACCACAGGTGCATGTGTCCTATCCTCTCCTCTTCCTCTGAAGACATTGTTTGCAGCTGGATTAAACTTTCTTGTGGTAAGTCACAAGTACATGTTTAGTATGTCTGGTTTTTGTCAGCTGCAGATGTTTCCTGATGTTTTACAGAATTGAAGTTGCAAAAAAATGAACCAGGATCAGTTTGGCTGAGCTCTACTTGCTTTGCTCTAAGACGAACTTATGTACACTTGTGCAGGTTAGTAGCTGAGTGTTCCACCACAGTTCCTCTTTGACTGGGATGTGGAAGAATTTATCATCTGCCAATTCAGCAAGGGCACGAGGAATAATTTAAAAATTTTAGAGTATTTTTACTTTGTAAAAATGTAGTAAAGATTTTTCATTGTTGCGTTTCTTAGAAATTTAATTCTGAAGTGGAGTAAAACAATCTTAACGTTTCAGAGATTGGTGACGTAATGAAAGGCGATATGGAACAGTGATGTGACATCCGTATCTTGATTCAGATCACTGCTGTGCATCAAATGTTCCACATTAGTTTCAGTACGAACTGGAACACCGTTTCAATCTTGCCATCGCTAATAAAAGACCATTTTTCCAGACTCGTTGGCATCTCAGTGGTCAGTGTGCTGTCAATCAGGAATGTTCCACATTCAAGTGGGGGCTAGTTAGATGTAGTGTTTCAGTACAAAACACTGGCTAAGCTCTTGCACAAGACCCATTTATTTGAATCAGGTGTGTTGACTCAACAACTCAAGTTTGAATTTTTACAAAAGTTTATTGTAGAACAAAATCTGAGCTTGACATCTTAGCTTCCGTCTCATTTTTCTCTTTATACATGTCATCTCAAGATTATGTTTTCTTGGTATCCACCCCTGAGAATACAGGCTGATGCCTTTTAAAGGATAAAAAAAAAGAAAAAAACAAGTCAAATAAGGTGGCCTGCAGTGAAGACAAGAGCAGCAACAGTATCAAAAGCAGTGCTGGCATGTTAGAGAGACAGACCACAATTTAGCAGCTTAAATAGACCGACTACAATGGTGGAGTGCATTTGATAGATACGAAGTCAAGTGAGAGGCAGATTACTTTGTGTGTGAACCAGCAGTGCAGCAAGTTGACTCCTTGAAATAGCTCAATTTTTTTAAAATAGATTTAAAGCTTAAACATGATATGGTATAACTGCAAGCTAAGATTTTGACTATTTACAATAACTGGGGAAAAAATAATGTTCCTTCTTTTTTTTTTAGTTTTATATCTGGCTTCTCAATAAAGGCAAGTTTACTTTTGTTTGTTTTGGCCTAAACAAAATTGTGAGGAAGATGTCTTTTTCAGCTGCTACTCCAGTATGTTTCCTCCTGAATTTAGTCACTGCACTTGAATTTCCTTTTGTGAAATGCAGCGCCGGGTTGAGGTATTTTAATGTCTGCATTGGCAGCATTTTTACCATTCCAAAATGGATATGGTGCATATGAAAGTAGGTTGGAGTGGCTTACATTTAATTTCCTGCAATAAGCTCTTCATTTTAATATAAAAATCACTGGTGCATGAAACTGCAAAAAATAAGTTAATCTCCGTGCCCAACAAAATGTATTGCAGACCCTTTTGCTGGAAAAAGAACAAATTTCCATTAACTGGTTACTTTAAATCTGTTACGCACTTTTTCTTTTCTTCTTTTTATTATCATCTACCTGCCTTTGCTTCCACTTTCTTCCTGTCTCTCTTTCTGTTTCTCGATTCAATATTAATTTAATTTAATCTTCTATTTAATTCAGGGACTCTCTGCAGAGTCTCCCTTTCTTTGATCATCTCCTTTCTTTTCCCTACCTCTCGCCTCTTCTCTTTTTTAGCATCCATATCCTTCCTCAGCCTATACTTTTCAGTTTTTTATCCTCTTTTCAATCTCATCTTCTTTCAATCTCATACATCCTCTTCCTTTTTCAAGAGGGAGGAGGTGGAGGTAAAGAAAGAGTATGAAAACGAGGAGGGAAAGGAAGAGAAAGTAAAGAGGTGCTTAGAGAAATTGAACATCTTTATGAAATAAGTGATGGGTGGAGGGACGCACAAACAAAAGAAGTAAAGTATGAAAATCGGCACAAAAAAAGAACGACCAGAAAATGTTGAAAAATGACAAAGAAGAGGGAGTATTTAAGGAGAACCAGATGAGGAGTAAGAGAAGATGAATATGATGGGAGGAGAGAGAAGGGACTGATAGCCCTGAGAGGCATAGAGGGGAGGGAGCAATAAGAAGTTAATAAGATAGAAAAGAGGGAGAAAAAAAGACATCAGCTTTCCCAGATTGCTGATATTACTCTGGTTTGCATCATTCACAAGGTCCCTCTGTCACTTTACTGGAGAATGTACATTAGCCTTCTGTCTTGGGAGAACCAATAAATCTCAGTGTAGCCGGCTTCCAGCTACAGTGGTCAAGTACGTGCTTGCAAAAAAAATTACAATTTTTATTTTATTTATTTATTTATTTCCATAACATCCTTTATTTTAAAATATTTTAGTCTCAAATTACAAAATTTGGAGTATGAAGCTTTTTTCTGAGTAAAACAAGCATTCCTCCTCTGCTATCAGAAATGCAAAGTAATAAATGTGACACAATATTTAAAAGTTTTCTTTTTTTTTCCTTTTGATTTTAGATTAAATATAAAAAAGTGAGGAAACCTGGAGCAATCTGAACAAAAATTGCACCAAGTTCACGTACAGTCATTATGGACAGTGACCCCATTCATCCAAAGGTAAGTAAAAATCAAAGTTTAGAAAGTTTAGAAAACTAAAGGCCAGTTTGAGGATGTTTAGGAACAGCAGTCCTTTTTACACATAATTATTTCATTTGTACATTTTCTGTGCTTTCCTGTTGCTTATTGACATGGACCCAACTAAGCCAGCATAGTGCATTCTTAAGCCACGTTTTCACCAATGGGTGCAGGGCGAGTGGGGACGCATCTTTTTGCATTTACTCCAGCAAAAACTGTAAAGGGTACCCTAATATCAGACCCGACCAATCATACTTTTTTGGGATCCTTCTATTACGGTACCAATCTAACACTTCCTGTCCGGCCTGGCATAAAAACAAAGCAGGAATGGCTCCTTGTTTAGAGCAAGAAATTATCTTTTTCTTGATTAAATATCCTGGGCTGCACGGTGGTGTGTTGGTTAGCACTGCAGCCTGTGAATGCATGGGTTCTCTCTGGGTAGGGGAGACCGGGACAGTTGTAACACGGGCCAGTTGAAACACTTGCAATTGCTCCAATCAGGGAGAAGTTAGGAATCATCTAATTCACTCTGCACATGTTCAGTTTAGTCCTTAGTCTGCATGTGAAAAAGTATTGCCGTGAGGCATTTACAACGAAATTTATGAGGGGAAATATGATTTTGAGGTAAGAAAGTAATTTCTTTTGCCCAACTTATTTTTGTGACACCATAGCTTGCTTTGTAGATGAACTCGTCAAGCATATATCATGTTGATTATTATTTAGCTGTTTTTCAAGAAGGTTATTTGTGGTCATGTTTTAGTTTTTAGCTGTATGGCAAGCTAGCTCATGAATAATGCACTTGGGGACAGTTGTAACACGTTTTCATGGGGTAGTTTGTAACGGTTTAGAAAATATGATTTAAGTGACATTTTGTTTTAGGGCACATTTGCCCCAGGATAGTCAGAGGGAGTTGTTGGTGTTGTGGGGAAATCAGAAAATCTTCACACCTTTGGTTTAGTTTGCTTTCATACTGCATTTTACTCAAGCGAACCAAACCAATGTTAGTAAATAAAATGTTATTGTAGTTTAAAGACTCACAACAGAACTTTTGCAATGTTCCTAGTGAAGCGCCACCCCATCAACGGCTAAAACAGCATCGATCTTATATCCTATCTGTACTGTGAGCTCTCTTTAGCCAGCAAAAGCCTGTTTCATATTGTATTCTATATTTGTTTATACTATATTAAGACATGGAAACAGAACACACCCACATGTTGTGCCTGTTTAGTCCCTTTCTCTCTTTCTTTTCCTCTCTTCCTACACTGTCTTGCTGCGTTTCTTTGCTTTTTCAGTGACGGTGCACATTCAAAAGCGGCCAGTGTGTTTATATCCGTTTGCTAGCGTGTGAGGCAAACATGCAGAGTCCCGGATGAAATAGTTCTATGGTGTGATTTCTCAGCCTTTGGACGCTGCTGGGCAATGACGGTTTCAGAAATTGGTTGGAAATTTACATAGTGCGTCTTTTAATTCTATGCTGTGGGACCAGAGCATTTCTGTTTACAGTTTGGGCCTCATTTCAAAATGTTACATTTCACCCCAAGGCATGTTACAACTGACCCCGAGAATGTTGTAACATTTCATTCCTTGTGTTTGAGTTCAAACCATGCATTTTCTGTTTCTGCTGCACAGGCAGTTTTCATGCTATTTATTAGCAGACACTTGAAGCTAGTTTGCATAGCCGTTTGAACACACTGGATAAAAAGAGCTCAAAGATAGAGAAAGAAATGTCAAAATTGTTACAACTTTACCCAGTCTCCCCTACTCTGGCTTCCTCCCACTGTCCAAAAACACGCATGTTAGGTTAACTGGTCACTCTAACTTCTCCCTAAGAGTGAGTGTGTGTGTGAATGTTTTTTTGTCTCTCTCTCTGTTGGCCCTGCGATGACTTCCATTCTCCTTTGTTTCTGAGTCGTGTTTTGGTTATACTTTAAGGAAGGCGCTGTGATGGCGTCATGCAATTACATAGCTGAGGCATCTATTGCTATTCGACAGATACTCCGCCTCCCAGATAAGGTTACGGTTGGCTGTGGGGACGCAAAGAGATTACAGTTTACAAACCAAATCCACACCGTAATCGTCCCGACCCACACTCGTTGGTGGAAACGAGGCTTCAAAGACAGTCCTGAGAAAAAGACATTCTGCAAACCTGTTCCACTTCCATAACTTAAAAAAATCCAATGAGGCACAACATATTGGCAACATTCCTGCTTTGAACAGCCTGCATGAAAAGAAAAAAAGTGTCCTGGTTAGGTCAATGCAGTCTCAAGGCAGTTCTCATGCTGTCACAAAACTTGATCAAAAGATGCTCTTTCTTTGATCCAACATTCTCTTTACTTTTAACATTAACCATTAAGCAGTTATATATCTATAAACTCTTGCTTGACTTACTAAAATGGGTGTTTTTCTTGTCTGTGTTAGGAGTGTGGATGATGTAGTAGTAGAGTTATATACATAACACAGGTTGCAGAGGGTTCATCTACCTGACCCATTTCTTTTTATACTTTCTTAGTTTTAACTCTGCCTTTCATTTACTGTGTAGTTGGATTTATGCACATAAACATGTAGCTTTTTTTTTTCCATTTAAAAAGACATACTCCTGTTTTAATGGTCTGCCTGACCTTATACATGAAGTATGAAAAAAAAATATTTCTGGGGCAAAGCAGAGATTTTCATGAATGTATTGTTCTTGAGGATTTTGGTTGACAGTCTTTTGATGACACTTTACAATTATTGTAATTCACAATCCGTATTGTTTGAAGCCTAAAAGTGTTTGACTGGCCACAGCATGGATTCCAGATCTAAATCCAATAAAAACCCATGGGAGCGAGATCAAAACCAGCTATGAGCTGAGCTTTGTTCCCCAATATCATGGCTTGACCTTACTAATACTTTCATTGCTGAAGAGAAATCCCTGTAGCTTTTACATTTATCTTACTGGAGGTGATTTCAGATAAAGGGTGTTGTAGACTCATCGCAAAAGAGTAAAATTCACTTCTAACCAAGCATTAGTTAGCTTAGTACAAAGACTTGAAACAAGGAGCAACAACTACCGTGGCTCTACAGAAACCTAAAAAAATCCACCTGCTAGCACCTATCAAACTCACTATTTAACCATGTGCCAAAATATAACTTTAAAGTCACTACCTATTTAACCCTAGTAAGTTATTAAGATTAGATTAATTCAATTCTAAATATACAGTATATCTATCCAATTATGGTGAGGGGACATATAAGTGTATGTCCCCAAAATATCCAAGTACTTATAGTAGTCATATAACGGAGAAAATAATTTCTGGAAAAATACTTTCAGCCATGCATTCTACGTCTTCACTTCTCCACCTCCATGAATACTCTTCTCTTGAGTGTTGCAAGTGTTTCCTGTTCCTTTCTATGTATCAGCCACAGGCTCAGTTAATTTCAGAGGCTATCTTTGAAGACTAACCACAATCACTGGATTCATAATCCATGTCTGAGGCCAAATGATACCCCTGATGATTGGACAATGACATATTTTTAATTAATATTCTCAGTGAATTGCTGTTTTCTTATAAGCCTATGAGGAATTTCCCTCCATTTATCAGACTGAATAAATGAATTATGGTTGGAGCCACCACTGCTGAGTTTCACAGCCTTATTTAGAGTCTGAGTGCTCATTTTCCTTTTCCATCTGCAGACTTCATCACATTCCCTTCTTAGAAGTCTTTCTCGTGTTTGATGTGTCTGCTGGAGGGGTTTTTAAGATATGGAGGGAAATTGAGCACAAGAACCTCCCAGACTTGGGCAAATAAAACTAGGAAGCAGATCATTTGATTTGTGTAATCTGAGTTCCTTCAATTACTTTACACTGCTGGGGTGCTGGTTGTCAGTGAGTGATTCTGGGGTAGCAGCAAAGACAGCTGGAAGGGAGAGGTTTGCATTTCCTGCACAATTAAGAGCCTAATAAGTGACATACAATGGCAAATATACTGATATATGTGTCTTACATTTCATGAGTAGATGGGTTTTACTTGTCATCTGATTGCAAAGTTTTATTTTTCCTCTAGTTTCACTTAAATAACTAGGGCATCTTCCCTCTCACTCCCCCTGTTTGCCTCCAACTCCCATCCTATATGTCTTGCACGCGTACATTAGCCACAAGCTCCAAACAAAACACACCTGGCGAGAGAAACACAAGCATGGAGTGGGAAAAAAAAGACAAAATGATGGAAAGAAAGAAAAGTAAGAGCTGATTGCTGCCTGGAAATTGAGGCCAGGGAGAGAAAAGAGACACAAAAGGTCTCATAAACACATACACACATACAAACATGCTTCATCAAGTCACACACACGCTTCATGTGCTGCTCACACACATTAGCCTGAAGCTCAGCACAGCTACACCTGGCAAGAGACAGAGACAGACGCAGAGAGGCAATGGATGTGAGCTTGGCTTGTGAATTGGGGTCATGTGGAGAGAGACACAGGTAATGACAATAGGGGGTAGAACGAGTTAGGAAGCACTGACGGTGTGAACTGGGTAAGAATGAACCTTTAAGAGAATAGAGGTAAAAGAAGTAAAGATTTTTCAATAGAAAGAATGGCGGATTTATTCCTGAAAGCTGACAAAATTAATGGAAAAAGCTTAAAATTGAAAATGGCATATTAAGTTGTGGTCTTGATGATATAGTGTACATAAATATACATTAAACATTTTCTGGAAAATCTCTTTGAACAATCAGAAAGACTAAACAGAAATCATGTAGCTAAAAGAACCAAAATTACTGGGTCACACAAGAAATTATCTGCAGTGTTTATCTTCATAGGTCTTTTTTTTAATACAAGTTATCCCATAACACACAAGCAATTCCTATTTATATGCATGGAGTGTGACTAATCAATGTGTGCATATAATGTGAATAAAAAAATACTTTGTAATAGTAACTGTAATAGTTTATTGCTGAAACTTAACCAAACAGTGGCTGACAAAAGCAACTATACACTTATCAACTCACTAATGTATGGGCCAACAGAACAGCGATGCAATGAACATACATGTCATGACATACATCTGTGAGATCAAGTTTGCTTTATACATCCGACACTTGCCTGCAGAAAGCATGACCCCTAGCCTGTCCCGTAGCCTGTACCGTAGTCTGCCCTGTGTGCTCCACTTGATTGGAACTGTTTATTGTGATAATAGTAAAGTAACGAGTTCTCTTATAAATTTACCTTCGTTTTACTTATCTATAATTTCTCCTCCACTGCCTGTTTGTTTCTGTTTTGGTCAAATCTACCATATATCTACTATATTACCATATTAAAACTGTGAGGGGGTTGTGCAGTCAGGAGAAGCAGAGCAAAATGATTCATGCACCAGCAGAACCAGATTGTAGTAGAAGACTGGCGATGAGACTAGCATGCAAAACAGAGGAGAAAAAAGCAGCAAAATACCCATAATAACTCTCTTCTGAGCTAAACTGAGCTAAAAGTAGCACCTCCACCCAGGTAATAAGCTTTTGACTTGACTACATTATAAAGCAGCTAAAACTGTGTTCCACAAGTTTACAGTATTGATTTCTTATGTTAGTTACATAGAAAAACTTGTTTGAATCCATATTTTGAACTATTTTTGTATCCTTCAGGGTCAAAACAGAAAGGCTCAGCAGGGAGATGACCATCCGAAACCGGAACCTAATTTTTGGTACACCGCAGTAGCACGTGTGACGTTTTGCAGCTTCGCGGCAAAAGCTGGGAAACCACTCTGCGGGTAAGACGTGTTGTAATGTTGTCTCTTTCTCTGTTAAGTTAGCTATCCGAAAAGCACTTTGTTTCGATTTAAAACCCTAAGGAAGGGTTGTTGAATAACTGCCAATCTGTGTTCTGAGTTTTTTTTTGCATAAACGGCCATTAATGTTATTAAACCTGTCGGGGATTTTCCCTCGTTGCTCTCTGGCCTGCTGTAGGAGACAGAGGGAGACTGTGCTGCTGTCTGTGTCTGACTGTGCCCCTCCTGCTATCCGCAGGTGTGTGAGTTATAGAATTGTTAATGCTGAAACATTACTTATTGTATAATATTCTGATTTATTTTTGTATTGATTTGTTTACGATGGATTATTTAATATTGTTCAAAGTGTACCGACAACTTCAAAGTCATTCTCTATTTTTATTGTGGTTATTTGAAAAAAAGTTTAAAAAGCTGGGAAACCACTGTGCGGGAGACAAAGGGAGACTGTGCTGCTGTCTGTGTCTGACTGTGCCCCTCCTGCTATCCGCAGGTGTATGTGAGTGTGAAATAAACTGCAGATCCAGATTCCAGTTGTAACATCGTCATTCGCCAGCAACCATTCAAGAGCCGCTACACGTGCGTGAGAGAGAAAGTATGATTAGGTGTGTGTGTGCACTTGGATTTGTTTTATAATTAACTTGGGTGTATGATTCCTTGTGTTTTTAAAGATATAAAAATAGTTTTTATTATGTAAAGCACTTTGTGTTGCCGTTATGCATGAAAAGTGCTGTATAAATAAAGTTTGATTTGATTTGTTATATAACCCCATTATATATATAACACCATATGTGCATGTCAGCAAGGGTAAAACCTTAAATGACACCAGAGTCTCTATGAGTATGTGTGCTTGTATTTGAACAGATGCATGAAAAACACACGATTGTGTGTTTGTGCTTGTATGAGGTGTTGGGTGTATCCTGTTGTACAGGCAATTTCTCAATTGACATTCAGATTTTCTTCTCTCCATTTCCTTCTTTCTCTAACACGTGTATTCTTCTTCTTCTAATCTTAAGGTAATTTACATTAAAATCCATTAACGCTCTCATTTCCATGTAAATACACACTAGTAATAGCTGTTAATATCTATAATTTTGTAGGATTTTAGTAGATTTGTTAAATGGATTTGTTACATTGATGTAGATTTTCAGCAGTTGGCAAGTTTTAAGTGCTCCTCTCTTCTCTTTTAAACATGTTAACAGCATCTTGTTGATTTTCCCTTTTTTAAAAACAAACATTTCATGTAAATCAAAGCACTCTGTCTAGCTTTCTAATTTTTTTTCTCCTTACTGTCTTGTCCTTGTGAGTTTACTTTACCAGGGATGTCTACTTGCTACTCCACTTCTTCCTCTTGTTTCTCAACACTCACTGTGTTCAGGTCACTTTTATTTATTGTTCTGCAGGCATAAATCTTATCACCTTCTCTCCAATATTGGCGCCTTAAAAATATGCAATATGACTGTCACCTTTTTAAACACTGTATTGCAGAAAATTGTGTTGAAATCACGTCTGTTCCAGTGACACAATGCTCTTTGGTTTAATTTAACAAAATTATTTGTTCAGGTTTCGATAAAAAAATTAATAAATACCCCAAAAAGTAGATGAGTGTGTTTTTAATTTAATAATTGTAACTTTTCAGACTTAGTAGTTAACATATTTTTTTAGAACAAAATTACCAATCAAAAAAATAAATAAATTAAAAAAACAGAGAGGAAGAGGAACTTTCATAACATTATGAGGAATGAATGGTTGTTCAGTTAACAACAATCATCCCACAACAGAAAAATAGCTTAAGCATAAATGCCAGTACTGTCTTGTGTTGTAGCACGTTTTCATGTTTGGCCATTCTCATCTTTTATCACAAGCTAAGTCTTCTTGTTTTGACAGTGGGTTGGCCACTTGGTTGACATCGTCTAAATGGCATCTGTTTACTTGAAAAAAAAACTTTTACCGTTGGCACGTGATATAAATTGGAAATTAAAGTGGCAGTTTGATTTATAAAAGAATGGAAAAAAAAACTCCTAAATTTTGAATTCTTTTTGAGCCAAAGCAAAAGCTGAATAATTTGGTTGTTTGTTAGATTTTGCAAGATTACACAGAACTACTACGCCAAATTTCTTTAAACTTGGAGAATGGGTAGAGAATAAACATGTTAAAATTTAGTGCAGATCGGGATTACTTTTTAATTAAAATGACAAAGAACAGCTTAGGCCTCCACAGAGGATCTGCTCTCTGCCACTGTTGTTTGACGCAGTAATTAAATATAACTGGTTTGCATACTAAGATGTTGGTTTGTGTTTGTTGAATGAACAGTTGATTGGCAGGGATTCAGCACCCTTTATGCCTCCGTACAGCATCACAACCCTGTAGACACAGCTGTTGGCCACAGAGGGCGCTGTTGCTTTTATTCAGCAAATCCTGCAAACTCGTACTTTAGGAGGTCATGCTCATTCTGTGAAAATCAAGCTTGTATCTTTGTTTAATTTCTTACAAATTCTTTGCTCTTTTACCCTTTCTTCCTATTTGTTATTTACTCTGCACTGTTACATATTCAGCTTGTGAATCAAATTAACCTTAATCTACAAATTCTTCAGACGCAACTGGACATTTATTATTAAAGAAATGTTTATAATTTTTCCCATCGTGTAGTCAAATACAAAAGATGTATTTTCTGTACATTTCTATGTCTGTTTACCCACAAACATCTATCCGTGAGTTTAGCAGAAAACTACAAGCATTTCAGGATGGTGTTAGCAACATTGAATTGGAGTCAAGCCTTCTTTTTTCTGTTGCTCACACAAAGCAGAGCCAGAGATGTAATGGAGGAGCTGTGTTTTACCTTGAAGACACAAAGGACGAGGAAGAGAAAGAGATGAAGGCTGGCGATGGGCCTAAAACAAACATAGGGACTGTGGGAAAAAGAACTAAATGAATATTTCTCTTCCATCTCTTTTCTACCTTTGCCTCTGCTGAAGTTTTCTGAGACCCTGAAAGGCAATAAAACACAAAAAAGGACAGACACAAGCACTACAAGTACACACTGACATGCATTTCAAAAGTCTTCTATTCTATATGGGCTAAAATATTTAATATGCATATGTAGCTGTAATCCAATGAGTTATTCTACATATAATTATGCTACATCCAAAGAATAGCATAAGGAAAACACATTGCTTGCTTTGCCATTTTTGCAGCTGAAAAGAATCGATACTACACTGACAAAAACATCTGATCGTGGCCTATAAATTTTTAAAGAACTGGTCCAGAATGACCAGGAAATCACACAGCAACACTATTTAGTTTGAAACTCTAAGTTAACATGGCTCTGAGTGAAAACATATGACTTTTTCAAACAGATTATAACTGAACAGCGAGGCTGATTCAGCTAATATGAACCAGAGGAGCAGCAGTCTCACTTAATAGAAGTGCCACCTCAGAAATAAAGAAAATCTATTTGTCAGAAAACCTAGCAGCACATCTCTTGCTCATATTTTCAAGTTTGTGTGAAAGTTCTTAAAGTGCTGAGTCAGTATTGTGAACTTATCAGACTGAATAAAAATAATAACAGAAATAAAATAGATAAATAAAATAGAAAAAAACAAACAAAACTTACATACCACAAACCAAAATCTCAACTTAGCCACACACACACACTTAATGAAAGGATAGCAACTCATCCGGTCAGCACAACTCTGCCCCTCAGGGATGATGCTTCCTCAATGAGTGTGTGTTCATATCACACCTCAAACTAGGCTAGCTCATACCCGAGGGTCTAACACTGACATGCACACGCACTAACACATGCACACACTTGCAGGAAAACATTTCATTTCTCTCTCTCAGAGCTGCAGAGCTTGTCTCTAGATTCAATATTCCTGTGCACCTCATTTCTTTTATGCTTATAAATGACATCTACTGTACATGTAGCATAGCTTCATTTTTCTTTTTTTCCCCACAAGTTGATAGAAAATGGACCCATTTTTACATTCAGATCCACTCTGCATTGGAAAGCAATCTCTCATACTGTATCCATCTTACATGCTGAATCAGCATTCAGTAAATCATGTAGAAGTCGGAACAACTCTTAATTCAGTATCACGGACAGATTTTCTGAGCTTTGCATTTCAAGTCAGCTAAATGCACACTGTACATAGGTTCCACAAGGTAGTGTTACACATTGACTCGGAGAGAAAGCAAGCATCACTAAAGGGAAAAAGGAAAAAAATTATCCTGTAACTGAAACCTGAGTTACGTGTCAACATTTTTCTTAAGTTCACCGCATACTTCAAAATGAATGTGGTACCACAACCATTAATTTTGTCTTTTTATCAGATACAGGAAAAAAATACAGCAGGCAAAATACACCATAAAACATGAAGTTGGTACCATTACAGCCAAAGAAGGTGTTGCTACTGCTATGAATGCTAAATTAGCTAAATCACTTTGTCATAAAGCACAGTGTTAGCAACACCATTTTAACAGGTGTTCACTGATCTAATAAAGAGCTGATACTTTGTTTTGTTTTCCTCCACTTTTGTTAGTCAAATAGGTTTTTGCTTATTTTGTTCTGCAAAGTCACAAACTTAGTCAAGTCCTCATTAAAGAGATTACTTTTCTTTCTAACAGAACACACTCCTCAGTATTCTGAATCACCTTGTATTTTAATGCATTTCCCCTGTCATCTGATTGTACCACATAATTCATTTGCAAATTGTGTGCCACGTCAATCATTCGCCATGGTCTCTCCCAAATGTGAGCCATGCGTCCAAATGAGCAAAGAATTAATGCTAGTGATGTATGTTGATTACAGCCTACTGAATAAACATCTTATTGTCTGGCCACAAGTGTAGAAGAACAAAACTTACCTGTATTTATAATGCAATAAAGTAATAAAATTGTGTAAACTTAGGAACAAGTATTCTTCTTTTTAAAGATCATGACATTTCCAGGTTAGTTTGTAAACCACAACAAAGTCAATGTGAGTTTACCGAACATTTCTGCATGTTTTTCCAAAGGACAGCGACTCAGGTGTTTGTTAGAAGCATACCTAAAGTAGAAAGGGAGCAGTTGCTTCACACCATTTCAGATCAATCAGCAGCAATGCACAAAAAGAGATTAACATTTTTTTTTATTGTTGTTTCAATTGCTTTTATAAAGACACTTGGGAAAAGATACTCATATCTACCTCTTTAGTCCAACCCAAAGAAAAGGTCTTTTTTTTTTTTTAATTTATTTATTTATTTTTTTTACTCTCTTTTTTGTTCTTAAGTCAAGACCTGGAAGAACCAACACAACATTAAATGTAATTGCAGTCTGTAATCAAAGCAACTGAAGAGATTTTATGATCTTTTTGAAGTGATGATGTAAGAAGGGAGCAATAAGCTAGCAGGGGGTTGGGGTCGTTGTGATTTTTACAAGCGTAATACATAGTCCTGGAAAATACACACAAACACTCCCACGCAATTACATAGCAAGGCCGCTATGAGCAGGCAACCACATGTTCAGTAATGTGCACTGTCACATTAAAAAAAGATGTGAAGAGACCAGAAGATTCACACTACTGTCATAAAATGCTAAAGATTTTATATCACAATATTTATGACAGAAGTAAAGTGGAATAGGTTTTAAGACTGGAATTAGAGCCAGTGACAGGATTCGTTGAGTGTACCAGTTTGGCTGGAGGAAGTGATCTAATTGAAATAGATTTTCTATCAATGTGACCAAGGTACTGTATTTTTGAGCAATGTCACTTAAAGAAACTCCAGTATCTGGATGACAACATGTAAATGTGGCGCATACACAACAACTTCTCAAGTTTTATACAATGTCGATACAATCTAAAAAGAACAACACATTAATCAAGATCCTTACAGAAAAATATAAACAAAAGCTGGATATCTGCAAGCACAAAACCTCCTGCACAATGAAATCAAACAACTGAACATGGTAGTTTAAATATTTCAATAGGATTCTTAAGGTCTATTTATGCTCCACACAAAGGACGGACATGAAGCATGTCGTTCATTTTCGGTGTCATTTATGTGCAAAACTTGATCTGTTTTTAGGTCCCTTGTGGATGCGTACCCTGATAGAGCAACGGAAGAGTACCACTGGAAACTGGCAGTATAGCTGATGTGCAATCCGTTAAAGGTACAAAGAAGAAGAAGCAGCAATGTATTTAATGGATACAAAGCCGTCTGTGCTGCCTCTTTTTATGTCTCTTTTTGGGAACATTATTATGATCTCATCCACCATGGCCATGTTTACTAGGTGAACTCTGAACTCTCTCCTCTGATTAATGCATTGGCTAACAACAATGCAAACATAAGGGCACATGAAAGTATGAGGGCATTGTACTTAAAACGGATGTACATGTACATAAAAAATCTCTCCTAAAACATAGTCATAGAGGGATTAAGGCAGTGTGTTGTATCTGATTTAGCTTGGGAATAATTCACACAGCCCTTAAAGGAGCTAAATGACATCTCTGGGGGAAAGAAAGATTAGTAATTTGATCCCTAACTGGGGTGTTAAAGCAGGACACTGATCTGTGATTGTTCCTGCTGGCATGGACAGCTTCTAGCCTGGTAGTTTTAGTGCAATCAGCGTGTGAGTGTAATATTAAAAAAAAAACTCAGTCCACTCTGTCAGTCCTGCTGTTTGTCTTTTTAGTCAGCTGCCAGCCCAGCTTCTCATAAAAAAGTCAAAATTATATGTGTATGCTCTGCTTCATTAGTTGGTCTTGAGCACAAATCCATTATTCAAGTAAAACTAGCAGTCTGCTAAATGTACTTAAGAGTCCTTAGCTCCTTTGCACCCATAAAGAAAAGCCTGTAGCTCTGGAGCTGAACAGCATAATCCAACAATAATGAAGACTCCTAATTAGCTTTTTGTGTTTGTGTGTGTATAAGTGTGTGTGATGTGAGCTTGTCAAGAGGCGGGTGGTATGATTCCAGTTGTCGGGGGGTAAGTGAGTGTGAATCAACCCTGCTGACATCAAATACTCTCATACACACATGCACACACACCAAAGCGCAAGTTAAGCTGTACATGCCACTCATTGCACGAGTCATTGTTCTGAGTGCCACGAGGCATATTGAGTGCAGAAAAGTGAGACGTGTCTGCGTGTGTGTGTTAGAAAGAGAAAGGGAGAAAGAGAGAGTACCTAAAAAGTTATACAGTGACAAATCAACAATATTCATGAGCACTCAGCGTCTCCGTCCTGTTTCTGAATACTTGAAACATTCGTGTGGACATGATGTCTCACGCAGACACACTAACACCAACACACACATAGGTGTGTTAGGATGCTTTTGCTGAGTCATCTCGACCATTTAATTCACCTAATCTCTTCAGCAAACAGCTGCTGTGACATCTCAACCTTGGATAAACTTTTTAGACTCGCAGAATTATTTGGAAGAGCAAAAACAGCCGATTTCATGAGGCGGCCATTTTGAACTAAAACAGAAACTTTGCAACAATGAACACAAAAAGAGGCAGACTGAGAACATGCAGTATAGACATGCTAGGGTGCCCACATAAATGAAAACATGTGCAGCTTTGGTACTTTCTTATAGCAGTGATAAACACAGTCAATGTGGTTCACTGGAAACAAAAGCAAGGTAACAGACGTACACTGATCACACACTCTTCCCATGATGCATAATAATTCTGTTTGCTTGGTAAGAATGAAAAATGATCAGAGCATTACAAAGGCAATTATTTTCTTTTTGCTTGAATGAATTATTTTATATAAATATCAAAATTTTACACAATTATCTCCTTTAATCATTCTTTTTTTCTACCTTAACAATTAAAAACTCTTCACAAAAATTTATACAAAAATAAGATTTATTCTCCTCATGCCTGTCTGGGTGGTGACAGTGTTGCCAGATTGGTGGGCCCACCGGGTGAGACGCAGCTGAGGGTGAGAGCTTATAAATATCACAAACATGCAGCTGCCTTGAAAGATGTATAATCTCAAAACTAGGAAAAAAGAAAGGAAATCTTTGGCTGTATCATGTAAGCAGGCAATGCCTTTGTACAAGTCATTCTAAATTCTGTTGAGGATTTATAATATACTTGAAGAAACATTTGAATTGAACATACTCTTTCAGCCATTCTGCTTCTAATGGTCAAACTGAGGAATAAAGTAAAGTAGCTGTGCTGCGCATCCAATAAATAATGGAGTAACAGTCTTAAAACATTAATTTCTTAATTAAATGTCTATCTTATTGCACAAACAACTTGTTAAAACAAGGTTTTAAAACCCCAAACTTTTTAGTTGCATCAAGAAGGACGGAAAAATGAACTGTGAAGACCAGTCTGGGAAAAATTATTTAGAAGACATGTTGCTACATTAAAAGCAATAAAATGTTTTGCATGTGCAGAAGACAGTTTGCTGAGAGTAAATAGCTTTTCTGTATCTCTTCTAACAGTGCAGTATTTTTCTCATCATTTATACCAACAGTCACTCTATATTTGTTCTCAGTGCTCTATAAATGAGGAGGTTCTGAATTTATTTATTTGGCTTAAGGCAGAGAAAAAGCACAACAAAATCCATAACATCTGTTTCATAATAGACTCAGTCCCTTTACTCTAAATGAAATAAACTGCTATTACAATCAAGACTTTATATGGGAAATTATTGATCACATTCAGCTGGGGAAGATATGAAAACCGATCTCTTCCTGGGTGTCTTTTCTGATTCTGTACTGAGACTGTAGGGATGAGGTTAGAGGAGAAGTGTCATTGAATGTTGGCCCTTCCCCCCTCAAAAAACCCCAAATATGTAGCACTGTATGAGTGTCAAGGAGAGTAGTAAGCTATTGTTCTGTTGTCTAAGGTTATTATAAGGTCAGAATAACATGATTTAAGGACCCTAGAAAAATGTACAAAGAACCTAAAAACCCAGCTTCCTTCACTGCACACTTAAGAATATTCATTGCTATCTATCCACCTTCAAGGACAACAATATAGGATTTTATGCACAAATACAAGGCAGAAAATGAAGTTGGTTCTAACTTCCTGACTTCTGTTATAAACTTGTTTTCCTTTTCTGAAAACCCAATGCTGCTGCTGATTTATTTACTTGAAGATCTAGACGTGATACTTCTGCAAAGGTAAACTCTATATACACATAAAAAAACTGGCAGTGGATATGATACTGTAATAGCAGTGCAGAAGATGATATCTATCTTTGAAATTTAATTCTATTTCTTCAACTTCTTAATCTCTCCACGGATATAAGTGTAGAAAGTAGTTGGTCAAAGAAGAAGACACAGTCAAGCTGAGCTATGAACAAAGTTAAAGAAATTTTCATTCTCCGGGAGAAGCTGCACCATGCGAACTGAACAGAATAATCACATATGACATAAACTGAGCAACTTTGTAAGGCAAGAGCTTCAGTTTATGTTGTGTTTTGCACCTGGCCAGTAAAAAAGAAGTGCAAGAAGCTTTTAACGCTTTTCAGGTCCGTAAAGATCTAGCTGAACATCCCTTTGGTACTTCTTCCCAAGATGCTGTGGTTTACTATAAGAAAATACCTACAAACTGAGGATAAAGCAATATTTGTTATTTTAAAGCCAAAGCCAAACCATAAATAGAACCATAAAAGGCCCAAAGAAGACAGATGGTCAATTCCTTCTGGTTATTTTCATATTTGAAACCTTTAAAGTCTTCATATAAGCTGTGTTGTTTGCTGAAATAATCTACTGTGAATCTATAGAGTGAAATGTGAACTTGATCCTGACATGATAGTTTGCTTTCATCATGTTCTCTGTAATGTGCTGGAAAGATCACAAGAACAGAGTCGACTTCACATCCTCAAAAGATTCATCTTTACCTGAAAGCTTGTCTGTAAACACTGTATGACCATTTTTAAACATAAATATCCACACCCAGACCAAAAGATTTCTCTTTGAGGTGCGATAAACCTTTCAAATATGACATTTTGGAGCGATCTGAAGAATCTATATAGCTCAGCACATTTTGGTAAAACTCTAGTCCCAAAATGATGCCTTAAACCGTGTTTGAGCTGCATGTTGTATTGGGACATGCCCTGATCCCAATTGCATCTCAAAACAAAGATTTAAGTAAGTTCTTACAGAGAATTACAGAGTGAACTGGGATATAAATATTATTTGGAAAAAAGACTGTTGCATGACTGGTGCAATATATTTCTAAGATGAAGAAATAGAAAGAAGGATGGGAAGATGACAGAGAGAGTGAGTGATACCACGGGGAAAATGATGGACAGAGATGGGGAGACTGAGAACAAGAGACCTCAATGGAGCAAATCAGAACAAAATGGTAAAACTAAGAGAGACAAAGAAAATGCAAGAGACACGAACAGAGAGGCAGCGAGGGCCTTATCAGTGTATTGCAGGAGGCATAAGATGTAACTGGGGAGTCTGTGTGTGTATGTGTGTGTTTGTGTTATTGAAATGACTTTGGTCAAGTTTAAATCGGAAAGTCTAGTCGACAGATGGACAGAGAAAACCAAGAAGATGAACTGTTTATTTACGGCTGTGGTTAATTAGAAAATTCAGGAATACGTTATAAATCTCAGATATGCAAATAGGTTTGACAGGTTCACTGTGAATCAAAGTTCGAAACAGAAAACTATTTCACTCCTGAGGTAACAAAACTTGAGAAAGTCAAACGTTACACACCTCAAAAATCAATGGAGAATGCTCTCAGAAGACTTACTTGTTTCTTTTGTCAAATGAGACGATCGATGCAACGGCAAGCCAATCAATCAAAATGATAACAAAGCCAGTAGCAGGATGACAGCATTTTAAAAGGGACAGTCTTGCATTACTAATACATTAGACTTTTTTTAAATATTTAAAAATACTGACAGTGTCACTTTCCCACAGCTTTACATCATAGAAAGAAGGATCAAATCATTTTATTCATGGTGGCTGAGAGGATAGCAAGCTGTTACTTGACAAGATTGTCTGAAATCTGAACTCAAACCATATGGTGCGTCTCTGTATGCAGTCTGCAACTGTTGCTCTGTCCTTGTGTTGAGGGGTTTAAATGTGTATAAACAGTCATCTATCCATTTTCCATAACCACCTAATCCCATTTAGGATCATCAGGAGTGGATGGAGCATATCTCAGCAACCATTGAACGAGAGAGACGGTAGGCTTCTGTTATGACCCAACTCTGCTAGGGTGAATGAGCAGCAGCAAAAAAGGAGAACTGTGGCAAGGTATTAAGGTAAAACAAAATGTTATTATTTCGACAGGGGATGTGGTACAAACAATGATGAAAAACAGAACTAAGGGAGTTGGGGTTAGTGATGCTGCTTAACAGAATAAAAGCAATAAAGCAATACACTAAATTCAAAATCAGCCAGTAAGAAAAAGGAATAAACACAAAGAGCTGGCTTTCCGAGATAACACTATATACAAAAAATAAAATGGGAGCAGCACCAATAACTAAGAACGTTAAAATACCAGAAAGACACTATGAACAGTATTTACACACTAACCTTAACCTTTCCTATCCCAACTCCACACTAACTAGCCTAAGAAAAAATTAACTAGAGATGCCACAAAGGCTTTTCAAAAACCACACAAACCAAGACTCAGAACAGTCAGAAATCACACAAAACCAAGCAGTTTTAACACTACTGGGTAATCAGCCAAAGAACTAAGGTATCAATCTAAGCTATCAAATATCACCAATCACAAACCACAAGTCTAAGCAAGCCCTGGGGCAGACTGCTACTGAGCCAACAGTTGCCCCTTGACTTAGTGGTTCCAGAAGGTTCTTATTTCTTGAAGCAGTGATTGGTCCACCACTTAGCCAATGAGGAGGGTGAAGGAGTGACAGCTCCAGCCAATCCGAGCCAGGTGACAGTGAGCAAGCATTTACATGCAGAACGGGAGACAGGTGGCACCAATAAGCCGGCAGCCGTAACAGCCCCGGACAGTCCATCACTGGGCCAGAACAGAGACAAACAACCATGCAAGCTCACACTCAGATCTAATTTGAACTCACCAATTAACCTTATGTGCATACATAGGCACAGGCCCCAGTTGAGAGTCACACCGGTAACCTTCTTACAATGAGGGGACAGTGCTAACCACCATATCACCATGCAGCCCACAGACAATCCAATTGTTCAGTGAAGTAGAAGGATAAGAGTGACTGAGAAATCTAAAAATGTGAGGTTGATTTTACTTTGACCCTAACATGAAACTTGTATGAATACTGAATCAAATAAACATGTCAGTCAAAATAAATGTTATTTTATAGTCAGTATTCCACCACAAATAATATTTCTAAATCACCCTATTTGGTCGAGATGTGGTGGATGGGTGCTTCTTTTTCTTTTTTTTTTCTTTTTAACATGAGCACTGTCTGTTAAACCCTGTTTTATCTAAACCCTAGTAGTTCAGGTGAAGAGAAACTCTAAAAAGCCTCCTTGTGTGAAATTACTTGATTACCTTAATTAACAAAAATATGAGCTTCCCCAACAGCATTAATCAAGACAGGAGATGTTTTTTCTTCATTTAGCCAGAGGCCAAATTGAAATTTGAGCACGAGTGTATGTGTTTTTCTGAAAAAAGCTTGATGGAAAAGAAGCTTTAACAGTCCCTGGATACCTCTGGCTGGCATTACAAACAAGAACACGTCAAGGAAATGATCAGTTAATCTCAGATAAAGAAGAGCCTGTCCATCCACTGGAACAAACTGAATCTAATGATACAATTTTATCAGATGTAAACCCATCAAAATATTCTGATCTAGCCTGCTAGTAGGGTGTCACAAACCTTTCAAAATGCTAAAAAAATCAGCCAGTTTTTGACACTGAGCGGAACCTGAAGGTACATTCATGTTTGACAGAGTGAATAAAGCAAAAGTCTATCTCCCTTTCTTTGTCTTAGTTATATCCCATTGCTGATTGCCAGTCAACTTGCAATCTAATTATTTGGTATTTTCATCTTTCATCATTTTTTTCTCACTCCTCTTTCTGTACCCCTCCGCTTTTAGGTTAAAGTTATCTTCTTTTCGTGGGTCTGCTAATCTATCTGATTGAGTGGATGTCCATGTCTTTTGTTTCAGTTTGGGGTGAGAACAAATCTCTTTTTTGTGTAAGTATATATCTTCCAGAAGAATTTCATTTGATCAGACTGAAGGGTATTATAGTTTTTTTTAAATGCACACACAGAGCAGAAATACAAACACAAGCTCGTGTAGTGTGTTAACATGTGGCTTCATGTTGAGACACAGATTGAGACTGCACTGTTCATCTCTTAGTCAAGTGTAATGTCTTGGTTGATCAAATGTTCAGAAAACAGCCACCCTCGGCTAAAGCACACAACTGAATTTAATATCAAGCACACTTGCACACACCTAAACACAATACGGTTCACAAACGCAAATAAAATGATTCACAAAAATATATAAATCACGTAGCTTTTGAAACAATCCAGTAAGGTGGAACAAAAAGCAAGCAAGGTGGAACTTTAAGGATAATGAATAGCATAACTGTTCACATGTGGGGCACCAAATCTGCTAACAATCTCATCAGTCAGACATAAGATTTGAAATATCAGATTTTTATTCTAAAAGATAGAGAAGAGAAAGGAAGAGCCAAAAAAAAGCAGCAGAGTTTGTACACAACTCATTGACAATTTGTGAAATTTACAGTTGTATTAAGGATAAATATTTTATACACCACATATGTGTGCAAACTCTGTTTATCAACCAGTCAGCCTCCTGCATTGGCTAGTCAGCAGGTATACAAAGCCTCTGTGTCACTCATTCACGCAGCCAGTAAATGATTAATTTCCCAAATCCATTCTTTATTCCTGCTGCTCCCTTATACCTGAACTGGCCCCTGTAAAGCCATTTTCTCCTCCAGCCGTTAAGAGACATCCTGCTAATTGCTGCGATAAAGGGCTTAGTGAGGGGATAACTACATATTAGTAGTGCTTTGTGTATAGATACTGGGCTGGGTCACTGGGATCCCTTACAGTTGTCAGAAAGCCAGAGAATGAACACAGGTATAGAGTCTAAGTAGGTGATCATTTCTTAACTGCATCTTCATGCAGATATTTATCAGATTATTCATCATATTTCTCAAAAGGTTAAAAAGCCATTTAATTGTAATTTAAAAACATCAAACAATGACATACAAATGATTAAAAAATACTACTTTACTTTTTGTTTAAAGTTTCAACAGAGCCACGTGTCAGAAGTTTCATCATCCTGTCTTTTAACAGCAACCATTTGGGAACTGAGGAGACCCGATGCCGTAGTTTTGAGAGCAAAATATTCTCCCATTCCTGTTAGAAATAAGATCTGAGCTGCTTGAAGGTTGAAAGCCCCTTTGTTGTATTTTTCATTTCAGAATAGAAAAACATATTTCAGTAGGTGACAAGTTATTGACTGAAAACAGACCAAGAAAGAACCTCAACTCGTTCACTGACCAGTCATGATGTTTTAATGCTTGCAGAATATGATGTGGCATATACAGTAGTTGCTGAATTAATCATCACTTTCCCTGGAAAAGATTCCTGGTTAGCAACACATATTGACCCAAACTCGTGTATACAGGCATTATGGTGCCTCCATGTAAATTAATATATTTAATTTTGATTTCTTAGATTTCATTTTGTGCATACAAAGACTGTAAATATTCTCATTCTTTAACTTATTATATTATTATAGTGCAAATGATTAATTCTGTCCTTTTTTATTTTTTATTGGTGGAAAATGTAATTTTAAAACTATTTTCCTCTTCTATCCCTCACCTTTCTTTTCAAATTGCTTTACTTTTAACATATTAAAAATCATGACACTGGCTTCTAGTCAGGTACACAATAGATTTTAAAACCAAACTAAAGTAAAGTACACCTGTATATTCTCAGAGATTATGAACCTATAGGGCTCTTAGATGCAAGGACTTGGGTCAGCTAATCCAAACTAAATATGGAGAAGCTGCATTTACCTGTTATGCTGCAAACAAGTGGAACAACTTGCCAGTGGAAATTAAATTTTCATCAAAAGTAGACACTTTTAAATCCAGGTTACATTTAATTTCTTATATGCTAATGCATGGAATCTGCTCTGTTTCTTATTTTGTGATGTCATATCTTATTGTGACTTTTAAACATCCTTTTAATTATTTTCCTTATATTTTTTTCTCTCTGTATATATTGTATTATGTAAAGCCCAATAAATTGCTTTTTATTAAATATGCTATATAGATAAACTTGCATTGTCTCTAAACTCAACTTTTTTCTTTCAGTGATGCTCTGCATACAATTGTGTAATTGACATATTAACCTACTTAGTTATAAAATGAGAGAAAAGAGACAGAGAAAGAAATTGAGGGAAGAGATATGACATGAGTCCAATCATAAATGGTCTGTACTTTTACAGTTCTTGTCCAAAGAGCTTTACATATACATCACATTCACCCATTCATAAATACATTCACGCACTGATGGCGGGAGAAATTAGGGGTTCGGTGTCTTGCTCAGGGACACCTTGACATGAGTTCTCCGGGCCGGGATCAAACCGGCTACAGGACCCTTGGGCTACAGGACGACCACTCTACCCACTATGCCATGCCGCCCCAGACTTTTAATGGCTGAAGAGAGCTAAAAGAAGAGATGAGATGCAAGGTGGATGCAGAATTAGCTGTCAGTAGGGGGTGTTTCAATGAGAAAACCTGCTGAACATCTATTCCAGTATTGTGCACCTCCTGTTCCAACCATTTAGGTACTAAAGTTGTGGCTAAAAAAGTATAACAGTTTAATGATTGGATAGGTAATTCTATCTTCAATTAAAACACTTAATATGTTTTTCTCCAATTGGATGAGTATGTTTTTCACAGTGCAGTCTGAAAAACAGTGCAGATATTTTTGCCCATTTTTTACTTAAAATTAGACTTTAGAAGGAAAATGCTTAATGCATGTTGGTTGATATGTTAAGACCCATAGGATGAGTCACTTATAGAGAAAAATGCCCCCTTAAATTTCTGACTTTTAAGTGACACCATAATATAATTTGACAGATAATTTGTAACAGTGATGATCACTCGATATCTACAACTCTAATTGAAATACACTAATGATACATTTTGAGCTGAAAGCTGTGCGACTCATCTTTAGCTACATGTTTAGCACTCATCTGAGTGGAGTAAGTTCAGCCCTCTTGCTTGGGGACAACTAAGACATTCTGTCTAGTCAATCACTGAGAGAAGTGGAAGTTGACAAGGTTAGTAAAGGCAAAGAAGGTCCCACATGTAAGTAAATTACAACATTACATCACTAAAGAACTCCTGAAAGGCCCTGGATGTACAAAAAGAGAACTAGAAGCAGTGATGCCATACAGAGATAAACCCTGGAGCTGCTTCACAGAACGTGAATAAAAGATCAACGTCTTGGACTCTAAAGAGCGTTTGCATTCCAAGTCACACAATCGCACCAGGTAATGCATAAAGAAATAGAAAATACAGTAAAACTAAACTGGATGTAACTATCTCAGATCATATGATCCCTATCAGACAGCTCCAAACAAACATTACCGACTAAATTAGACAAGTCTTGCCTAAAAACTAGTAAGCAGTTCCTCTAGTCTAGCTGCTACAATGTAAACAAAATATAGACGGTTTTCACATGGCTATTTGCCATTTTTGCTGGAGTTTAGTGGAGCTCAAACATAGACAACCACAAAAACAGCATTCAAGGAGTTAATAGAAGAGCTGATTTCACTGATGTTAGCCTCATAACTTGATAAGGCTCATACCAGATAATCCAAAGCAACAAACTGTCACAGTACAGAGATGGGGCCCATCCAGACTTTGGTCTAGCCATAGTTTACTGTCACTGTTAAAATTTTTCTGGCTAAAACCACAGACAGGACAAACAAATGTGCAGGCTGCGCAGGCGCATTGACCTCTTGTGTTGCTGGGAATATGTAGCAAATAATGCACAAAATGTTGTGAATAACTTTCATACATTATATTTATAGAAATACATTATTCTATAAAAAAGATAATGAGAATATGTTGTTATTATACTACAAGCTTTGTTATATTTTAAAAAAAATTATTTGTACCGTATAAAAAGAATAAAAAACATTTAAAGAAAAAAGCAAATACCAGAACATAAATAAAAAGTATCCATATATACACATCTGCATTTTGAGACTTTAACAAGAACTGCATGTGGTAGGTATGACAAATACATAGCAAGCACACAACAAGATGAATAAATAAAATAAAATTTGGCATTCATTGCAACATTTGCCACCCTTCATTGAACTCAAGGTAACAAAAGAAGAGGGATACGTAGCTACTTAGCTATGTGGTAGTCACTAACAGCGGCCAGTGTGTGTGTAGCTGAATCAACTAAAATCAGGTCAAAAAGACAACAAAAGGGAGTGAGATGCTTTTTGATTTGTGAAAAAGCAAAATGTTTGTAGTCTGCAGGCAGTAGTCTGCATCAGTTAGCTCCAGAGAGGAAAAATACCACTAACCTGCTCACCCGCTTTCGCAGCCATCATCCTGTGGATTTAGCTACAGTTGAGCGAGTAAGTTGAGGCTAGTCTGATAACCATAAAACATAAAACAGGAAATGTTACATTAAAGCTGTGCTGTGCTTAGAAATAACAGAGTTGCATTTGAGAGTAATTTCCATTCCCTATGGTTATGAATTAGGTAGGGAGCAAGGGATTCAGGTCAGTTAATGCAGTTTGAAACCATGAATAAATAAATAAAAGTAAAGATGGATGGAACACATAAGGATTTAGCCATAACTAAAACATTGGCCTACTTATAGCTGAGGATAAGATGACCCTCAGAACTGAACTGATGCCAGGAAAAAATTAAATAAATAAGGGACAACCATGCATGTGCATTTATATTTACTTTAATTTCTGTATAGATATAAGTCCTTCAGCCACAATTTAAAAACAAAAGTAGTGACATAGTGACAGCCCTACTTAAAATGTAATCTATTATTCTTTAAATATGCAATTAAGTTAAGTGACCATTATCAATGACTTTATTATTTTTTTACTTATCTTTCTAAGAACAGCTGTACAGTATTGAAATAAAATCAACCTCAATGTTTGAAACCATCAGTTTCTCCATTGCCTGTTTTTTCATTCTCTTATTGTGTAACTTGGCATGAAAATAGACAGTGCCTTGTGAGGAGAAAGTATAAACAAAAACAAAAAAAAGTTTAAAGAATAGGCTGCATTGTGTGCTTTTTAAATAAAAAGACCTGTGTGCTAAATCTCTCATTAATGTCCGTGCAGTTGCTATTTTTTTTCTTTTGCTTTTAAACTATTTTAAATCAGCAGTTTTTGCAACTCTCCGGTGACAGTGCCTAATGATGTGGAGAAGTATTTTTGGCTTTTCATTTACTTTACCTTTTTAATATGAGAATAGTTTGTGCATGCATGTGCATGCATGTGCATGTGTGCGTGTTGAGCTTGAGTAAAGGAACAATTAAACAGCTGTAAGCCTTGGAGAAAAAAAAAGTACAAGAACTGTTCTGGGCGAGAAATCACATGCACAGACAGACAGATGCACACAAGTGCATGCACACACAGTCACACAGCAACAGAATGGGAAGTAATGGAGTGAGGAGAACGCTGCTGTCTGACATGAAAATCAGCATACCGTGACATGACCGTTATACTCACACACATGCACATATACACAGATCAATAGCCAACTGCTTAAACCTGCAGCATTTTGGGGGGGAAACCACCACACATACATATGTAGCATAGATGCACAGAGGTACTAATGACAAGGTATTCTTAGGTAACCATAAACATGCCTGCAACGTGTGGCATGTGAAACCTTAACAGAAAAAAAGCATCATATGGTATACATGACATTGCTCATCACACCTGAAAGAATGATCATGCGTTTAAAAGATGACTCTATTATCCTAAAGGATAGCTTTCAAATGCAGCAGTCAGAAATGTGTACATTCATCTGTTTGAACCCCATCACAAAAAGTAGTGTGTACATTTTTTGTCCTCTTGATGTAATCCTAGTGTGTGTATGTGTGCATCTCGACTATCTACAGTACTTGACCTTTTAAGGTAGTGTTTAAGTTTCTTCCATTGGCAAAGGGACAAAGCAGTTGAGACAGACGGATGTGATATCATATCCTCGTCACAATCATAAATACAAACACATGCATACACCTACACACGCAATGAAAGTTGACATTGCAGTTCTAAGTAATGAAAACATTGTGGCAGCAGTGACATTCATCCCAGAGAGACACAGGAATCCTTATGTTCATTCAGCTCTTCCTAAGTTTTTCATGCATCTCCTTTTTCTTCAGCTGTGTGTCGGTGCAGCGCTGCTTTTGTGTAGTTGCATGTTTTCTTTAAAGCCTGGATTCTGCAGGTTTTGGCTCTGTTATGTCCACATAAAAGTAACAATAATCAGTTTCAGCTACTTGTGTGATACAATATAAGATGATGCTGTATCTAAGTAAATGAGAAAAAGCATAGTTTTAGTGATGTGCTACTAGTGGAGGAGGCCGTTTCCATGATTACTTACTGCAAAACTAAAACATTGTTATTAATTATTTTTACACATGAACCCCAGAAAACTTCCAATTTTCCCTATGATTTTCTGTAAAGACATGTACTTCTTCATCATCTTCATCATAATTTATTTATTTCAAACACAACTTAAAACAAATGTACAGAACAAAACAAAAAAGTAAAAGATAAAGTGCCCTAAAAAGATTGGGTAGAAGTAAATAAATGTATTTTTCCTCACCTTTTAAATAATTACATGATAAACTATAGTACTAGTTTGACACAAATGCTAACAACAAACTTCATGAACCCTTATCTCCTAGATTACTAGATTATTACAGACCTCATTTCCACCCAGTGGTTGATTTGTGCCAGTTAACAGTGGGATATACACAGTGGAAAAATGTTTCTAATAACTGTAAATAGTCGCTGCATGGACCACACAGGAGGCATTTTGCTAAATATACTGAATCAATTGCTGCATTTTATCAGTGGCAGATAAAGTGTCCCACTTATTAGTATTGAATGTGTTTAGACAAATTCACCATATTGATCATCAAGTGAAAAGCAACATATGAGTAAGCGAAAAAGAGTATGACGAGCCACAGCATGCACACTCCCTCATGTGTTTTCTAGAGAGTTACCTGCTGTACTCACACAGTCTTATACACGCTAGCTGGATAGAGATCTGCAACAAGTCTAGACTGGGCTCATTTGCATTATTGCAGGTAGTCCCTCAAGAAAATTGTTTGGATAGACCACATGTGAAAACAGTTCAGGTACACACCCTGCAGGACATCTAAGCACAAGAATGCTCAATTTGAAAGTCTTGAAATTTAGGCTCAAAACCATGTATTTCAGTTTTGTATATCTTTTCTACATCAAAATAAAGTGTAGGATGTTTGCTTCCTTTTTTGTCTTTTCAGGATGATAATAAAAGTGGGTATTGCATGATTTAAATCAGATATATAATATTTTGACTGATTGCAGTGGTTT
>JBAMHW010000019.1:16907073-16938478 GCA_037177495.1 Rhadinocentrus ornatus
ATATATATATATACACAACAGCTAAATAAAAATTGTGTCTAGGCTTAATATAAAGTCCCCACCCATAAGCATGTAGTTTGAAGCCCATTATCCTAGCTCTGTCCAGTATGATGCACACTAAATAGTGTGTAATATTTTGTTATATTCTGATACTATTTACACATGCAGTCCTTTCTGTTAATTTCATTGTTGCAAGCCAAAAGAAGGAAAAGAAAAATCATAAACATTTTCACATTAGTCAGCTATGTTATAGGAATGTTAGGCAAAGGATATCTCCAGCTAACATTAATTTAAAAGTGGACACTATCTTTAAAGCAAAATCCTCCTACAAACAGATGAACCCAGCAGTGTTTTGTGTCCAGTGTCTGAAAACAGTTTTTACTGGGGGACTATATATTGACCACCTAGACCTAGACAGCAGCATGTTGCTGTAAAAAAACAAAAAAAACAAAACTAAAATGCAAAGCTTACCTTCAAATATCACCTGACGTTTGCTAAATTTGTTTAGGGCAAAGAAAACAAAAACAAAAAAAAGACAAAAACAGCTGATAGCGTTCATGTGCATTTGACTCTACATATTTCTATTTTTCCATTCTATTCTATTCTATTCTACAGTCATTTGGCAGACGCTTGTATCCAAAGCGACTTACATCTGAAAGTAGGAACAACTCAAGCAAGAATTCAAACAGGGTGTGACATCATAATTAAGTAGTAGTCAGACTGCTGTGAGTCCAGTTGGACCCAGGTGCTGTCATGTAGTGCTAGACGCAGTGCTTTTCCTTTTTTTTAGTCCTTTGTTTTATCACACAATATCATCTTGGGCATAATTGCATGCAGCATAGTCAGTACTGAGTTGATCCAAAGAGCTGGACAAATCTTTCTAACTCATTCAGACGAGTAGAAGAGTTAAGCTAAGTGTGGAAACGCAAGCGAGTCTTTAGTTTGCTCTTAAAGGTAGACAAGGACTCTGTGGATCGGATGGAGTGTGGTAGATCGTTCCACCACCGGGGAACAACAGAGGAAAAGAGTCAGGCGGCGGGAGTACTAGTTGTCTTTCACTGGCAGAGCGTAACTGTCGAGAAGGAGTGTAGCTCTGGATTAAGGAGTGAAGGTAAACAGGAGACTTTGGGTTATTGTTTTGTAAGCCAGAAGCAGAGCTTTGAATTTGATGCGAGCTGCAATTGAAAGAGCAATCAGAAGCAGAGTGACATGATCTCTTGTGGGCTGATTGAAGACTAGACGTGCTGCTGCGTTCTGGATCATCTGCAGAGGTTTAACTGAGCAAGCAGGCAGGCCTGCCAGTAAGGAGTTGCAGTAGTCAATGAGTGAAATTATCAGAGCCTGGACGAGGAGCTGGGCCGTGTGATTAGTCAGGTAGGGTCTGATCGTCCTGATGTTGTAGAGAGAAAATCAGCAAGACCGCGCAACCGAGGCAACATTGTGCAGCAGATTTGTGAGCACAATGTTATGGCAATAGACATAAAATCTGATATCTAAATCTTATTAATGAGGTATTTTTAAAATAAATATTTTAAAATAAGTACAAGGTCTACCTACATCTTTGTGAACCTTTTATTATTATTTTTTTTATCAGTTTAAGATTATACGCATCAATGCAGGTCATTCTTTCACCATCTTCTTACGATGCCTACTGAAGTTAGCCTATAATGAAGAATATTTGCCAATGTGTTTCTGTCTCTGTCTCTTGCTTCCCTCTCTGTCAGCTGTAGTAGGCCAGTTACCAGTAATTATGAGGTTTTCTTGTTAATTAGCGAGGAGCACCCAGCTGTTTCAGCCCCAGAAGACAAAAGGCCTTCAGCACACACTTAAACACACATTCACGTACTGACATAGACACATGCTCATGGACACACCTGGGGGAGGTCTTGGTAAAATGTCAGGGCTGTTCAGATTGTAATTACAGGGAGATTTGCTGCCTCTCTCACAAAGCCCAGATAAACCACCTGACTGACACACAAATACATGCATTCATACCCACACACACTTAACACAGTCACATTCACAGACACTCAAACATTTACAGAGTCTTCCACTGAAACAGTGAGTCAGCACCAAGCCAGAAACGTGTCTTTTAGGTTGATAGATCAAAATTCCGATCATTTGCCTAAAATGTTATGAAAATGAATGCATCTATAACTAAAGCAAAAGCCCATTGAGGATGTACAAAAGCGTCTCATGCTCTATTTTCATTCATCGCTGCAAAATCTTTCTGTTTTAAACTAAATGTTTACAGTAACGGAGTTCAAAAGTTGCAGTCCTTATCTCCAGCTGCTTTTTTAAATGTAAAGTGCACATCTGTTTTCCGGTACGTTTTAATTTACAGAGGTCATACACATTAGACAAAAATAAAATGCTTGAAGAAATCCACATTTAAATGACACAGTCAGAATAAACTGATATATTATGGGTGATTTTTGCTTGTACTAGTTTAAAAAAGTGAAGCATTGGTTAAATTTACAACATCTGCATGACTAAATCAATGACAATAATTCCAAGTTGCAAACAAATGTATTGAATATTGACTCCCTATGAGAACTTGGAACCAGTCTGCAAAAGAAAGATGGGCAAGGCCCAAAAATATAAATGCCATATCCCAGTAGTAGGATGTTTGTGTGTGTGTGTGATTTGTTTAAATGGGTGGATACACACTTCCACCGTCTTACACTTCCTGTGTGTGTGTGCAAGTGTATTAGTGTCTGTATAAGCATGTTAAATGTGATCTGGGCAGGTTCTAGAAAGCATGCTGAGCTGGAGGATGCGTTGCAATTATAATTTCAGCTCCCCACTGTTCTCTCCATAGTTACAACAGTACCAAGAACCTCTGACACCTATTGCCCCCGTGTGCTCCTATTCATAACTCTTTCCTCCAAAAGTACAGACAAGAACATCAGGGGTCAGTTCATTACAATCAAGACCAAATAAAAGTGGCAACCACAACCGCTATCAACAGGGTCAAAAGAAGGACTAGTCAGTCTCTGAATTTAATTTTTTCTTATATTTCACATTGAGATAACCTAACATCGTGTACCGTTGCTTGTTATAACAGTTTAATCTACTCTGGCATGCAAAGTTCTAATATTTCTCTTACTGTAATTGGTCTAAAATAATGTATTCATAAAGGATTGGGGTTTTTAATAGTTTAAGAAAAGGGAAATGAAGCATAAGTGCATGGGGATGAAGTTCTTAGTAACATTCCCCTTTGGGAGGTATCACAGCTTGTACCACTTAGGCATATTTCTCACAGCTGTTCCAGTTATTTGGGGGGCAAAAATTGTTGCAAAAAACCTTCAAGTTCTGTGAGATGTAGAGCAGTGTGGACTGTCCACACATTTCCATGTTCAGGTGACAAGACAATGACATTCATGGTTAAAAGCTTCAGACCTACCTTGTCTGTGCATTTTAGATCAGCATCCCATATCATTTAGTAGAGTACTATTATTTATCTGAAGCTACTCTCACTTTTACCCATTGAAATGTTTACTGTACCTCTGACTGCACCAAAAGCCCAAAGCCCAGTGCATGATCGATCCACTGAGTTTGAGATGTGTTCTCTGTTCTGATGTTTCTACTATCAAGGTTATATCTCTTATAGTTGCCATTTCTTAAATATACTGTATTAAACTAAGGTAACAAGTATGTGAAAAGTCTGCTTTTCATTGTAGCTTTCCCTTTTTAGTGACCATTAATTATTCTAATTTTCAGACCCCTAGGCAAATGTTACTACGGCCGATCCTCTTTTTTTTTCTTTTTTTTTTTTTTGAGAAAAGGTTTATGGAGGATTTTATTGGTTCTTTATTATTTTATTATCACATCTACAAACATAATAATATCTAAAATGCATTTAGATGTGAGAATAAAGTTGAAGGTTTATTAAAGAGGGCTGATGCCCCATGAAGTTTTGCTTTTGTGCATGTTCTCTAACTATCCGCCATGCACTGGTGCAACCATGGAAGTCTAGCCCTCATTTATACAGCTGAGATTATTGCATTACATTTAAGTATTTGTCCTATATAGCGATATTCAATAATGACCATGCAAATCACATGTTTTTCTGATATTGTGCAGACTTGTGCAGACAAACTAATGTCCTATCTGGCTACTACATCTAAACACTTGGGGGAAAAAACATCTTACATATCCAGACTTTTGCAAATGACCATAGCACCACCTTCACCATCATGATTTATATGTAGAAGGTTGCAGTTCTACATGGTGATTTCTCAAGCTTATCAAGGTGGGTTTCCTGAGGATTGTATAAGTTTTGTTTAGATTTTTACCAGCAGTTCTTACCCTGGCTCAGAGATTACTTCTGATATTTAAAGGGTTTTTGTATTTCAACATTTCAGAGTAATTTTTATGAGCCTTTTAGTATGAATTAAAGGTGAGAGTGGATGACTGACTTTTCTTGATTATCATTAGATGCCTATAATGATACCATCTGTTCGTAAGAACACTTTAAAAGCAGATGAAACTAGTTGTTTTCTGCTCTGAATATCATAGCAGAATGCTTATAATAACATAGCAGATGTAACTTGACAACTTCAGTATGTTGGATAGATAGATGCTGGTACCTGCACCTCATCTTCTGGGGATTTGTCAGTCACAGGTGTAAATGAGTTTTGTTTCATGAGACAATAAATTAAACCACACTGTCGTGTCGGATGTAAACTACCGTGCATGACAATGAGAATGTCATGTTTGTCAATGGATTTTTAGGAGTCTACAGTTTAAGCAGAGATAGTAAGCTCTTGCTCAGTTGACACTCATCATGACGCATTAGAATGAGTGGCTGCACATCAACAGCAACACATTTCCAACAACAACAAAAGAAAACACCCTTACTGTACAACCATATGTGACAGCTTGTTTTCACTTCTGCTCAAAGCCTACAGGACAATGAGGCAGTTCTGCATGATGCCATCTCCAAGGCTGAGTTCAGCTGTTCACACACCTCATGTGAAGTCACATTATTCCATCGTCAATGCTGTTGTGTAACGTGGTTGTCACCGAAGGCCTTGATGACATCTGCTGCAACAGTTCTTCTATACAAATAATACAATGCTTCTGACTTCATTAAGTCTCATGTCTCATCTGTCCATCGAAGTGGTATTCTAAAGATGGAAAAAAGCCCCTGAACAGTTATTGTGTATAGTAAAGTTAAATTATTGTGAATTTTTGACCCATGTCAAAGCAAATTAGGTATAGAAATACTATTTAAAAAAAAACTTTGAATCGGATCCAGCAGATATCAGATGTAACAGGACAGATTTAACAGAAAATAGTCAGACTTTAGAATTAAAAGAGAGTGCCACCTGGTCTGTAGATAATCGCTAAATCAATGACCTGAAGAGAAACATCAGCATTTTCATACGTTTGTATCCCATTGTCTTTCCCCAAATAAATAAAGAAGCAAACTTCACAGCACATTTCTACCAAAAAATGAGCAGAAATCCTTTGTTGGACCCTTACTTTGATAACATCTGTGAAGTGCCAGAAAATGTTTTTGCAGAAACCGAGCATGATCAATTTTGTGAAGGAAAGGAAAACATTTTTGAACACTGTGACCTTCATGACATATGTGGAGTCCAGTGCTCCTTGTGGTAGGATGGATTTTAATTCTGTTGATTTCTGCTCTGTAAAGGCCTAAGTCTGATCCAGTGACTCAGTTCCTTTTATCTTTCAATTCCTTTTATCCTGTTATCATTCTATTTCTTTTGATCTCAGAAACTCATTTCAGCTCATCCTCTACCGGGCATTTGGACGCTGACTAGTCCTTAGAATAGCCTTTTGCCTCCTTTCTTTGTTGGAAGAGATACAATGAACCACCAGCAGACTGCAGTAACAAGGTGAAGACATCACTTGGCAAAGTTGAAAGATGCTGCAATACAATATCAACCTTGTGGTATTGAGTTTTTCTTTAAGCCTTTTCTAAATGATGAACTGTTTTTATATGAAAATGAAAATTTGACATAAGCATGTGATATTACATTTCCTTCTACTTCATCTGTTTTTATTCTTCAACATTTATGTGTTGTGGAATTTTACACTGTGATGCTAAAGAATTGTTATTCATATTTTTCTCCCCTTACCTGTTCAAAGATTTGCCAGGTTTTGACAGTGGCTGCACTGCAGTGTGTTATAATGCAAACAAAGAACGATGGGTTGTGTGAGACTACCTCTTATGGAAAATTGGATGAAGAGAAATGATGCTTGAACAAAAGTTGTGGTTCTGGTTTACTATGAGCAACAAAACTGTGATTGAATTGTTTGGTACAACTTCCATGCCAAGGAAGCACTTAACTATAGCTTTATATTTGTAAATCTTTATAAAATCTCTAGAGAAATACTGGCACCAAATGCTACAACAGTGACATACTTGCCAAAGAAGACAAGACAGACACATCCAGTTAAAAAAATAATTTAGTTTCTCGAGATCTATAGTTTTCTCAGGAACCCATGCAATCAGAAGAGTAGCCACAAAACTGCTACTGGCTGCAAATTTAACCTTTTAATCTTAGTTAAATTGGCATAAAGTAGCCTTTAGAGCCTCCTTCCTCACTTCACATCAAAAGTCTGATATAAATGACAACTATACAGTTTGAGATGGGGCCAAATATTTGATTAAGGGAAAGAGCGCAGTAAAACAAAAGTAGAGACTCTCACATGTAGCTGAGATTAACATAGTAAACATATAACCCTGCAAGGTGGAACCACACACAAGAACAGCAGAAACCCACAAATAGATGAGAGAAGTGAAGATCTACTAACTTGAACTGATATCAACCTGTCAATTTATTTTTAATAAAGGCTTCCCAACATGTGCTCATCCATCAAAACAGATTACTTATTATTTTCTGGGACTTCCTGATCTATGATGGTCTTTCTCATTTGTCTTCTTCATCGTTATTAAACTAAAAACTGTTTTTAATTAGGTGTGAAATTTTAAAACCATGTAAAATATGGGACATATTATGGGACACAATAAATTTTTATGGGAAAAATGATAATCACGATTATTTTGATTGAAATTGAGATCTCGATTATCTAACATGATTAGATAAAGAAAAATAGCCTTAAAAAAAAAGAAAAAGAGGGGGCGGCATTTTAAGCGTTGTCTGTGGTAATACAGACTAGTTTCTTTCCACCAGGTCCCAGTAGCTATTATTTGTTTCAAACCAGCAGCAGCTATGTTCTGCCCAGTGTGAGCTGTAATAAATGAGACTGGAGACATTTCTTTTTCACGCTAAAATCCGCGTCATATTCGGACCACAGGTCCGTAGCGGTGGTGAAACATTGGACTGTAGCCACGTCCTTCACAACACCCTCACGACACTCATAATACAGGGCAAGGAGAGACACGATTAAAATTGTGACGAGATGGCAGTGATACCGTTTTGATACCGCAGAGCGCAGCGCTGCAATGCCAGTGGCGCTCGATTTGCAACTGAAAACAGCACAAGAGTAGACGGCGAAGGAGCAAAATAATCGGACCATTTCATATTTATGATCGTTGAAAACCCAGATCGTAATTTTGATTAAAATTCGAATAATCGCCCAGCCCTATTACATAGCGTGATCTGTTGGCTAGTGGCTGTTCTGCTGTTTCAGTAATCAGCATCAGGCATCATGAAGTCTTCATTGGTCAAATACTAAATTGCAAAAATGAGAAACAGCTTCAGAGGGACAAATCATATAGCAAAGGGAGTTGACAGAATGGGAACATATTGTATGTATAAGGTTGTAGTCATGCAGTTAAGCAGCTGCTCTCTGTCTGACCCAGTAACCCTGACTGTGAGAGGAAGGGAGACGGAGAGAGAGAAAGGCATGGATATAGAGCAGGATAGGTTGGGGTGTGAAGAAACAGATGGTCAGGGTCAAAGATCAAAACGTTTAATGTTGTCCACTGCTATGCCCTGCTGGGATTTTCTTCTGCAAGTTGGACAAATGCAGTGCATAATCATTTTATCGCCAATAAAACGCTGACACAAATATAAAAAAGATTTGTATTTTTTGCTAACTATTTGCAAACCTTTGCTGTGCGCTTGTATCTTTCGGCTGTTTGGATTTTGACTGCTTATATGCAGAGTTTATGTCTTTTAATGCAAAAATCTTGGTCACCCATCCTACCATTATGCTTTGCTTCCAAGCAACAAGTCATTTTAGTCATTTTCTAAAGTGATACTGAGTAATAGTTCTCACTTTTAATAAGATTTTTTTAGACCTTAGTCATTGCAGTATTTCTTGCAACAGAAATGTGAAAAATTGTCCAAAGTTGGAGAACAAAAGCAGAAGTGGCACATCCAATAAATTAAAACGTGGATTTCCAAAATTTGATCTATTACTGAAGCAGTGTGGGGTCATCTTGACAGACAACTAAACAAAAGGCTGTCAATTTCCAAATAAAAGGATTGAAAGGTCTTTCCAAAAGTCTAAAAACCTTCCAGTTAACTACTTTAAGAAATTGCAAGAAAGCTTACCAAACAGAGTTTAGGGTATGTGGAAAGATAAAGGTGGGAATATTGAACTTTAAAGGTCATCAAAATTTTACAAACTCTTTTTTTTTCTGGCAATACATGAGAAAAAAAGGGAGGGGCTTGATGCTTTTGCACAGTACTGTATATACAAACACATGCTAGCAGCAATTACAGCAATTTCTTGGTTATCACCACTTTCTGGCCTGCAGACACCCTCCTTTTATCGAGCATGCTGTGGGGAACTGAAGCATAGCAGCTAGTGGAAACAGCAGTTTAAGGGAAGACTTGTATTAAATGCTGCTGTAAAAATAGGACTTCTAGATACCCAGTGGAAACATTTGGCTTTGCAGTCTTTTTAGAGTGATTCTATTGCCATCTATAAAGAACTGAAATTTCCCTCAAGTTTACTTGTTTTATAAAAGAATCACAGCATTGTGTAGAGATTAATCAATCATTTTTGTTATGACAGAGATGAGGCTAAGTCATAAAATTGGGGAAAGAGAAGAGAGGAGAAAAGAAGCAAGAAGAGGAGTGATGTTAGGTAAGCAGGTGACAGCAGCTGCCTCCAGCTGTGAACTGAGTGCGCCCAGAAACAGCCTGACAGGGCCTGCTGGGGAAATGAGTCTTCTGTGGGAATAAATCCAACAGGCACACACACATGCACGTGCACACACAGAAAATAGAGAGGCATCATGTGCACAAAAAGAGACACACATACGTAGACAGACTGAACAACAGTACAAAAAGGCTCCCAAGGCGCAAGACTCAGACAGGAAATACATCATTACTAAGGAAGAAATGTAACACCTGCCGAGCTTTCAGACTCCGATAAGATAAAAGGGGAAGGAGGAGTCGCATGCAAACGTAACTTAATTATTATAATATTACTAATAAAAATTTTAAAAATTTCTTGTAAAGACATATTGAGCAATATTGTTGTTGGAGTATTTAAAAACAGCGGCCTCATAAGGCATAGTGCATACTTTTTTTTGCCAACATCATTACTCTGTGGGTTTGAGGAATATGTGCATTACAATCATCGCACGCTAGATCTAAACTAAACATGGACACAGCAGTTGGATGCTCTTTGTTTTAGTGTTTTATACATAAGTGTGTGGTAGCCTTGCTTCTCTTTTCATATATTTTATGTTGTGCAAACATCTACAGCTAGCACAACCTTCTTTAAAATCGGAGCTTGCAGTGAAAGAAGCATTACAGTGGAGTTTTTCCACTCCTATAAAATCACACAATGAACGTGGTCTCAATTGCCCGCTATTGTAATGGGAACAATCAAAACTGGGGTGGTGTGGTGTTGGCTGAATTAAGGTAGGGCTCAGTGGGTACTAGTGGGAAAGGGCCATGAGTTCCATCAGCATGCGAAGTGTGCCACCAGAGGAAAACATGCATTGGGTAAAATCTGCATAAACCGACTACAGGGCAAAACCGTCTCACTGTCGCTGCCTCACTTGGGCCAGTCTGATCACCTATCTCTGTTTTTAATCCCAGCATACACACCAGTCAAGAAAATTGCTCCTACCACCACAAATACCATTAAGATCTGTCAAAAGTCTCCCGTCCCTGTCTGCCTGAAGTTCTCAGCCCCCCTTCCAAAGAAACAGACCATCACCAGTCTAAATGACTACAGGCCTGTAGCACTGACCCCTGTGGCAATGTTTTGAAAATCTCATTACGAACCACGTCTAATCATTTATCCCCTCCATGTTTGACCCACATAAACCTGCCTACAGAGCTAACAGGTCTTCTGAGGATGCTGCAGCCACTGCTCTCTATGCTGTCCTGTCCCACCTGGAGCCCGTATGCTCTTCATTGACTTCAGCTCTGCTTTCAATATCATTCTCCCCCACATACTGGTAAACAAACTGCTTGACACTGGACAACCATATTCCACCTACCTTTGGATCAAAAGCTTCCTGAGGTATCACACACAGAGGGTGGGTTCTCACCTCGTCACAACCATCTGCATCAGCACCGATTCCCCACAGGGCTGTGTGCTGAGCCCCCTGCTTTACACTCTACACATACGACTGCACTCCCGCCCACCACAGTAACATCATCGTTAAGTACGTTGATGATACCACACTGGTGGGTTTCATTTCTGAGGAGGGGGGGAGGAGGATTGGATGACAGTGATGCAGGAGGAACAACTTGCTCCTCAAGACAGCAAGAATGATGAAGCTGGTTGTGGGACTTTAGGAAGGCAATTACCATCAATGGGGTCTGTGAGGAGAGGAGGTCAACATTAAGGAAGACCCAACCTGGGAGACCCACACCGCTGAGCTCACTTAGAAGGCCCAGAAATGACTGTTTCCTAATGTTTCTCAGAAAGTATACCATCGCTGAGAGACTGCAGGTGTCCTTCTACCGCTGCTGACCCAGTGCCTCTGTGTATGGTTCAGCACAGAGGAAAGAGCTGCACAGTGTTATACAGGTCGCCCAGCAGATTGTCGGTTGCCCTTTCTTAAGGAACTGCACAACCTTAACTGTCTAAAAAAAACTGGGAGCTTTATTCATCCTTCAATACAACCTGGACAAGGACTGGTTGAATGTCTGACTTCAGGTGGACATTTTTGATCCTTAAAAATGAAGACTAGCAGAATAAAGGACAGTTTGTATGTAAAGGACAGCCATCAGAACGGTAAATGCTGCTCAGCCAATTATATAGCGGGCACATTAACATTCACTTCAAACCTCATGTTTACAGCCTGTAAGGGATCAAGTGCAATAAATTCTCATTTACCCTATCAAATGCCTCTGTATTTTTTGTACATATACCTTCAACATCTGTGTATGGACGTACGTTTGTATAATGAACTTGTTTTTATATTTAAAATGTGCTGATGTGGCAGTGTATGTATGTAGTTATGCCTTTTCTTTATTTCTCCACGACTTGTATTTTATTTTTTGATATTTTGTATTTTATTATCTTTAATAAACCTTTGCATGGACACTGAAAGAACTGCACCTTCTATAATTATTGTACAATACTGTATTGGAACAATGACAAAGAACTAACTAACTAACCTACTAACAATAACACACAAAACACACCTGCTAATGTTCTCTCATTTTCTCACCCCATCTTTCGGCTCCTACATGCACCTAGTAATGCATTTTTTATAACAAAGAGAAGAATTATCATGTTTTGCTACTCGATCCCTCGTAAAACATTGACCAAACCAATTTCAGCACTACTTTTAATTCAAAAATACATGAACTTCCATCTATAAATTATGCTAATGTAAATGTTGGAAAGTGGAAGAGCTGAGATTGTAACATCTCACAGCAGTGAAAGAACTTGGGTTCAGAGAGGGTTCATCTGTTTGTTGTGCAGTTATATCTTTTAGAAACCTATTTTTGCTCCCCCTTAATAAACATCTAAATAGTTTTTTGTCTATAAATCTTGGGCTAAACCCTGAAAAGATAAAAATAAAAACAGTTTCTGATAGCTAATGATGAAACCGTTTAGGCTCAAGGCTATGTTGTCATGTTTTCTCACACCTACACCGACACAAATTATGTTCAGCATTAGTTCAAAATGGCTGCATGTTTTATGGATCTCATTAGTTAAAGTTAAATTGCAGCAACTAGAGCTTAAGCATGACTATTTAAAAAAGTAATTCCCCTTTTTTATCTTTACATCATATTGTCGCCAAAATAAATTCAGTAATTCCCCTTTTTTTGTTGTTGTTGATTTTTTACTTTTTCTAGTTTCTATGCACAAATGACTTGATGCATTGATGCATATATGATCTTGATGTAACATTATTACTAAGCTTAAGGATAACTTAAAACTAATAAGTAAAATTGATCAGAATTAGCTGAGCAATGCAAGACAAAACAGTACATTTATTATCTGTAAAACTGCTTCACCATGCTCATCTAAGGGGTTTTTGAATTATGATTGAATAATGATTCACAACTAAGAGTTAATTACAAGTTAAATTAAAATCACAAATGCTATTAACATTTTTCATGAAACTAGCTCATCATTAGAATAGTGATTAATTAAAGCTTTGTATCACACTGGTGAGTATTATCTGACACATCATTTACACCTTGTTACCTACAATCATGTGCACTGCTTACATATGCAACGTCTCTATTCATTAAGACCTCACATTTGTCATTAGCCTACTTAGGTTAAAAATATGATTAAAAACACTAAGTAGTAATAAGTAACAGCAAAAAGAATCCACCTTTTAACAACAGGATGAGTTGGAAGGTGAAATGACGGGACTCTAAACAAATTTAGGTAAATGTTTTGTTGCCATGACAGTAACATGACTAGGTCATTGGAGCTTTTGTAATAAACATCTAGCATCCATGAAGATAATAAACAACCTCATTATTTGAGTTTCTTTCAGGCCTGCACTGGTCTGGTGCTGGTCTTGAAGGAACTAAAGTATTCTCCCCACAGAGTAGCACAGTTATGAAGGGTATTAGTATCTTCCTTAAGGACAGCCTGACAGGGAGCAACTCTAGTCATTACCAGGGAGATATCCTTTGACCAACCTGGCTTTTGTGTCCACCAATCTATCCTTATCCTATATAAACATTTCCCCAATTTTTCCACCAATGCTCCATCTTTAATGAATTTACCTCCTCTTTTTTATACACAAATACACACACAACAGGAATCACCAGCTGGTTATGAGTCTGCCTGTCTTTGTTAATTTCTCATCTGCCTTTCTTGAAACGCATCATAGAGTCTTTATATGTGCATGCGCATGCATGTCTTTTGTCCCTGTGCATGTGTGTGCACTCCAGTGAATGCGTGCTTTTACAGTCACACCCTCAGGGCAACACATGCTATCTTGGTGTGCCCAGCATATTTTTGTATATTGTTTTAAGTTAGTGTGGGAGTCTGTGTGCATGTAAACTCTTGCCTACTCAACATGCTCACGTCATGTCTGCTTCTAATCATCTCTGAAATAATGAAGAGGCTACCAAAGACTGACAGATTGTGTGTGAGTGTACATGTCCATGTGTGTGCTTCATGTGACAGAGACATACAGGTGTTCCTGGATTCTGCAGAAATCACATTATTTCCAAAATGTCACCTTACTAATTATGTCAGAAAATCTTTTTTTTTCTCAATTTAAGTAGGCCTCTAAGCTGATTATATTTGGAATATTTCAGAATGGTTTGAACAGTATATTCAGAATACATCCTTGATTTACAGAAATGCGCATCTCATACCATCTCTTGAACAGAGAAATAATTAAATACATCTAAGAAATATACTTTTTAAAATCATTTAATTGAATTTGAATCATGCATAAAATGACCATGCAACATTTCTATAAAACTTTGATTAATTAGAATTGAACTTATTCAATCTTATGACTCAATTCTGTAAATGCAAAGTTGTATCAGACCCTGGAAGAAAAAAGGAATTGTATACGTATTAAATAAAAAAAATCTGTGCTATATCCTCGGGGCCCTTGAACAGCTGGTAGCTATCTTGGGTACAATCTCTTTATTCTAGTTTGCTTGGTAAAATGAACTCTTCTTTCAATTTAACAAGGCTGTTGATAGCAGAGACGGCTCAATATGTGCAAGCTGACATTTCTAAAATCATAGAGGGCAAACACAATTCTGAAACACATTAGTAGATTTGACTCGGTAGCGATATAAAACACATCATTTAAGTTGCAATCTATGTGAGGGAATTAAATGTGCTCCTTGCTATGAGAAAAAGTCCACAGGGGAGATTAACCGAACTGTACCCTGCGAGTACCCATCTCTTAAATTGACACTCACAACAAATACACTAAGGATAGTAACTCAGGGAGGGGGGGAGAAAGTGAAGGAGTATAGGCAAGACTAATGGACAAAAGAAAAGAGAGAAAGAAAGGACATGAAGGAGGAAAATGGAGAGATGGCAGATGAGAGATGAAAGAAAGGTGGTGATTACAAATTCATCATAGGTGGAGGTCAGCGGGAGGCAGTGGCAGGGAAGAAGAATTGATTATTAGGTAAAGAGGGGGATGAATGTAGATGGGAGAAAAAAAACTGAACAAAGACGCAACTAAACATATAAAAATACAAATAAACAAAACAAAATACATTTTTTCTCTTCATATACACACCCCCAGGCAGCAGATGCTCTCTGATGGAAAGTCATCAAATCTAAGTTTAAATCTAAATTTAATTAAACTCGTTTTATAAGAAGAAGAAAAAAAGTACATTACCATTTGGAGAAAGACTAATTTTCGCTCTTTTGCCCAGGAGTGTCCGGACTTTTGCAAGAAAACTGCGATAACTCCATAAGAAGGAGCAAAAACAGCAGGCAAATGAAAGAGAAAGAAAAGTGTATCTGCGAGGGCAAAAAGATCCATTTCTACCTGATAGCCCTACAATCTCTAATGTTGCAAAATATCAAAGGCTCTATATTCATTAAAAATATGCTACAACACCTAACAACGTCTTATCTAGGAGGCAAAAATAATAGTAGGAGCTGCACTCACATGAGGCAAGTACTTTTCATCAGTAAAATAGGCTTTGTTCGGAAATTAGTGCTTCTTGGCTCCCCATCAGACATGATGAAAATACTCTGACACTGTATGCAACACATTTTGCACACACGGTCAGCTCCATTTAAGACTTACAGCCATCTCTTACATTGGCCTCCATTTTCACAGGCCCAAAAATAATTGGCCAATTGACTGATAAGCAATTAAATGGCTGTGCAGGTATGGCCTGCTTCTTGGATATTTTATGACAAATAAATGAGATAAAAGGTCCAGAGTTAATTGGTGGCTGCTTGCAGGATTCCTCAATATGCTGTCCAAAAACAGAGCAAAAGAAAGATCTAAGATTTTTTCTCTCGGAAAAGAAAAATCACTTGTCAAGGAGGATAAGTGTATACATCATGCTCAAAGTCAAGATTAAGAGACACAGTCATTAAAGGGTATGCTGAGGATTCGGCTCATTATGCAAACAACTGGTCAAATCAACATGAACTTATGTCAGACATAAAGATAAGAGTATAGAAAATATAAAAGCTGTGATTCAAAGTACACAGCATCATCTGTCAAACATGATGGAGAAAATGTTATGCAATGGTTGCTGCTGGCTTCCAACTCAACTGCGTCATCAGTCTTTATCAATAATGCGACTGCTGATAGAAGCAGGAAGACGGACAGCGCAGATGAATAATCACACAAAAAGATTTCAAAGGCAACCTAAGAGCTTTTAAAGGCAAATAGATGGCTTCTAGTTGAGTTTGCTTTTCATTTACTGAAGCCAAAACTCACAAACAAGCAGCAACTGAAGTCGGCTCAAGCAAAGCCCTAGCAAAGCATCTCCAGGGAGGAAACGGTATCTAGAGACGTCCATGCAGCCACTGACGGCAAAGATCCACATCTAAGTATGGGAAAATAACCCTTATATGAATATTTCTGTTTGTTTTTCCAACCACTTTTGCGCCTGGAAAGATTATATACAGTGAAATAAAAAAAAAGCTGCAATTCCTAAACAGTTAATGCAATATTTATGTAAAAGGTCCTAAATAAAAGATGAAAGTTTACACTTCAATCACATATTGCTTCATTTTAAATACATCCTGGTGATGAACAGCAGCAAAAATTAGGGTTTGGTTCTTATATCTGTAGACCAGAATGTCCGTTTATATGAAGTGTAATATAAATATATCAACTTAAAGATATCTGTTAAATATTTACTGTACGTGTGGGTCAGTTTTTGATTTTACTATCTCCAATTACTAAAACCAAAACACAGTTACATTCAGAGAAACTAAACCACTTCTTCAGCTATGAAGATTAAAAGGTCCTGACCCTGGTTGTACATGAAAATGTACACAGCACATAAAGTAATCCTTAGTGTCTCATGTAATAGCCACATTTATATCTATAGAAGAATGGAAGAGGCAGAGGTTATAAGAGGTGTCATTTCTTATTAACATTGTGGACATTGTGATGTTATTTCAGTGGAAGTGAAGGCGGAGGAATGGAGAGCGGATAGGGTCAGAACAAAACTGAGAGAAGTAACATAAGTAAAGACAAAAGAATAGAAAAATGAAGGTGACAGAGGCGAGAGGCTAGTAACACTTAAGTCAAATGTTAACTGACTTGTGTTACATTTCTACCCCCACACCCTGACTGCTTGACTTTCTCAGCCTCATCTGCCCTTCTCTTCCTCTCTTTCTGTCTCTCCCCCAGTCAAAGTGTTTATATGATCAAGAGGCTGACTCTGCGACAGACACATCTTCCTCCCTGAGAAACCAGCCATAAGCCACAGGATTAAATGTGTGTTAGAGAGCCTGTGCTGTGCTAATGCTCAGTGTGAGAGTGCTCACCAGGCTCAGAGTATACACACTGTGCTAATAGTCCAAATGGATGTGCGTGAGGGAAAAAAGACAAGAAGTTGCCTCGAAGCTCTCCAGTAACACAAAGCATCAACTGTACATAGAATATCAAACAGCTAACTGACAGCAATGAGGGATGACTGAAATGCTCAACCAGTAACTAACACAGACAAATGATTAGTACTGGCATGTTAATGGACAACATCAATCAGTTACTTATAATCAGCATCAGTGTTGCTGACTTCCCTAATCAATCTGATATTAAGTGGTTGTTATAAAACCAGGTTAAAGGACCATTTCACTGCATCCGAAAGCCTGTGCAATTTAACACTGCCGACTAGCATTAAATTACTAGACACTACCAGGGAATGACTGATAAATTTCAATTTAGCCATGTTGCAAGAACAAAGCACTGCATTGCTATGGGTCGTCAATATGAATTAAATTAGCTATTTTTATCCTTCTGGGTTAATTGCATGGTCACATGCTGGAGACTAGCCTACAGCAGAAGGAGTAACAATTCCTCACCCCACTGATGACCAGAGCTAGATTACCTGGTTTTCTAATTGATAATTAGTCCAAGATGATTGATCAGTGTTTCTCCTTTGATTAAGTGCTTCTGACAGCCATAAACTCTGCAATGGCATTAAGAAAGAGCTCAAATAGAAAATTTGCTGGTAAAGTGAAAGTGGAGAGGCTGGGCGCAGTTCTCATGTTGAGTCTGACATGCTAAATGTAGCTCAGAATACATTTAGCTCTGAAACGTAGTGAGGTTTTTTTTTTTTTTTTTTTTTCTTGTGAGCATGTGCACATGTGTGATTTGGCATGTTTGGTGAGTAAATTAAGCCTCTGGAGCCACAGGACAAATCTGACAGATGAAATGAGGGGAAAGGAGAGGGAGAGGGAGGTGGAGGCGTATTGAGTAGAAAAGAAACACGGAGCAGAGGACAGGACAAGAAGAATAAAGGAACAAGAGAAGGAAAAAGAGAAGAACTGAGTGAAAAGAGGAGTCAGGGTTGTAGAACAGCAGAAAAAAGCTAGGACAAAGGGCAGAGTAAGAGTAGGTCTACAGCAATTTTCCAGAATATGACAAAGAGGAACAACCTCTGAGACATAAAGTACATCTGTAACGTTTCAGATACAAAGACACGGTCTAAAGCAGATGAAGTGTCATCATCTCTGTCTGATTATGACCTGCTGCATCTGTTTTACACCACAAAGCTTTTAAGGAAGACACACTCTTTAATTAAAACCCTGGATTATGACAGTGGTACAACTGCAAAGAAAATGATGCTATGTCTTTGTGTTAAATATGTTTAACAAGTTGAGAAATTAAAATTTGTTGTCAACTGGCTGCAGTAGCATGTGTATCCATTACCGGTTCATTGCTTTGCCATCCAGATTGTTTTTTAGAATAGAATTGCAGGTTCACGCAATGATTGGTTACCTGCCAATGGCCGATAAAGCAGACTAATTTACCAGCTACAGCCAAAAAAGAGCAGCATTTCGCTGGTGGCTGGTTTAAATTTTCTGCCTCTTTTTAAAGCCTTGTCCCTAAAATGTCAACATGAATGAAAGGGACCCTTATTTACACATTTATTTACTTTTTTTCCCCTCAGCTTCTATACCATACTAGACTTTACTCTCTTACTCACAACCTTGCTCTATTTTTTTTATGTTTTGTTTAACTTAATAAATTCATTTGCATTTAGCTAAAGGTACTCTGCAGAAAATTTTAAATAAAACTCCCATATCCAGTGAAGAATTTTAAAATATCTATGATTACTATGAGGTTTCTCACTCGCTACACAGCCAGGCAGAGATCAGTATTAGAATCTAGGCCCCCTGAGGGTCTGGAATTAGATGTTTTGTGCCTGAGGAAATCCCACCTTTCTTGCCTGTGTTTGGTCGACACCCTACAGCAGAGCTATTCAGTTCTGTCCTACGGGGGCCGCAATCCAGCAGGTTTTCCATGTGTCCCTGCTTCAACACCTGCGTCAAATTGGAACATGGATCATGGAAAACCTGCTGGGTTGCGGCCCTCGTAGGAGCTAACTAAATAGTCCTGCCCTACATATTGCAATCTCTCATCTGTCAATCAAAGAGAACCATAAAAGACACTTTTTGAAACATGATGTAAAAAAGCTGGAGTTCCCTGTTTTTATTCTTATCTACAATGTTGCATTCTGTGATGGCACACAGCCATGTTTCTCCATTCACCATTCCCAGTGTCGATTTGTTTAATCACTGTAGAAATCCATAGTGTTTCGGCTCAGTCAGCCTACACATGATCTCCCTGCACTGGAGGATCATGCAGATTTTACAATGACAAATGGTTCTCAATAGCTTCCACAGTTTCCTTTGCTTTCTTGTTCAATTTTCAGTGCTGTCTCTCCTTTTGTGCTTGCCAGATCTTAAGCCACAGTCTCTGACAAAATCTGCCTGGTTAGGCGTTAACACAACTCAGAGGAGGTTTAGTTAGAAACCTGGTCCTGCTTTATTTTCCAAACTTGTTCTTTCTCTTTCTATTGCATTATTTTTCAGCCCCTCTTTTCCCATAACTCTTCAACTGTCTCATTTCCTTGTTTCTTCCTTTACCCCATTCTCCTCACTAGATTATACGATGACTGCTTAGTTTGTTTCTTTACCACAAAAGCACCTGACACACCCGTGCATATGCTGGTAATTGTGTATGTATGCAGACTCAGATATGTGTTCATGAAAAATGTTTTCATTTCATGCTCATCACATATGGATATTTGTTTAAACCACTTGATGACAATTTTCAAGGCAAGCGACAGTGTTATTTTCCAATGTGCAGACTAGTTTGATAGGCTTTACAGAAGTCCCTAAATGTCTGCTGTAAGTCTGTGGCCTGTGCTTCGCAGGTGACGTCACTAATGAAGCATCACTGTTGTAATCCAACGCAGGAGCTGCAATTTGCAAAAGGAACAAGTGGGCGGTCCTGTTTAATGTTAAAAAAAAAGAAGCTCAATTTAAGTTTTTCCTGAACCTAAACAACACTTTTTGTTCCCTAATCGTAACCATAGAGTAACTGAATGGATATTTGTATTCCAGTCTCAAGTCTCAAGTCAAGGATGGAAATACGCCTCCAACCTTCAAACATGGTCTTTTTCTGACCTCATAAGTTTTCACTTGGCAAGATGCAGATATAGATCACTACACTCTGTACACTGAAAAGTCATCCTCGAGGAGCATCCAGTGCTTTGAAGTGTGACGCCCAAGGGCTCGTGACAAAGTAAGTGTCATTTTGTGACGAGCTGGGAGCAAGAATGTTGTGGATGAAAAAGAAAAACTTGAAAATGGAAAGCAGAGGAACAGACAATAATGCAGGAGATGGTGTGTTAAACTCTTATTTTAACATTTTTGTTTTGTTAGGTGGGGGGTACGACAAGAGAGAGATGGAAGACAAGGACAGAAAGTGTGTGAGAGGAAAGGGGGAGATTGTACCATTATATAATTCCCTTAGACTGAAATACAATATATAAGAATAAATGGGCTACTTGGTCGAGATTTGGGAAAAAAATGTCGTGTAAGGCTTGGGCCTCATCACTATAAACAACTCACGTTCACACACACACACAGGAAAACACACTCCCGCGCACACTTTGGTATAAGCAACTCACGTTCGTTGCCACAGCCCAAGAGCTACCGCAAGAATATTTATTGGCTACCAGCTCAATGGCTGTATTGAAGAGAAGGATGGGAAGAGAGGAAGAGAGAGAGAAAGAGAGCAAACTGAAGAGAGGAAAAAACGAGGAAAGAGGGAAAGAGGCTGTTGCCGCTTCTTCACCTCCTCTCCTTCTTTCACTTCATCCTCCCTGCAAGCCAATTTCTGTTTCTCTGCTTTCCTCTGCAACACACCACACACACATCCACGCGCGCACACACCTCCCATTCTAACTCACACATGCACTGACACCTCGCAGACATCCTCACGCGCACGCAGACGTCATACACAGACGCACACTCCTTCCCTTCTTTTCAAGCTCACAGAAGCGGCATCTTTTTCTTTTTTCTTTTTTTTTGTCATGACTGCAGTGAAGGAAAAAAAAAGGAAAAAAAAGTCCTACCCAAGACGTGTGCGTGTGTGGGGAGGCCATTTATGTCACTGCATGATTACGCTCATGCATGTATGTGTGTGCTTGTGTGTGTGTGCGTGTGTGAGTGAGGGGGTGTCGCATCCCCTTACCTTCCGCGCGCGAAGATAGTGAGCACAGAACAAGACTCCACAGAAAACAGCGAATCACCGTCATCCCTCCGTCCGTCAACCTCACGTTCATCCCTCTCATCCTACTCTTCGTCACCCTCTTCATCCTCCTTGACGAGAGGTGCGCGAGACAGCGTTCCGTGCCGCTATTAGTAATATTATTAGCATCAATGCATCTTCCGCGAGCCGAGCGCGAGCCCTCTAAGCTCTCACCGGGCCGCATGCTGCTTCACATCCAGAAAACGGAGAGAGAGGGAGAGAGAGAGGAAAAGAGAAGAAAGAGAGAAGGGGGGGGGGGGGGGGGTAGAGGGGACACAAGTGCGTTTTCTTCGCCTTCTTCTTCTAACATAGACTAGATAAATCCTTCACATCCGAAAAATGAATTCAGTCAACATCCACAGAGAGGAAAGCAAAGACGCAGAGGGGCAGAAGAGACGGGCGCACAGGTTGTCTCTCTGCTGCCAGTCTTGTCGTCAATATATCTCTCTTCCCGTCAGTTCCATCGCAAAAAGTATTCAAGAGGGATCGAGAGCTTCAAATCCACACTTCCCTCAGCCTGCATCACATCTTCATTCTGAAATATCCTTATTTCTATATAGGCTCTGGATTTCCTCCTCCTTATCCCTTCTGTGTCGTTTTGTGGTGTGTGTGTCTTAAAAAAGATCCCCTTAGGTCTGCTCCTGATTCTTTACCACCGGTATCGCAAACGGACAGGGGATATCTGTTCTGTATTTCTTTCCTGTCCGGATAATCTTCCTCTTCTCCTCAGTCTCTTGACTCACGCGCCTTCTTCTTTTTCTCTTCTTCCCCTCTTGTCACAAATTGAGATGAAAATCTTACATAGTAATCCACCTGAAGGAAAAAAAAAATATATATTTTCACCACTCTCGTTTCTATCCGACTTCTTTTCAAATAAGCATCAGTCACTCCTTTTTTCTTTTTTTTAACCTAAAATCCTTACCTAACAAGCAAACCCGTAGCTCGCTGTTACGTCGAGACTGTCCTTTTAGTTCTTTTTGGAACTCCAGCAGGTCTAATAAATTATAAAAATCCTTCTTGCAGTCAGAAACCAGAACGGACATGCATCCTTCAGCTCTGTCCACTCTTCTCTCCCGGTGAAGCAGGTTGTGTCTCTTCTCTCTGCCCGCCGGTACAGAGATGCTGCCTTCAAGAACCTCCTTGCTCTGTAAGCTCCCGCTGATACTCACGTGCTCTTTGCCGGAAACGATGATGGAAAAATTGACCATTTTAAATTGGGTAGCCGATGAAGTGGATTGTGGTTTATGAATCTACTACATGTTGTGCTCTTTCCATGTAACTATGTAGAGAGGACAATGTGTTGGTGTCCACTGCCAAAGGAAGAAATAATGCTTGTCCAAACTGAATAAGATTAAGTGAACCAAAACAAAAACGCAATCAAGTAAAAATCGATCTCCTTGAAAGACAAATCTAGTCTAGAAGGGAATTCACATGAGGAGGAGATCATTGTATTTTAACTGTCAATGGTGAGTCAGCTACCAACCAATAATGGCTTGCCAGTCATCACTCATTGCTCCACTTTTCTTTTGCAATTAAATCAATACCAGAAGGAAAGAATTGGGGATTTTGTGTGAAATGACAGACACAGACACTTAGAATCTATTGGTCCAATTAAATAACACCATTGACTTCTTGAAAGCATTTAACAGACTTTTTTAGATTATTCGTTGATTATGTTTAGAAGGAATTTAGCTATTCAGTTTTTTGCCACTGCGTTCACAATATCCATAAGGAAATGTAGACTATGCATAAAATAAAAATTGAACATCTTTTTGTCACATAATTTCTATGATGCACCCATATTTCTAAAACAAAGTCAGCTGACCAAACCAGAGGAACAGATCCATGGTCTGCTTGGCTTTAGCAGAATTGTAAGCAGTGAAATGAATGTCAATCTTAGGACTGTGCATCTACAGCACAGGGAATTGCACCACTGGGGCCATTGCTGATCAGATCAGATTTGCCTAGCAGGCGTGTCGAACAACATTCAAACGCTCTATAAAGGCACTGCCAGCTCCTGACAGTGCTGTCTGAATGGGCAGCCATTCTTCACAACCAGATCAGATAATACTGCCAGATTATAGCACTGATTGCCTCCAAATTATGAAGGGCACACTTGTTATTTACCATTTAATCCTGTAGAGCTCAGTGTTAAAAATGATCTAAAGCAAATAAATAGTTTTCTATGAGCAACATCATTGCCTTTTTTTATTTTTGTTATCTAAGTCTGATAAATAATATGACAAAAGATAGAACAGCATGCTTTTAGGGAAAATAGCAGCAACTGAAGTTGGTTACAAACTGAAGACTTTCCCCCCATATATCCTGGGAAATACCAACTTATACAGCCTTACATCATAACACTCTAGTGTGCTGCATAAGCCAGTTCTTCAGCTGACAGTTTTAAGGCATGTGGAGTTTCTAAAAACACCCTCTACCTTAAAATGCAATGGAAATGAATATGGAGTGAAATATTACATTACTTCAGCAAGTAGATTAAAAAAATATATATATCCATGATAAAACATGAAATTTAATGGGATTTTTTCAGACCGGGTCAGTCTAAGTGAATTTTAACTAATGAATGTGCTCACTGGGTATGTATTTTTCACATTGATCTATTTTTTATTTACCTTTTAGAGGAGGCAATCGCATCACAGCCCATCTCTGAACATTCATTTTCTGCTGCATGGCATGTTGTTTCATTCCAAGGTTATAAACAGGTCGTGTTCAGACTTGAGATGATGCTTAGTCCTTGATTCTGAGGCTGTCTGAAAGGAGGGATTTAGCTGGTGAAGTTCTTGGACAATCCAAAGAAGCATTTCACAAGTAGGGAGAAATTTATTTACAATTTACTTTTGATTCTGGGACTGAGAAAGAAACTGTACTCCCACTGCTGCTTTGGGGCTCAAATACAACCAACACTAAACAATGCTAAATAAGTGCACCTTTAAACTAAACGTAAAATCTACATCTATGTGAGATTTTTAAAATATTTTTTAACACTTAATCTTCTCATTTCTCATAAAACATTCATTTTCATAGCATCTTTTTTGGTTGTTAATTTTAATCTGGCAAGCAAAAACGGTTAGACCCACTAAAACCAACTTGATTCCAAGCTCAGACATGCTCACATTTAGCCAACAAACTGTGCAAGAAACCTCTAAATCTATTAAGTAAATACTTAATTAGATAAGCAACTATTTTCAGTTGCCTGGACACAAAAACTTTGCCAAACAACATGAAATAAGTGAATTCCCTAAAGCACAAAAATCACCATATTCAGTATAACTTTTGAGAGAAATATGAGATGTCAGTGTCTCACAATATGTCTCATCACAAAGCAGCCCCAAAGGGAATATGCAAATCTCATTTTCAAAGCATTCATATTATTGGTCAGTTTCTCTCCCTTCAATCATAAATGAATGAAATTAATGGAGCTTCTGATTTTCTGATCAGTGCAGCTTCACTGTAATCTGCAGCATTTGTGTGGGTGCTGAGCGGTACTTAGAGTATTGTATGTTTCTTTTTGGAAATCAGTTCAGGGAATTTCTGCATTGCAAAGAAATATTCTCATCAGTGTGGCTGTATAATTATATCTATTTGAGTGTCAGTAGGAATCTGTCCACGAATGTGCTTGCATGCCTGAAAATGACATACATGAACCCTGTTCATGCTCCCTTAAAGCACTCTTCTGCCATCTACAGGCACACTCTCTCTTCCATTCTTCCCTTTTCACTTTCTCTCCATCACAAACCCAATGCTAATCACTCTGCCATGATTTAAATATTCACTGCACAACTTCAGTCTCTCAGAGTGTTCAGCATACTCTGCATACTGTCTATATGCATCTACCTAACTTCACTTGTGGCACAAATCCTCTGTTTGCAGATTTCTGGGCCCTCCTTTAGCGCTACGTCTGTGCTGCTTTCAAAAATCAATAAGCTGTGTGTGAGGTTTGTGTCCAGAGAGAGAGCGAAAAGAAGAGGAAAGACAAAAGGGGGTAGTGGCAGGAAAAGAGGGAGCTAAAAGAGAGGGGAAGTAGGGAGAGGTGTGAGGTTGGAAATCTATGGAGGTGTGAAGAGGACAGAAGTAGGAGGGAAGGATACAGTATAAGAGGAAAAGTAGGACCTGGGAGAGGACAGAGGGGTGCAAAGAGGAAAAAACAGGCAAAAAAAACAAACAAGAGAAGAGGCAAACAGACTAGAAAGGATGGGAGGGAAGGAGGCAAAAGTGGTAAGATTTAAGGGAAGAAGATGTGGCAAGAAAGGTAGGAGACAAGATAAAAGGTAAGAGAGGCAGAAAGAGGAATGTATGAAAAAAACTAGAGGTACAAGATGTAAAACATTCAGGTTAGAGATTCACAAATGGAGAGTGAGGGAGGAGATTGGAAGGGGTGGGAGGAGTGACTGTGGCTCAAACATAAAATGGAAATTTGTGTGAGAGAAGAGGGGAAGAGAGAAAGAAACAGAGAGAGGATGAGGAGAGAAAATGCTAGAGTCTTGCATGAGTAATTCACTTTTCTGATTGGTTCTTTGCAGTTGCCCCACAACGTAGACATACTCAACCAGCAGATGTAATATATTCCAGCATGTCCTAGAAACCCAGGAATCTAAAACTCAGTTTACATACTTGATTTATTCTGCTGTATGTTATGATTTTTTTCCACAAAAGATAAAGAATTGCAAGCACTTGATCAAGTAAAGCAGGTAGCATTGTATCAAATGAGGTCACATATTTCATTGGTACAATTCAAAAAACCCTATTTATTTACATCCAATACTGTGCAACTGTTGCAGACACAGCAATCAGTTTGTATTTGATGATTGGAGATAACTTACCCAGTTTGTTGGGAATCTGAAGCAAACGGCTGACCACAGCTTGAATCAATCTTCAATTTCTCCTCTATTTATGCTCCTTATGTGGTAATTGTGAATGGCACAATGGAACATTGCAAATCTTTTAACAACCCATTTACAGACATTATGATTTGTATCATGTTTGTCATTGTTGAATTATCCTGAGGCGATCAACAGCAGCAGCAAGCACCTGCAGTCACTAATCAGCATGAATGGAGGAATTTCCCTCAAAAACTTGTAGTAGTGTTATTCTAAAGGTTAAACTGAGACTGATTTCATCTGTTTTACATGGGAAAAACAAGTAGCATCATCTCACAGGCCAAAGTGTTGCAGCAGTAAACTTTCAAGCAGTAAACTTAATAGCAGAGTAAATAAACAGGTCATCAAAGCTGCAATTTAAAAATAATAATAATAATAATAAAAGAAAAAAAGTTGAAGGACTCATTTAGATATAATATAATGTAGTTCAGCAATTATTTATGATTTGGAACATTAATCTGCTTCCAACAACAGCATCGCAGCTTGAGCACGACTCCTCATTATTTCATCCTTTTTTTTCTTTTTGTATATTTGCATGACTTTTTTGTAATGGTTTTTTTGAGTCAAGGATTGATCCATACGTCTATTTTAAGTTTTTTGTTTAATAAATCATTGAGCAGACAGGTAAAATGAGAACAAATGAGAACCCCAGGTAGTTGAGGAGTGACGTTACTTAACCTAGGAATGATATAATTGCCTAATAACATATCCGGTAAGGAGCCTCAGTGAAGGAGGGTGAGAAGACTGACGCTATCAACACTTTTAAATGATTCCCATTTTGCAAAATGTATACACATTAATACCCTGGCATTCATGCCCACACACTTGACAGCAGAGAGGATATTTGTTCATCACCAGCTGGCTGTACAACACAATGTTGCTCATCGGGTGTGTTTGACGAGAGAGAAATTGTGTGATTTGGTGTGTGTCTTTCAGTCTGTCTGTGTGAAGAGGACAATGTACAACAAGACGGAGCATCATTGACTTTACAACAAGGTGCCAGTGGCTATGGCAAGCTAACAAACCCACACATAAACACTTACACACCAAGTTTTGGCAATGATTAGTTTCACACATGGCTGAAACACCAGGAGTGTTACCCACGGTTGTTGAGATGGCAGACACAGATGCCAGTTGATTGAAAAAAGGAAGAAGAGAGGAATGGAATTAGAACGAGTGCCCTGCAGAAAACCTGAATGTGCAGTATTCAGTCTCGGTGCTTTGATGACAACTACACAACATTTTCTTTACTGTGTTCACACTGATTTGAAAGCTACCATTTACTTTAAATGCTGTAGATATGCCTTGACCAGGTCTAGCTAAATCTTTCTTTATGCTTTAAAAGTTGACTGTGGTGATATGTTGCTGTCAGACTTCCCACATGACACACAGGAATATTGTATGTGAAAAGGAGACACTTTTTAGAAACTGAACATAACTGCTGTCTGCTGTTTTTGACACTTTTAATGAATAATTAAAGGCACGAGTACAAGCACATGTGCAATGTCATGTACAGTGAATATATGAAGGATTCAATGATTCCCAAGCATTGTAAAACCACAATATACACTGCCTGGGGAAAAAAAATCATCACTTGGATTTTACTAAGCAAATAGGTTTGAATCTCCTATTAGATAATTACTGCACAGGCAATTTTCTTTCAGCTGGCAACAATTTATTTTACCCCAGCTTCTCATTTTAAACAACCATGTCAAAAGAAACATTCTGTGGTCGTGGAAAAGATGTTAGTCTGTTTAAGAAAGGGCAAATAACTGGCATCATTTAAGGAGATTTTAGAAACTACTAAAATTGGGTTAAGAACTTTCCAACACCTTATTAAAAAGGATAGTGGGGAACCATCATCTTCCAGGAAGAAATGTGGTCAGGAAAACATCCTGAATAATGGGGATCAGATGGTGATCAGTCTCAAACATTTGGTTTTAATTTACTAGGGACCATAAAGATTGGACACTGGAGCAATGGGAGAAGGTCATGTTGTCTGATGAGTCCACGTTTACCCTGTTCCAGAGTGATGGGCAAATCAGGGTAAAAAGAGAGGCAGATGAAGTGGTGCAGCCATCATGCTTAGTGCCTACTGTACAAACATGTGGGGGCAGTGCCATGATCTGGGGTTGCTGCAGTTGGTCAGGTCTATGTTCAGCAACATTATGTGTCCAAAGAATTAGGTCAGCTGATACCTGAATATACTGAATAACCAGTTTATTCCCAAATGGATTTGTTCTTCCTTGATGGCATGGGCAAACTTCAAGATGACAATGCCAGGATTCATTGGGCTCATTGTGAAAGAGTGGTTCACGAAGCATGAGACATCATTTTCACACATGGATTGGCTGCCACACAGTCCAGACCTGAACCACACTGGGAATATTTTTATGGATTTAATGGAGAAGACTATGCGCAGTGATGGGACTCTCCCATCATCAATACAAGATCTTGGTGAAAAATTCACGCATCACTAGATGGAAATATATTGTGATATTGATGAAAATTATTGAAACAGTGCCACAGTAAATGTGTGCTATCATCAAAACTAAAGGTGGTCCAACAAAATATTAGATTGTGTGACCTATTTTTGGTTTTTTGGAGGCAACTTTTATTTTGACAGGCAGTCCAAGTTTTTATAATGTAAATAGCAACTGACAGTCTTAAACCAAATCATTAGAATGGCCTTCTTAAAATAGTTTAGCTGCCTCTCATGTCACCAGGGCAGCTTTGATGCGCTGAGGTCCACCAGGGTGTTCTGTGGAACATGGTACCAGTGGTCTCTCTCCACTGATATCAGCCTGAATCTGTGCTGGTTTCATTAGATTTGTATTCCTTTCCACACTAGAAAGGCATAGTTTTGTTTTGTGGTTTGAATGGAAGTGAACTAAATATTACTTATACACTAAAAAAAAATTTATTTTGCAATATAAAATCTTTCTAGCTAATTTTCATTAGTCTTTATTTAAAAAATCTTTATGTAAAGATATAATTGGACAACAATGATCTACTGTTCTTCATTGCAGCTAAAGAAGCCTCTGGCTGAACGCACTTACTGTAGTTGTTTGATACTGTGTCATGCAAAAGGTGTGCAGTGTCATCCATTGTGTTCAGCCGTTTTTGCAAAACTCCTCTTTGCATAATCAGCCCTAGATCACCCTCCAAGATTGTTTTTTCACCTCAGTTTCTTCAAATCAGTTTCATGCAGCCATGGCACTGTAATTATCTTCATGTGGCTAAAATAAACATATTTGAACGCAGTCTCAACTGCCAATGTGCATGAATAAATCAAACCCTTTGCACAAAAAAATAAAATAAAACCCTCACGTTCAAGGGTTTGTGCACGAGACTACTTTGTGCATATCGGGCGCGACTGACCCTGCAATGCATGCTCGGGATTGCACAAAGCCTGCGCAAAAAAGATTTTGTCAGGCACCTCTGCCTGAGTACAGCTGTGCCCTTGCAGATGACTCCACTCTCAAAGTTATTTTCTGCGTGCTCTGTGAAACTGACCTTTGACAACTGGGGGTAGAAATGAAGGACTACCATCTTCTGATTGGCCCATTTTAAGCATGACCATTCCAATCATCACTGATTGAGAGCTGGGAGAAGTTGAAGCATTGCTATGTTATTTTCTTTTCCTACTCAGAGAATTTCTGTTTAAATTCCCATGAACTGCCTTTATGTCTGAGTAAACTGCATCACCAAAACACTACATGTCCTCGGTAACAGTACATATATTACATATATCCAGAACAGCTAGCTAGCTGTTGACAATTGTTAAGCTAATGTGACTTTTCTGTACGTTAGGTAATAATTTTCCTCAGTTCCTCATCTGGACGGCAAAAGTGAGGTAATGTTAATACATTTCCCCAATAAAACTATCTTTAATAATTCTAACTAATATGTTTTAGAAATAAGTTATCAAACACTGCTTAGTGTGAAGTTTAACACATTTCTTATGATTTAGCAATGAAAACCACAATTTGACAGCAGTCTGAAATTGGCAGTAAAACATGTTGAACGCTGAACTAAAACATTTTTACAACTGGATTAAAAGCACACTGTATACAGTTCTCAGATATACCATATAATTTAAATATTTCTCTGAAAGTGTTTCTGCTAACTTGAGCCAAATTTTTTTCGCCCTGCTAGTATCTTTAGGGAGAGGCAGGGTACACCCTAGACAAGTCACCATTCCATTACAGGGCCAACATAGAGACACAAACAACCACGCATGCTCACATTCATTCCTTGGGAGAATTTTTTAGATTGATCAATTGACCTAACATGCATGTCTTTGAACAGTGGGAGGAAGCCGGAGTACCCAGAGAGAACCCATGCATACAGAACATGCTAACTCCTCACAGAAAGGTCACTGTTCAAACTTCCCCCCAGCCAAGGCTCGTACTAGCAACCTTCCTGCAATGAGGCTGCTTGGCTTACCACCACAGCACCATACAGCCCAGATGACTGAAGTGCAGTCCTTCCTCCTTGAAAGACACCTGACCCTCTGGTATGTAACACTGGACATCCTTTCTGCAAATCTAATGCATCTGACAAGCCCAATGACCCATGATTCCTTACTTGTGTTCTTGGAAGTGGGATGGTCACCACTGAGGGGTAGATCAAGTGTCTCCACCTTGGACAGGGGGCAGAGTCCAGCAAGAGCCAAAGGCGTGGTGGTTCATTCATTTAGAACAGCCGACTTGTAAGACAGGTTAATTGTGAGCGAGAGTAAACCATGGAGTTAGCTGACAAGAACTTGCTCTACAGCATTCAGGAGCAAGGCACAGGGCTGGTTATGGGCCTGCAGCTTGAAGTCTTCCTGAAAAAGTGAAGAAAGGTAGCACTCCAGAAAGCGTGGTAGAGGGCCAGTCGCAGCCAGGCTCTGCAGCGGCCCACGTCTGTGCCCACAAAGCTGATCTTCTCCAGCTCAGTTATGACATCCTGGTGGGTGACAGTCTTGAGCAGACTCCAGAAAAAAGGCTGAGGGAGGGGTCCTTGGTCAGTCTTTCTGTTCTGGCCTCCAGTTTCAGATCGTTTTCACATGTTTTTGATCTAATGGATAAAGATGATTTACAGGGCACAACAGAGGAGGTTAGCATCTCCATCTTCACTGGTCACCACTGCAGAAGATTTACTCCCACATAGCACGTGAAATAGTTTGGCCAACTTGTCATTAATGTCCAAAACAAGCACGTATTCACCTTGACCTTGTAAAAGTTTTGTTTTTACATGTCTGTCTGTACAGTCACTCTCCATTGTTTCTGTTAAACACCCCCAAAATAAAATTAATAACAATAAAATTTGATCTATCTATCTATCTATCTATCTATCTATCTATCTATCTATCTATCTATCTATCTATCTATCTATCTATCTATCT
>JBAMHW010000019.1:16968766-16981544 GCA_037177495.1 Rhadinocentrus ornatus
TATGCTCACACCAAAGGATAGAAATAAAAAGAATGCATATGATGTTAGATATGTGACTGTTCTGGTGTTAAAGCTAGTTATGTTCACTGAATGGCAAAAGCAAGGCTCAATCAATCACCATGGACTTTTTAACTGGCTCTAAAACAGAGAAAACGCATCTAAAATGGAGACGATCTGTTGAGCGCCTGACTGAAGCAACAGATTCAGCAAGACATCAGTGTCTTCTTTGTAGAAACTTACAAAAACTTAAGAAAGGAAAGACAGATGGATTACTCTGATTCAACTGGAAAACAGGCTCCGAAATACAGATTTGCAGTGAGCACGTTTTGTCTGGTACCTTCTGATATTGTATGAGTATGGTGTCTTCCATTTGTAGTTAGTGTAACAGAATATTTTTTATTTTTTTTATTTAGACAATAAAAATGTGTGCAGCAGCACTTGATGTGTGTATTAGGGTTAAAATCTTCAACAGTCATAACAACAATAGAATACCATTAATTGCATTCTAATAAATTATGTTTGTGTAAAAATTACTTAAAATTTCAATCTAAATATTTTTTATAGGTTTATAGTTGTTTCCTTTATAATTTTGATTAACAGGTTCACAAGTGAAATTTTTCCCTGTCCTATAAATTAAGGGCAAACAAAAAAGTTTATTAGAAGCCATAGTAAAGTGGGAAATTTTTTTCTAACCATCATCACTGCTTGAATATAACATGGGCTGCATGATGGATTTTAAAGAAAAGACAAGTTTGTTAATAAGAAAAAGCTTATTGGATGTTGTCTGAAACCAGGTGACAAACCACTGTAGAATTATAGGATTACTTTCCTTAATAAACTTAAATTTTCAGTGTTTACCTACCTACCCGTTTTTAGGACGTTCTTTGTGTCCTCTATGGACTATATCACCAACAAGGTGGTTGGTTTCACTGGGCCCAACATGTAAAACATTTATGGTAAGTTATACTTTACAACATGCCACATTTTACAAAAATGACATCTTCTGTGCAGGACATTTCAAACTTTTATATCCAGGAATAGTTTCGGAATCTCATGATTTAATATTTGATTTACGATTCCCTAAATGTCACTATACTAAGTACATGGAAACACCCAGCAGTATATGATTGTTGTAGATAAATTACCAGGAGTCTGGAATGAGTAAAAGTATAATAAAATTTATTAAAGGGAAAATGAACACAGACAAATTACTTGCAAGTAATGAAAGTGGTTGTTCCGACTCGCTTGGAGTCGGAAGAGACTCTGGGGAGGCACGAGGAAATACAATAGTTATATATTTCTGTTGAAAGAATCATCCTTCTTTTGACGACCTTTGGTGGACACACAACTCTTGGGACTGGCGTCAAAGCAACATCATAGTTGTGTCTCCACATGAACTAGTCTGACTAAGGGTCTGAGGCAGGTCATCTTTAAAGGTTATCTTACCCTCGTAGTGAACTTTTAACAGAGCATATGTTTTTGAAGAGAATAAACCTTAAAAGTGGATTAAAGCGAGATGTGTAAAAATGTAATAAAAAGTATAATATAATTACAATCAATGAGTAAATTAATATAATAAAGGGAGTGAATATAGGTGTGATTATAATATAATTTATATAGCATAATAAGTGAATTTTCTTTCACAATGATACATTTGTTACTAGAATAGATATGGTCATAGCCAACAATGTAATCAGTTCAAACCACTGTCCAATCTAAGATGCCCGTCCCATTTCTTTGTGAGTAGTTGCATGGTCTGATTCACTACTTTCAGAACGTCACAAATGTTTTCTCAAAAGGAAACTCTGCATGGTGTTCTCTATGTAGTTTTAAGAAATAAGTCATATGACACAGGATTAGAATTATGCTTTTTGAGACATGAAGGGAGCACTGCAGACACTTTGCTGCTTTTGGGACTTGCAGTATTTTAACTTGCTCTTTTACTTCTCTTGATCCACAAAATTTTCCTTCTTTATTCAAATGGCTGTAATCCTTTTAGAATTCTGTGAAAATTTCTATCCATCTTTAAAGGCTAGTTGCACACATATTTGTGATATTGTTGCACAAAAAACATTTCTATTTAATTTAACCTAATTTGTGTAGCAACAATTCGCAACAAAGTCATTTCAAGGCACTTTACAGACGTAATTAATTTAAGGCAATTCATTAAATTTCAGTTAAACAGAACCACATTAGTCCAGCTGTGTTCATACGGGGCTATTAAAAAAAATAAAAAATAAAAAAAAATGCCCATCTAACAAAACCAACATATTGCACTGAATCTCATTTTCAATTCAATCCCCCATGTACTAGACAGCAGGCGGAAGTTAAAAGGAAAAAAATCAAAATAATAAAAAATTATTTTTATTTTTCAATAACATGAAAACAATTACAAACCTGTCAAACTAAATGTTGATTGTGGTCTTTACCACCTTCATTTTGCCAACAAATCCCTTTTCTATGACTAGAAATCTAAATTTATTCTAATATTAAGCTTTACCTGTTGAATAATCCTGATGTAGAAATGAGGTTAAAATAAATATCAGAAAACCTGATATATGGCTAGATGTTAATGCCAGTGGTGCAAAAATCCTTTGAAGGTTGTGGAGTTTGCTGTTAAAACCAACAACATTAAAATGATTTTCACTTATATTGCTTGCATGACTAGTAATGGTAAATGTTTGCCACTTAAGAGGGCATGTAGAACTCAAGAGAAGATGCATACTTTCTAACAGCAGCAATGGGACTGTGGATGATAATCAAAGTAATCTAGCAGGAAGATCACAATTTAATGTCTCAAATAAGCATGCTGATGATTAAAGGTATTTATGAACAACATCAGCAGAGCTGGTTACCTTTTAAAACACAAACCATACAGGCGAGAACAAAATCATTAAATAATTAATTAAACTTTGAATACTAAAGTCCTACATTCCAGTAAGACAATACTAAACCACAGATAAGTCTGTGTACTGGACAGGCCTGTCAGTAGTCCAGGCTCTTCACCGTTTGAAAATATTTAATTTTTCATATATTTATATCAGACTAAAAAGGGAATACATTTCTCTACCAAATGCTACGTTCACACCGCAGGTCTTAATGCTCAAATCAGATTTTTTAATAAATCTAATGTTTTTGCCTGGTTGTTCACATAATTATTTCAATGCAACCTGCATCATTCTGAACTGTAAACAGTATGTGGCCCCTAAAGTGACATGCATGCGCAAAGGATAACACAACATCACAAAGTGTGTAGTATACAGATGTAATGGAGGCTGAAATAATGTCCATTCTGAACTAATAAAATTATGCCCAATTGATAAACAAAAGAAGATGACAATAGCCTTTTGTGAAGCAGTGGCTCCTATTTCTGTACAGATGCACGTACAGAAGATGCAGCAAAGTTCTGCATGGGTCCAATTTTACTTACCCACACCTGCTGGAATCCGTTAGGATGATTACCAAACCCAATCCATGGATATCTTTCAGTGAAATCTGGACCCAACCCGACAATGTAGGATCCCTGCCTTTGTTGCATTACTTTGCCTAATCTGTTTAAATATTTAAAATGGTGCCGTTTTGTCATTGTTTTCATTTACAATAAAAAAGGAAAAGACAACAACACAGTAAATGTTGTGAAACAGCAAACTTATGATGCGACTTCTGTGACGTCAAAGACGGATGAAATGTGGAATGAACTTTCAGACTTAGGTCTCTTCAACATAGATTGGATAAGTATCCAGTCATATCGAATAAGTATCCGATCTAGGACCACATATGAAAGTGGCCTGGGTCGGATTTTGAAATCTCTGATTTGTGCCCCTCAGACTGTGATTTAAAGATCCGATCCGAGTCACATATGGGCCAAAAATTCTGAATTGTGCTGCATTGTGAACAGAGCCAAAGGTCCATCAACTAGTCTCCTCAGTTCCAGATTTTTACAGACTGTTACCAAAACACTGCTTCTACTAAAGTATTTATATACTCTCTAAATGCATATGAATTGTAAGTGTTTAGTGCAAAATGCAACTAATGAGTGTTTTAGGATAAAAAAAAAACTGTATCTGCATTTACAACTGTGCCTTTGTGTAGATCTTAATCGTGAATATATATAAAGGCCCTCATTTCAACTATCCTGCTTAGAGAGCATTTCCTAAATGTCAGCCAGGCTCCTGCAGGGCTTAACTTCCTGGTACTGAAGGATTATGGGAAAAATGTCATGAAGAATTGCAGTCGCTGACAAGAGCAAATGAATGTAAAACAGAAAGAAATGGAGAGAGGCAGAGTTGGAAAAAATCCAGACACATAAAATGAGTTGTGGGAATATGGGGATGGATGAAAATAATTTATGACAAATATTTGCAAAGGGTGAACACACACAAAATAATGAATACACATATGCAGGTGACACACCACATAGCTCCCAGCAAAATGACTCATTGAGGGTCTATTGGGAAAATTTTCTGTGTCTAGGTCTTTAAGTATGTGTGTTTTCTTTTTTAAGTTATGTGTGTGTGTTACATGCTGCAATCTGTGACTGACAGCGTGGGCATATACTTAGCGGACCCTACGGTCAGGTTAAATCAATAAACAAGTGAACAGGAAACAACAGGAAGCAGAGAGGACTCAAAAAAAAAAAAACATGTCAATGTGGGAAAGAGACAAAATTAGTAATTAACATATATTGAACATGACAACTCCTTAAGAGTTATTAGCTGGAAGGCATATTAACACTATGCCTTGATTTAGGCGCTGTCACATTTAGACCAGAAGTGTTCCATATAACCTACGCTAACGGCCTACGCTAAATCTTACGTGGCTTGCTCGAGGCTGACGTAAATTAGAGTCTTCCTTCTGAAGATGGTTGATATTAGATTAAATCATATATTTTAGAAGAACAGGTCATTTAATCAACACTGACTGCTGTGGAAGCCGGTTCATGCAAGTTTCTGTGTGCATACATACATATATACACACATATATATAGTATTTATATGTAGTAGAACATTAACCCTGGAAACACAGGTAGCAGGTTTAAAGCAGTAACAAACAACAGACAAATGAGGAGAGGAAAATAAGAAGGCAGATGGACAAAAGAATTATGCTGATAGGGACTTTTAGCACAGTATGCACAGAAGCCAGGGCAACTCCCAGAGAGAAACATTGTCAGATAGGACGTCTGCCAGCACTGACATCTGTGCAAACTATGATACAGACAGCAGCTCATATGCAGAAATATTGCTTTATATATGTCTGAGATAGAAGAAAAACAAACAGGCACACAAATATTGTGCATCCATAGGCATGTGGAAAGTTCTGCTTATCAATGTACCATAAAATAAGCTGTGCACATTTTTAGCATCTCATCCAGTCATAATACTGAATCCATTCGGACAGATGGAAACAAATCCAAGTTTTTCTAAAGTTTTACACTAAATATTCTACATAATCTATGTACAAGTTGCATGTCAGTGCCATATAGAATATTTGGAAAACTAGTAGCAACATACAGATATGCACAGTGTTTTTTTTAGATTTGGAAGGTGACAGTAGCCGACACAGCTGTTGGTCTTGTAGCTTTCCAGCAACCTACTAAAAGAACACTGTCCAGCTGTGCTGAGAATCACAGACATGTCTACTTAATTTATCCACTCAATTTACAAAGATCCATGTATATAAGAACATAAATAAGCCCTTTCCTTTTATTTTAGCCATTGTTCCTCCAACTCCCACAGACACATATAGGAACTATATAGAGGTTGTTCCCAACTAGTCATTGCTTTTTCGCAATGGGCACAATGTAAAATGTTAAAAAATGCTTTCTAAAAGATACTCAGACTCAAAGATTTGATTGATTTGATCTTGGTTAAAATTTTTAAAGTTGCTTATTGTTTTAAGCTGAATGAGGGAAAATTCCAACAACTTTTATTTTATTTAAACCACAAACAAAATCAACAAGTCAGCCTCCTCCGTCTGCCAGCTGCAGTGTGTCAAGTTAACCAAGTTTCTGGATGAACAGGAATCATAAGGTAGTCACCAAAAGAACTGTGAATGCTCACACAACATAGAAAACATTGTCCTTTTGGGCATATGGACATATAATGTGGGGCAGGTTATAAGCTAATGGTAACCAGATTTTAATTAACACACTAACTGAATGTAATTATAATGTAATAACTCAGCAGGACCAATAAACAATTTTGCTACTGATCACAGATCTTTCTAATTACAGTACAAATCATCTACACTTCCTCAATAAATGTGTAGGAAAAGAATATGACTTAAAAAAAAAGTTACCTGACTAAATGTAAGTTACTGGAAATGTTTTCCATCTTCCACGACTGCTTTAAATTAACTTTGAGATTTGCTTTTAACTATATTATCTTTTTGTTGTTTCTGATTATTATTATTATCTTTATGTACTAATTAGCCACCCTGGGAACCTTTTCAAAAAACATAAGTCCAGTTGTAAAGCTTGTAGGTTGAAAAAGTGTGTATTCTATGTGTAAATGCTGCACTGTACTGAACAGAACATCTTTGTGTGCCCCATTGTTTCAAAGTGGTGGACCATCCATCACCATTAGACTCAAGCAGAAAGCCTGACTCACATTCAGGAGCAATCTAATTCCCCTAAAAACACCTTCTCACCAGGGCTCTCTTCTTTACTTTCTCTGTTGTTGGGTTCTTTTGGTTCACCTTCTTCTTTCCTCCCCTCCTCTCCGTCTCTCTGCAGGATTTAAGGCATAGACTGCAGAGATGAAAACCTTCCAAGCATGTCTTAAGTAATACTTCTCGCACTCACGCATGCCATGCCACACACTCAGAGGATACAATCTTACAATAAGTTCATTGTTCTGACTTGGATTTTGGTGTGTGTGTTAATATTCTGTAAGAGGAACCAAATTTAAGACAAAGGACTCTTCAATTTTTAAATCAGCACAAAGGAAAATTTGCCCCAGCCCCGCAAGAAGGAGCTAATAATCAATACTTAATAGAAAACACTAAGAAAAGGTGACTTGTAACTGTTCATATCTGAATCAGAGGAAATGTGACCTGTTCTGGGTTGTATATGATTCTTGAAACTTTATTGAAAACATGAACATACAGTACAAAGAAGTTAGTCCATACAAACTGTAAACAGCCTGTGTGCCCAGAGAAACTGACCATTACATAAAATTATACAATATTCTAAATTCTTCTTGATTTCCTTCTTATCTTGTAGAAGCAGGACAGTCACATCAACATGTACATCCCTGTGACGCCACTTCTACACATGCACTGGAGTCACAAAATGTAATAGCGATGTTCCAGAGTGGTGGCATTTTCTACTTTGGTCCCTTGTAACATCTCCAGACCATCAGTAAGGTCAGTAAGGCAGTGTTGTTGCTACTGCATGCAAGAGCATCTGCATGCTGTTAAGAGTTTGTTTGTTCTGTTGACCTGAATACTGCCTTTTTGCTTGAGTGGAAAAACTTTAAACTGGTGTGTTTTATCTGAGAGAGATTTATATGCTGTATAAAAAGCACTTGAAATTTAACTTTCATTTGGTTGTGTTTGTTTCATCTAATGTGGTGCTCCTGCTGAACCCTTGTGCACAACAGTCTCCCAAAGCAGTAAATTACTTCTTTAATTTAGTTCAAATAGCCAGTATTTGTTAGACAATTGCAACATGTTTTTCCCCAATAGCATTCAAGTGTTCTGCTTGCTGTCAATCTTTTAGTAACTAACACTTATCTAGTATACTTTTCCCCTCGTTTTCAAAAACAAAGCCTTTATGTTGGTACATAGTAACTGCGAAGGCACAGACACAAATGTACACACAGGTGTGAATTAAATGCATTCAATCTGTAAACCTTCCCTGTCAGTGTTTTGTCATATAACATGTAATGTTTCTCCATCAAGAATTTGTAAATTGCATTTTAATGCTATACAAGGCTGAGCTAAGTTTAAGAGTTTAGTCATTCACACCACAGAATGCATGAGATGCTGTAAATGTCTGTCAATATGCATCACGCTAAAATTTGGCTTTATGCAGCATCTGTGTGTTTTGAGAACCGTGTTTCTTCTAAAAGTCACAGCTTAATGGACTGCTGTGTTTTCACATATGTGATGGTGTGTTTTGTGGTAACATAAGAGGTTTAAAAATAAATTTAGTTTAAAAAGGAGAATATCATCATCCCACAGAGATACAACATCCCTAAAGTTTTTGTTTTTGCTAGACAGGGTATAGAAGAAATCAAACTGTTGAATCAATGTAGTAGAGTATATTGAATTAAAGTAAAATCATAAAGAGAATGTATTGAGGTGAAAGTTAAAAAAAAAGGTTAGATTCAAGATGACTTAATTTGTAACTGTTATAAATGTAAATTGTATACTTTTTCTATTGTAAACTGACCCCAGGAAGAAAAGCTGATGCAGCATACTGCTGATGCTAATGGGGATCTCAATAAACATAAACATAATTATATATCAATCAGCATCAAGACAGAGGAATAATAACAACATCCTGGACTCAAGCAAACCAGGTCATTTTCAGAATAAAAATTTATCCTGGCTTAAATTGTTTCTCAACATTACCCAATCTAAATGTGGACATGCAAAAATATGTATTTCAAACTAACAGAATCATGAGTTTATATGTAAATGTCGTAGAAACTCATGGTGGGCAAGAACACAGTTCTGTGGACTACAGATATAGATACTTCATAACCTTTTCAGAAATGGGGGGAAAAAAATGTAAATTTTATCAGCTTTTTTTTTTTAAATGCATCTTCTTTGGCTTCATAGTCATGAGGTTACACAGTAAAACCCATTGTCTAGTCAAACCTTTTTATCTAAATAATTATGCATATATGAGAAAGAAAGAAAATTAGCTCTAATAAGTTCATGTCTTAAACACAATCTAACCGGTGTCTTATGAAAATTTCAGGACCGAAAGCATTATATACACATGTTATATCACATTTATGGGTGTTATATTTGTGGTTACAAACGTAAAAGATAGTCAGTCAGCTTTTTTGTCAATTCTGCAGCATGTACAGGACAAAACGAGAATTGAAATTATGGTTCTCTTAAACCTTGGTGCATGAAATACAAGAATATAAACTTATAAACAAAAAAAGTATTCACTCACTTTTGTGAATAAAACAAAAATAGTAAATAGACAAGGCAATTTACAGTCAGTGCAATATTTGTTTATGGTTATAGTGCAAAAAAAGATGATTTAGTTTGCTTATCGTCTAGTTACAGTGATTAAAGTAGCTGTATTATTCTTCCTGAGGCTGTCAACCAGAGGGGGTAAAAAGTTCAAGTGTTGATGGGGGGTATCAGAGTCCCGTGTATGTGTGTGTGTGGAAGGGGGGCAGAGCAGCGAGAGAGTTCAGCATTTTGACAGCCTGATGGACAAAGCTGTCCCTCATTCCGCATTCTGCTGGTCCTGGCCCGCAGGCTCTGCAGTCTCCTTCCTGATGGCAGCAGGATGAAGAAGCTGTGTGACGGGTGGGTGGGGTCTCTCGCAATGTAGAGGGCTATACGGGTGAGGCGAGAGGTGTAGATGTTTTCCAGGAAGGGGAGAGAGGCACCGACAATCTGCTCAGCTGCATTCACGATGCGTTAATGGATCTTCCTGCAGGATGTGGAGCAGGCACCGTACCACATGATGCTGCTGTTGGTTAGGACGCTCTTAATGGTACCTCTGTAGAAGGTGCACAAGATGATGGAAGCTGGGGCTCTAGGTTACTTCAGTTTGCAGAGGAAGTAGAGGCGCTGGTTGGCTTTCTTGGCCAGTGATGGGGTGTTGATGGCACAAAGAGCTTCTATCAGTATTTCAAGACCTTCTTTTGCTGGTCTGTGCTCAAACTAAGCTTATTTGTGCAAGCTGTTACAGTGACCTGCTCTCAGATTTTAATAGCAAACTACCTTCACAGTAGTAGTAGTGAGGGGGGAAATCCAATCTTCAGTAAAGCAAAAAAATCTGTTTGTTATGAAAGAGTGAATCTTGTCGTAATAAACTAGACTGTCTTGTCCGCAGCCATTGACTGAGAGGGAAAGAAGATATAAGAGAAAAGGCAAAAAGGCCATCCACAGTATTAGGAGTTTTTTTTAATGGGCTGCTTAATAGCTGAGCTTATAAAGTATGTAGTACTAAAATGGAGGAACTTAAAAAATAGTGGCCCAGACTGGTGTGGTGGACTGATCCAGTAGAAATCGTCTTCCAGTCAGTTTCATCTTATCCCTGTAGTGTAAGCACATAATAACAGAACAAAACACACTTGTTTTGAAAGAAAAAGATATATCATTAAACAATTCAGTCTTACTACACTACTCAGAGTTCTTGTTTGAAATGAATTTGTAACCACACAAGGAAACCTCTGACAACAATCAGTTAAAATTAAATATGTGTTTACTTTTATTCTATATCTACATGAGATAAAATTGGAATCTTGGAGCTTGAACTGAAAAAAAAAAAAATAATGTTTAACCAAAGTTTATACTATAAAGATGTTTGGTGATGTAAAAAGGAAATTAACGAGTTTAATCATGGTGTTTATTAACATAATTTTACTGTTAATTTGTGTGTTACTTAGCAGCACTGTGGCCTTACAGAACAGCCATTTTCATTCTCAGTATGTACTGACAGATGGCAAATTGGCAATAAAGAAACCTGACTTAATCAACATAACATAAGGTGAAAACACATTTCCCTCGTAGCTAATTGGCATCAATCACTAAATTAGTTTTCTACTCTGTTTTTTACATGATTAATTTTTAGCTTACATTACCATACAACATCCATTTTTTGTTTTAAAATATAAGAGAGTTTTTGTCATGTAGAAAATGATATTTGGGAAATAACCAAAATAAAGAAAACTGTTTGTGTGTTGAATGGTATTCAGAGAGCTTCTGATGAGTAAACCAGGCCTGCAGGACACACAGTATTATATGTACACATCTAGCAGATTGTTGAAAATTGCATGTTAAACAACAAATATAAACTAGTGGGAACTTCTTCATAATAGAGACACTGTATAACTAGGCCCATGATAAATGTGTTTACACTGAAAGTTCCAGCATCTGAGCTCCAAACCGTTTCACAGCAACTGTCAGCATCGATCCAACTGCTCACATGATCCACATTTTAGGATTAGTAGGTTCTAGAAGAGGTTTGACCCTCAGGCTGTTATTCTGAATGATACAAATAGTTGATCTGACTAGGTGCATTTAACCTCCTTTCACATCCAAACTGCATTTCATAGCAGTGCTTTTTAAATGGGATGAATCTCTTAATCCATGAACACTGCAGCATATGTATATATATATAAAAAAAAAAAATTATACTAGATGTACAGCACAGGATGTTTTTGACAGCTCACTCTCTTGGAATAACTACTTTTGGTTGTTACAGTATACAAGAAGTGATTTGACTCAAGTACAAAGCCTTAAAAGCAATGCAAAAATGTTCCCTGAAAATGCAAAAGGTAGAGAGAGAGGAGAGGAGAGAATGAATTTTTCTCTAAGCTGAAAGTAGGAAAAGAATTGAAAGAGAGTAATTTATTTTTCAGTTCTCTTCACATATGGTTACCTCTTCTCAGAAACATGTGGGTGTCAGCCTAAGCTGTCAAATGGAGCTGAAAAAGAAACAAAGGTTACTTTTGCAAAAAGTAATACAGCACTAGAAACACAATCAATCTGAGGATTTTGTTTATGAGTATCATACAGGTAGCTGCTGGATGAGTTCACTCAGTCACACACTGGTTTAGCTATTACCATTAGAATATCTCTACTTTTAAATGTTGTGTGATCGTGAAACTGAGGACTTTGAACAAAAAAGTTGATTCATAATTGTATGGGCTGTAACTAAAAATGGAGATGAAAAAGGCTTAATAGGCCAAAATGTTTATTATTATTAATAGGCTCAGAAGGAAGACTAACATAAAAAAAAAAAAAACATAAAAAAAACCAGCACCGCCAACAGGACAGGAGCAAAGCGAACCCGTACTTTGGACACAGGACTGAAATAAACAAAGAATTGAAGACTGAACTAAAAAAATAATAATTCGGCACCAAGACCAAGTAAGGCTAGCACCTTGGACAGCTCCTATACTGCTGAATAGTGCAGGATTTGCTACAGGACAGCAGAGAGGGGAAGCAAGAACTTCATAGTTTCTATTTTGAAACTGTCTGATACAAACTACTATTAAAATGTATGGGTCTGTACAGAAGCCGAGAGCGGCCGATATTGCATTTTTTTTTTTAACTGGTCCTCTGGTCTGCCAGGGACATCCCCCATGGGGCATGGTGAGAGGGTCGTGTGTGGTGTGGCTGTGTGATAGTGGGTGTGAGTGGGAGGTTGTGTGGGGTGGAGGTTGGAGTGGGGGAGGGTGGTTGGTAACGCCCTGGTTCCCGGGGTGGGCGGCTGGAGCATCGGGATGGGTGCTGGCCGGATGGGCGGATGTTTGGGGGGGGCACGGTTCTCCTTGGCATGGTGCGGGCCCTCTGCCTTTGTTGGGGGTGGGGGGGGGGTTGAACTGTCTCAGGGCTCCTGGGGCCCTGGGCCCTTTGTTTGGGCCACTCTAGATGGCCGGTCCCTGGTGGGGCCGGTGGCTGCCTATCTTGGCCCACTGGGGCCTGTGGCTTGGGTTCGTGCTCCGGGGTTGCTGTTGATGGCCCATGTCTCTGGGCTGCCCTGGTCTGCCTTTAGTCTCCGTAGAGGCGGGGTCACATTTGCATGATCTCACTCATCACTCCTCATCTCTGATAACTCCTTGTTCCTCTTCCT
>JBAMHW010000019.1:16986607-16997195 GCA_037177495.1 Rhadinocentrus ornatus
ACGCCCAGCCAGACCTCAGAGAGAGAGATGTTAGTGGCTTTTCCCCAAAATAAATCACAACTACAACTTAAGCAAAACAAGCAATGTCACAATATATTGAACACAATCACCTTAGTGAGGGGGCTGTCACGCCACACCCTCACACACCATCATTCAATTCATCAAAAAAAAGTTAAGCCAGAATAAAACTCTACACAATTTGAGACTGATTATCATAACCACATTGGCCTTGATGGAACAAACCAAAAGACTGGATATATTCATCACTATAGCTGCATGTCACAGATTTGACACGTTTGGACAGACAAATCAACTATCTATTGCATTTTCATCATTTCCAATTTGGAAGCATTATGCAACGTCTTATCCTTTTCAAGCAAATACATAAAAAATTAAAAAGGAAAATCAGAGACAGTTAGAGTTCCACAAGGCCATTTAACAAAAGCACTGCCCTTGTCCCACAGTATACATGCACAGAAGGGGAATTCAGTTACTGATATACCGAAGCTGTGGAGTTGTAGGAAATTATGTTCTAAAGTTTTCTGCTTCCAGCATTCTCTGCGATAGATCAATATTTTTAAGCTACTTGAATTTAGATTTTTAAAGATGATTGTGTTTGTAAAATCAGGTTTCCATTAGATCATTGTGAATTGACTCACAGTCTTAAGTTGCTTTTCAATCACAATTTCTAAGACATTTAGTTGTCTGATAAAAGAAATAGTAAATATGTGAATTAAACTCACATTATTGAGAGTTCAGCTATAGCATCTTTACATGCATTTTGAAATACTAGTTTATGTTTATTTTTATAGATTTATTTATTTTGAATGGTATGAAAATATGCTTAATGCATTTTAACAATGCAAAAGTCAGTTTGCAAACTCAGTAAAACTACAAACATGACTGCCTATCTAACTCAGCACCATCCAGAGCAAGACAAGGAGTTACCCAAATAACCTGTTGCTGGCCAGCTAACCCTGGATGGGACACGGAAAAAAAACTACCTAACGGATAAGTGGAGAAATTTTATTATAATCTGAGAATGACAGCTTGAGTAGGAGAAGCTTCTTGGAATCTATTTTCTATATAGCTATAGCTATATTTTTTCCATCTTTTCTAAAGAGCCTGCTTTAATACTTTATGATATGTTTGCAGTGAAGTCATTATTTTTTAAATGATCAGATTAGTAAAAGTAGAGAGTAGAGTAAATTTAAAGGTGTCCATTTTTATCTAATACTACAATATAGTCAAAATTTTTGTTAGATAAGAATACTTACAAAACAGAATACAAACTGATCAGCACTCAAATATCACAATAGCATTGGATAATTGGATACAAGAGGGAAGACATGTAAATAAAATGATGTGCACTGGAGGAGCTTCTGTTGCATGTCACAGTCTGCATCCATGACCTATGATCCTCTTACCTGCCTTTATTTTCCCAGTTTTCATAAATCTGGTTAGAAAATTACATCATATTTTTAACAAACTGAGCATACCAAAGCAAACTTAATTTATGCAAGTAGGTTAAATATGTCTGGCATGACGTCGTGACATGGATCACCAAGGTGATTCCAGGGCGCTGAAGGTTGCCTTGGCAACTGGGAATACTCTTGGACTGGATTTGACAATCTAAGAAAGGTCAGCTAAAAAATGCAAATCAATGTCAGGTAATTAACATATACAGGTTATAAAAGACAACGGCTGGATGTTCTGTGGATTCAAATAGATAAGTTACAGCCGAGGAAGTCTAAAGTGCCTTGCTAAAAGGCAAACTAACAAGTGTTCCTTGCCATTTTCCTCTGGGTATTGAATCTACCTTTGTGGGTTAAGGCCACAATTCAAAATCTGTCACCACTTCTGTTTCATATCAGTCCAGGGAGTCAGATCAAAAGGAATAATAAATGTACTGTATTCAGAGGGAGAGAAACTACTAGGAGATATGGGAGGGTACAAAGAGAAAGGAACATTTAATAATGTATGCATTCTCATGCGAAACCGAGGAAAAAAAAGAAAAGAGAGAGTACAGATGTGTGAGAAAAAAGAGGGGAAGTGGAGAGGGAGAAATTGTGTGTAAAAGAGACATTTCTGTGACCTTCTGCCTTGCAAAGCCCCATCTGACTAAGAAATGAGGAGGGATGGAGTGATGGGGAAAGCAGAGAGGAGACTGCTAATGAGAGGGAGAATGGATGAAGAGAGAGGGACAGAAACATAGAAGGGAGAGATTTTGGCCATAAGTACTGAATATTTGACATTTATCTCAATGATAACGTGATTCCTTTTCATTTCAAAATAGTTTATATAAAGAAACAGAAAAGACAGACTTGGAATTTTCTGAAGTAAATAACTAGAACCAAATATCTTACAATTTAACCAAAGAAATACTGTGTATACAACTGTAAAGCTGCCACCTCCTTTTTCCAGAGGGATTTCAGTCCCACAACTTGTATATACGTATGCACAGCTTCATTAACCGCAAGCTTGTCGTTGCCATAGTAACTACTGTGATTTACTTTTTCTTAATCTGACCAACTGGCAATGCCATACCATCCCAGGTGACTGACTAAAAGCAAACATGCGACCAACATATAAGAAGCAGCATCACTTACAGTGAAAATATGAAAAATCTTTGTAGAAATTCTGTCCCAACATCTTTTTTGTGAGGTTTAAAAGCTGTCCTAAAAGGCAAAAGTGGAATCAAGAAAAAAAGCTCTCTCTGAACACAAGGTAATATATGCATTTAGTTGAACCAGGAGATGAATCACTTTAAAGAAAAAAAATATATATTTTCTACTTAATGATCAAAACACCCTGGTCAGACTTCACAGTACTTTGGTCTGAGAAGATTGCACCAAATATTTTTTTAAATGACTTGGCTGAGACAAAATTTCCATGATGTCAGGGTTCAACTACAAATTTACAAATCCTTACTAATTTCCATTTAAAAATTCTCTACTTTCCAGAGTCAAATATATTCTGTTTTTTAAGCTAAATAAAAATGTTATACCCTTATTGTAGAAGCTATATCAGTTACTATCAAACCAATTAAGAAAACTATTTAAAGCTTAAGTGAAAAATTGTAATTAAATTCTTTAGACCAATGTTTGCCAGTAATTGGCACTGTCCAACGTCTGAACATACAAAGCTGATTAACAAGCATCTGTGGGCGGCACAATGTTTCTGTGGAAACACAGAGAGTAAAAGAAATGTGAAGCATGTGGCACTCCTTGTGTCAACTAAATCACCCTATGTTACATATCAACATGTGTACAATAATTGGCAATTTTGCAGACAGCATCGGTGGTATTAAAATTACTTAGACCAGAAATTTTCTTTTTCTATTTTTTATTTTTCTGAGATCCACACTATAGAGACAAAGATCTGAAGATGCCCTTTTGCCACAAAACATAGAAAAGTCCCAACTACAATATCTTTTTACACAGCATTTTAAAAGCAATGCAGCAATCATAACCAAAAGAACAAGATTAACTTTATTCTCCAACTTTTTTTCATATAAATATACTTTTAGTTCAAATTGATAGATTTTGACTTAAAAAGTCTGCAATACGACAGTATAATAGCCAGTAAAAATAATAGTTTTATTTTTCCTGTAAATCAAATCAAATCAAACTTTATTTCTATAGCACTTTTTGTGCCACAGGCAACACAAAGTGCTTTACATGTTTAAAAACACTTAAACATATTAAAAATAAAACAAGTCTTTCATACATCAGATTAATAAAATAAAAAAACTCATTATATTATTTAACACAGTCGCGCACACACACATGTATAGACACACACCAACCAGCCCCCCTTTCAAAAGTGTGTCTTTTTTAAAGAGTTCTATGAATTCTTCGCTGATCATCATTCCGGTGTTTAATTACAATGATTTGTTTAGAGATGCGTGAAATAAATGACTGGACTGTATGTTAGTGGGCATATGAATAGCAGCAATCTGACACAATCCCTTATTTCTCCCTTTATCTGCTCTTTTCAATGACACAGGGACTGTGATGCAGGTATATGTCTATATTTTAAAATAATTAATAAGAATATTTATATACATTTGTGGCAAACTGTTTAAATTAAATTTACTCAAGGCTTGTGCACAGTTCCACAAAGATTAAAATATAAAAGATAAGCACAAACATACTGTAAATTAAACATTTGAAATTTACAATGGCTGAAAACCAGGTCATATTCCTAGCCCCAAGGGAGTTTTTCTAGACTTAAACTTATAGTGCAAAACTCTGATGCCTGTACAGATGCTACTGAATCCATTTTAACATCCCTGATTAAGTGTGTTCTGAAATGACTTCTCACAAAGATGAGTAGAGCAATGAATTCACCAAGTGAAAGCCAGTCTGTAATTTATTCTCAAAGCAAATCTAAGCACAGACATGGAAAATTTTGTGCAGCTACTTATTTATGTGTGGTTACACCTCAAGGCAGACTGCCATTTATACCACACTGCAAATCATGAAAAGGTAGGGTCACCTACTGTTAGATGAAAATATGCTACTAAATGGAGCTAACCAGTCTTGGCATGTGGGTGTTTGTTTGCTACTCATGGCAACAACCTGATCAGTGAAAAGTAATGGTGCTTATGAGGCTAAAAGTTCTCACAAAAAGAAAAAAAAAAAAAGATTTTGCAACAATAAACTACAATCTGGTAGAACCATAAAAACGAAATCTTTAACCAAAAATTAGACATTATCACCGAAGAGTTTGATTTAACTTGGAGATGGAATAGTTGGAGCATGGAAGCTGTCTGCACTTTTGCACAGATCCACCTTCGGTTAGTCACTCACAGCAGGGGGCATTGCTACTACATTAGACTGCACAGCTGACTAACAAGTCACCCTGGTTTTTCATAAGTCTCAGAGGACAATTTGGATGAGAAATATAATAAGCTTGTTTGATTAATACAGGGGTTGCCATCATTTAGACGCAACACTGACATACATGTAAATGCCACCATCTTGCCTCTTTTGTTGGAATTGGTTCGCAGGGGCAGCTGCCTAAGCAGAGAAATCCAGACTTTCCTCTCCCCAGCCACATTTGCCAGCTTCTCCAGGGGATCCTGATGCACTCCCAGGCTAGCCAAGAGATTTATCCTCCAGTGTGTCCTGGGTCTTCCCTGCGTCTCCTTCTGAATGGACATGCCCAGGAAGCATCTTGACCAAATGCTCGGCGAACATCATCTGGCTCCTCTCATCATGACAGGCTCTGAGTCCGCATCACTACAGATGCTGCACCGATCCACCTATCAATCTCACGCGCTCACGCAGCTTTTGAGTTGACCTTTTCCTTTTTCTTATTCTTTTTTGTGTTTGTTTCTTATTTTGTTGAAACTTATAATGTTGATTTTTGGTCTGAGTCAGTTTTGTCTTTTGGTTATGCCAAGCGCTGGTGGAGTTTGATGTGTGGCCTTGCTATTGCATTGATTTAGTGTTTTCTCATTGTCTTCTGGATGCATTCACTGATTTCCCTGATGTATGGTATGGTCACCGTGTCATTATTGCTGTTTGTAGGTTTTTTTGTATGCTGTGGTTTTTATACTGCTGTTTTATGTTGAATTTTCATGTCCAGGAAGTTCAGTTTGTTTTCTTGTCATCTGTGAGTTGTTGTGTGTGGCTGGATTAGATTTTTTCCAGTATGTCGTCTACGTATCTTTTCCAGATGGTGGGTTTGTATTGCCTGGGTTCTGTAGTTAAAGTTTTTGCTTCCAGATCTTTCATAAAAGTCTGTTCATGATGACTGACAATAGGACTCCCATTGCAAATCCTTCTTTTTGTCTGTAAATTTTGTTCCTAAATTGGAAATAGGGGAATTTGGCAATTTGACTTAGGAGGGTGGGATTTATCTTCAACTGTGACATTTGTGCGTTAAAGGTTTTTTCATATCTGAGGCATTTTTATATGATTTGTAGTGTGAAGTCAACGGGGATTTTGGTGAAAAGTGATACATTGTGTGAAATAAAAATTTTGTCCATTTCAATTTTTGTGTTTTTGTGCCAGTTGTTTTGCGTTTTTTCAGTGTTGATCTGTGAGTGAGAGGATAGGTTTAATTATTTCGACCAGTGCTTGTGATAGATTGTATATGATGAAACCAACGCTGTCTACAACTGGGCATAGTGGAGTGTCCTTTTTGTGAATTGTTGAGGTACTATAAAATTTTCAGGAGGTGAACCAAGGACACCATCAACAGTGGTAAGGGGGCATTCATGCTATCCTAATAATGGGACTCTCTCTTTGTCACGGTGCGACAGAGGTGAGCACCCAATAGTAGGACTCAGGAGGTAAGCTGGTAGGAGGCAGACTGGTGTAGGAATAAGTTGTAATGATGAATAAACCAAAAGAATTAAACCAGCTGAAATCAAGGGGTATAGATGAACTAACAAGAAACAGGTGAAGCAAATTAGAAAATTAAACAAGGTGTACAAACAAACAGGAAGCAGAAAGCAAACAGAATACAAAAGAGAAAAACTCGACAAAATAAAATAGGAAAACAGAACTAAACCTTGCAGAACTGCAAAACCTTAAATCAAAGGCCCACAGATCACCACACTACTGAAAAGACCATCAGGTGGCAGGAGGCGTGACCAGTCGGGCAAAAATCTGTCAGATTGCTGGGCTGGTTGAGCCTTCAGGATACAATTAGCTGATATAGACACATCACGAGACATGTCGGATGACATTTTCTGAAGACCACTGAAGTTTCAGTCGAAACATGTCAAAAAGGTACACTTACGCCTTAAAAAACCTTTTTCTGATCAAAAAGAATTCTTACAACCACAATTGGAATAGACAAAATGAAGCTATTCACACTAGGTGGTGATTAGTTGACAGCTCCACCCCTATTTACCCATATGTCCAAGACATGAGGCCGCAAGTCGAACGATACGAATACAAAGTCATCATCAAACTGTGGCCAAGCGTGTCCTGATGCCAAGTGCACATATGGACACTCTTTTGTCTGAACATGGTATCCGTTACAGACAATCTGTGATAAGCACAGAAATCCAGTAACAAAACACCAATTGGATTCATATAAAGGAGGCCTGTCTTCCCAAACTTGTCCCTCTAGGTCTCACTGTCATTGCCCAAGTGAGCACTTAAATCCCCAGCAGAACCACAGTGTCCTCCGGAAAGAGTGCTTTCCAACATTCCATTCAAGGACTCCAAAAGCACTGAACTGCTGTTCGATGCGTAGGTACAAATAAGCTACAAATAAGGTTCACTGAGATAAACCCTAATGTACAGTAAACCCTAATGTAAAGGCACCGAGTTGGTGGGCAATGTCCAGACCTGCTCAGCACCTTTCACTCAGGAATGGAATAGGGGCCAGCTCTTCTCGAGGACACTGATTCCAGTACCCAAGCTGAGCGTTGAGGTAAGTCCAACTATCTAACTTGAACTGCTCCACCTCATACACCAGCTCAGGCTCAGCTGAAAAAGCTGCAAATTTTTACAGTAATGCACCTGGGTATCTCTTTCCACAACAATTTTCACAAAATCAGCCATAGGCAATATCAAAATTGGACATCTATATCTGAATGACACAATACTTTGCTTTTAACAAAGCCACATATCTGAGGTCTAAAAGGGGTTTATGAAACTTACTGTTAGAGGTGAAGCTTAAAAGCAGAAATGATTGCGCAACATAACAAGTATGATAATTCAAAATCAATAAAGGGAGGTTAAATTTGTCTTATTTTGTTATAGTCCTTAATGTAGAATTAAGTGAAGCAGCATCAGACCAAAATCACAATTTACCAGACAAAATTATTACAAACCTGTCCAGAGTTATTCAAATAAACGCACACATTTGGTGCATAGGAATCCGCATGCATAAGCTTCAGTACACCAATACATGTAAAAAGAAAAAGACATCCTGTGTATGTCAATGTGGATGTGTTTTTCCTTTGGCTGCAGCAGCATTAAATCACTAGAGAAAACACACAGCTGTCCCTGTGGCTTTGTGTGTGTGTACATGCATGTGAGTGCTTGCGTGGGTCTTTTCCAGGGACATCTTGACACTTCATCATTTGTTAATTAGCCAGTTAAGTCAGCTAATTAACATGCCAGCACTCTCCTTCTGTCAGACCTTCTTACATTTGTCACCATATGTTTAAAAACTGTTGCTTGAGTAGAGATATATGGTTTGAAATAAAAAAAAGAGTGTTTAAAGTATATTGTGGCGTAAGCAATTGTGGCGTAAGCAATTTTGACATACTGAAAAGGCAGATGCAATAAGCCATTTGTTTAAATATTTTTACGAGTTCCAGTTAGTGAGGAACAAAGAGACATTGACACCATTGCAGAGTAAAAAAAGCATCTTTTTATACTCATACCAACTGTAACATTAATCCCAGAGCATGCAATAAATATACATCACATTAACAAACCATTATAGTTTGTTAATGTGTGTATGCACTATCAAACCAATATAAGTCAGCAGAAGAGTTCATCTTTATTCGTAAACAAGATAAATTTATCTTACTTATTTTAATGTCACTTTATTTTAAGTTGCTTTCTATGGATATATTTGTTTATGTGAACAATCCTTCCAACTATAAAAAAAAAAGAACACGTGTAACTGTAATTGTTCTGAACATTTTACAAAAATATAATCAAATGAACTTCAATAAATAATCTCATTCAGCACTTTAAGTTGCACATTTACTACACAAAACACAATTTCGAGGGCAGAAAAGTTAAATAAAAACAGTTCATAAAATGCAGCAAACCCCTTCTCAAAGATAGCCCAATTTGAAAACCCAGTTTGATCTAAAATGCTAAATCCAGACTGGGACCCATTTTGGGAAGTAAATTTCACTAAAGTTCCCAAAACTTTTAGTGTCTGGTTGCTGCAGTGGAAATGCAGTGGATCGTCCAAAGGTTTCTGGTCCCTGGGGGAGTTCCTGCAGTCAAAACATGACTCAAGTGTCCAGAAAAGATGGAAACAGAAAGTAGCATACAGAGGCAGGTATAATATGTCAGAGGAATTTAAAAAGGGTGAGCAGAACAAAGGTCATGACAAAAGTGGATGGGTAAAATACACTACACAGAACTTCTCACACACATAACATGAATTATCTGTTCTAAAATAACTCCATACTTATATAGATAGGTATAAAGGTCAACAAAGTCCAGTTTTGTTGTTTGTGGTGGATCTATATTACCAGTAATAGAGCCCATCTGTGTGTGTTTTTTTATTTATTTTTTTTTATTTTTTTTATACTTCTTCCAAATAGACTGACCTTTCTCTAAAGGTCAGGCTGTGACACCATTCACATGCACAATACCGCCCGGAACCGTCAGAGACAAAGTCACCAGCAGGCTCAAACACTGGTAAAACATAGATACGTCATTGCATGCTGCTTTTGTAACCTTTTAATGTGGGAAATATAGTCTTTTAAATGTAGCCTAAGGTTGGAAGGTATTTTTAAAAGTTCCCAATCAGTCATCCATACTGTATACAGAACTTGTGTTGGGCTAGCCAGAAAATGGTTGTGTAAATGTGGCCACTGTCAGCTGCAATGGGGTGAAGCCTGATTCTGAATCATAGGGCCGGTTTCAGAGACAGGGTTTAAGACTAGTCCCAAACTAAAATCCTTGCTTTAGCTGAATTAACGTAAAAAACACTTGCAGAGAATTAGCTTTAATAACTTGACGTTATAGAACTAAACCAGTTGCAAAAATGATTATTAGAGCTAATTTATTAGATCTTATCTAAGGTTTAATTCAATATTAAACTAATCCTTCAAAGGGGAATGTTTAACATAAAGTGTTTTCTGGGGAGTATAAACTATTTGGACTATTTAAATGAAGACTGATATGCAGCACAGAGGTCTGCCACAACACTGCTTGCAGACAGAAGGCATCTATTGATTTATATTGATGAAATAAGTTTGCTTGAAATTTTTTTTATGACAAAGAAAATGCTTTACAGCTAATATCTCTGCTTGGACAATGACCAAGAGGGATCTGCATAAATGCTTTCACAGTGCAGCACTTCAGTGACATAAGCAGCATTCAGAAATGGAAGGTAATGTTTGTTTTTTGATAGCTTTTTATTTTATTGTATTTGTTATGTACAAAATAAAAACTGCATTACTGATGTGTTAAATAAGGCTCATTTCCATAATATGATGGATCACGGCTCTCTGGTCCAACTTAATTTTTAGTTCAACTTGCACAATGGATTTTCATTTCATCTTCTTTCATATATTTAAAGTTTTGTTCATGAATCTTTTTGTGGATGATCAGCTTTTTTGGTCTTGTCAAGAGGTGATGGCAATGTTGCAGGAATGGAGGAAAGACATTCATTCATTCATTGTTCCTGTTCAGATTCCTTCCCTCTGAGAAAACAAAAAATAAAAAGTGCATGTTAGATGCACATATAGCTCAATTCCCAAAATTTATATTTTTAAATAATGATTGTAATATTTATACTAATAAAAATTTTAAAAATGGACAGAAGGGATTATTTTAAAAGGGATGTTCTTTATTTATTTATTTATTTATTTATTTATTTATTTATTTATTTATTTATTTATTTATTTATTTATTTATTTATT
>JBAMHW010000019.1:17010305-17020937 GCA_037177495.1 Rhadinocentrus ornatus
TTTTATTTTATTTTATTTTATTTTATTTTATTTTATTTTATTTTATTTTATTTTATTTTATTTTATTTTATTCTCAATTTTCATTCTAACACGTTTATCAGTTAGTCTGGAGTATGTGTTATTTACACAGCTCTGTCCTTTTCTGTTAATTTTAAACTCTAAATTTGTTAAGATAATGTTGTATGTAGAAACACGTAAAGATATCTGATATACCCAGTTCAGCTCACATGAAGAAGACAATCATTTTAAATTTTGGATAAAATGTTCACTTAGTTCAAGGTTGTCCAATGCCAGTCCCCAAGAGCTACTATCTTAAAAGTTTTAGTCATTTACCTGCTCCTCACACCTGTCTCATATTGGTTAATTACTAGGATTTGGTTGGACTTGTTACCAAGTTGTTGTGTACATCTATTGCATTTATCTGAAACAGGTGTGACAGAACAGGGGAACATTGTGTAACCTGCAGGACAGCGGCCCTCCAGATCTGGTCAGAAGTACTATTCTAAATCATAACCTGTGAAAGTACATTCTGAATAATTGTTGCTTTTTCTGTTATTATTTTTTTTAGGTTTTTTATAGACATAAATGTCATCAAAGTCCACACAAATGGGATAAATGTAAGAAGTCCAGAAGAATTGATCAAAATACAATTTCCCCTTCATTCAGGCAAGCAAAACACCCATGGGCAAAAAAGAGAAATATGTATCAAATAGGTCACATGGCAATTGAGCGATCTTTAAGCAAAATAAATGCCTCATTTCCACTGAGCGGTACAGTCTGGTGTGCTATTTTGGAATTTCCATAGCAAAAGGGAAATTTACAACTGTACCAAACCATACCATTTCTAGGCCCCCTTTAGTTTAAGATATATCTCTTGTAACAAAAGCAAGCTTGAGAAAAAAACACCCTGTAGGAGTTCAATTATTTTACTTCACTATTTACACAATCCTGAAAATGTAATGCCATGTTAAGCTTTTGACTTGTTTACTTGATTTAGAAACGCTTGCCTGACCAATGCTGGGCTTACAATAGAAGACTTTGAAAAGATTTGCAAAAGACTCTAGAAAACTACCAGCTCACACCAGTTTTAAGTCTCAGCCTAGTCTCAGACTGAGATTTAACAAAGACTGAGAATCACTATTTACAAGACTACAACTAGATTCTTTCAGCATTTTTGTAATATATTGGACAGTTGATATGGAACAGGGCTGATCTGCCCTCAGCAAAGCAAACACATCATTATTAAGTGTGACTTTGCATCTCTGCCAGGTGTTATACCGACTCATCAGAATCTGGAGTTTTCTATTCTTCTCTCATTTGTTAGATCATAGGAGACATTTACTTCTCAATAACCATGCACTCCTCTTTCTGGATGGTCCACCTACAACGTGTCATCAACGCTTCTTGTTCATCTATTTTCTTTTCTTTTTTTATTTTCTTTTTCTTTTTTTATTTTCTTTTTCTATCGGTGTTTTGTCAGGATTCCTGTTTCTGCTTTTCTCAGAGCTCATATTTTGGTTGTTGATCGTGTTTCGTCACTGCGACTTGCGATAATATCAAACTTGTTTGATATTGTCCCACACCCAAGATTAGGGAAAGATTGACATGAAAAAGCGCAGGTTACCAGCTTAAACCTAACGATCGAGATAACGGGAGCGCGCTGTGACTGCAGTAAGACTCCTAAAATTTTCCAAAGACTTCCATCTGCGACTGTAAAAAATCATTTGGTGTGAGCCCAGCACAAGTAGGATCATTCCCAACTGTAGGTTAGTGAAAGAGCTGTTGCACCAAATTATGTTAATCTCTGAAACAAGCCAAAGTTCCCATCACTAATTTAGACTTCAATGAGCCAGTGTTTCTAAGGTCTACATCCAGGATGCTTATTCTCTGAGCAATAATAAATCGTGATTAGTCTCCATGGCACGAAATCTCAGCCAGCCTCAATAAGCCCAACCTGTAAAAGAGGACAAGACACAAGATGCTTCTTTAAAATATACTGCAACTGGACTTCTGTTGTTCTTGTTACACATAGCAGATCTACATTCTGACTTATTGTGTTATATAAAAACTGCACAGTCACATTAGCCAAACCACAACAACAATTCAAAATCACATCATTAGGGCTGCTGTAAATGGGGTTAATGATCAACCCAAGGGTGGACCCTGAATAACACAATTAATTGTAGATTCTGATGTCGTAGATGCATTTTTACTAAATTTTACTAGTAATCATAGGATCTAAAAAGCTGACTGAAGTTCTAAAGAAATATAAGGGAGCATGTTCTGTTGACAGAGCCTTCAAAACACAAGTAGAAGGCTGAAGGCTGTTTTTAAAGGAATTTCATCTGAGATAAACTGTGTAAGAAATTGGTGAGGTAGCAATCCAGACAAAGAAAGATCAGTAAGTATTCATGAAATATTTTGTAACAGGACTTCTCTTGCTGTAGCTCTGTCTTTTATCAGAGAGGAATCCTTGAAGTTAAGAATCAGTTTCTTTCCATCTCCAGATAGCTCTTCTTTCCTCTCTGCTCATATCACCTTTTCTCCCTACAGTTGTACTTCTAAGTGAACTTTAGCACTGATTAGAGAGACAAAGCAGGTGTGCATGCAAATTTAAGCATACTTAGATGTGTGCATTTAATTGCTTCTTTATGTCAAGGTCAGTATGCATTATGGGCGCAGACAAAAACGTAGCAAACATAAAAACAAGAGAAAAAACATTTTTTGACAAGTGCATATTGGATGGCTAGTCTCATAACAACTCAAGGTTTTGGTGAATATTATTCAGGTCTGTACATCATCTTGGAGAGAGTTTAGTCTACTCCTCTGTATAGAACAAATGGGTGTAAACAGTTTTTCATCTAATGATGAAAAACCCCATTTACACCCATTGTGTATTTGTGGTGTGTATTTAAGAGTGTGTTGTTACAGTGTGAAAAACTATGAGGGACCGAATAGGAAATGCATTTTTAACTCACACACAAACATCTTAAATCATGCATATACTACCATAATCACTTGCATACACATAAAATCTACTCTCATGTACACACACGAGCAACATATTGCATACATGCTGGTGGAAATACACATGTATCATAATAGATGTGTATGCATGAGCTTAAATGAGTATAAATGAGAAATCATACATGTGGATGTGTGAACAAAGAGTTGTGTAACAAAATAGTGTCAGCTCACACATTCACATGTATATCCTCTCATTTACACAACTCTGTGTTCACACATCCACATGTATAACCTCTCACATACAGTACTGATATCACTGATTCATATGCGTATAGGGTGTCTTGTACATGTGCAAATTTAGTAGCATGTATCTGTGAATTTCTACTAGTATGTATGCAATATATTGCTCGTGTGTGTATGTGAGAGTTTATTTTATATGTATGTACAAGTGATTATAATAGTATGCATGATTTCAAATGTTTGTATGTGAGTTAAATATTGCTTTTGTCCTATACAGCCCCTTATATATAAAACTGTGCAACTTTATTCTTAAAATTTCTTTGACAGAACAACAGGCATAGCAACCCTTGCTGTTGCAGGACCTACTGTCTCTTGGGATTTAGCTTAATGACTAATGTCCAGAATTTGTTTAAATGGAAATTAGTAAAACTAAAACTTTACTGTGCCATCAAACACGTTGCTAGGACTGTCACATTTCATAAGTAGACCTTTTCCCTTATGTTTGAGACATGCAAATTGATGTTTATTGTTCTTTTCATTTTTTAATTGGGAAAATTATATTTAAGCCCGAAGCTTCTTGTAGTTAAAAGTTGCCCGGGGTTCATTGTGACTTTGTAGATTTGCACATCTTGTAAAGGGACTAGTTAGACCTAATTTCCACTAGTGTTAATTTCATCAGCCATTATTAATTTTAGTCTCATCTTTAACCCAGTTTCAATCGCGCTTGTTAGTTTTAATCGCATTTAGTCAGCCTCAGCCCATTTTTGTTTAGTCAAGTTTTAGCCGACTATAAGTCGAGCATTTTGGTCTTCATTTTAGTCCAAGATAACATAATTTTATTGTCTAGTTTTAGTCAACAAAAAGTGTCAATGTTTTAGTCTAGTTTTAGTCAGGAGAATCATTTTACCCTTTTACTTTTTTTTGTCAGCAGATAATATTGGACATTGTTAGTAGTATATGATTTTGTTAGTTAGTAGTTATTTAATGGGATAGTACAGCATAGTTAAACTACATTTAACAATCCATTTAAAACTTATACTAAAAACATAACTATCCTATTTTATGCAGAAGTGATTGCAGGCATTTTTATGTTTGCATGCATTTATTTATATTAATATTTATGCCAATTCAAATCAAATGTCCTTGTGATGGTTACCTGAAGAAAAACAGAACAGCATTTTATGTCACCAAATAAATACATTGGGATGCAAACTCCTAGAGCAGTGGTTCCCAATCTTTATTTTTTTTTTAATTTAGCTTGGAACCCTGTTTTGAAATTACAGAACTCTGGCGACCTCATGGGACATTTAAAACACTTTTTTTTTTTTTTTTGCTTCATACCACATTTAGGCTTTTTCTTGTATGAAAATGTAGGTTGAAGTTGTTTTGAATTAAGTAACGTATTATCTATTTTTATGTTGATGATTGGTTTTAGTACGTTTTAGTTTTTAGTTTGCAGCAATGTGTAGCTACCCAGGTGTTTTGTGTTAACTATTGTTCGCTTGCAGCTCCTAGATTAGCTCATATTTCTATCTGCTTTAATTAAACTTGCAATCCAACTAAAAGCATAGTTGCCCGACCAGTATAACTTATCTTAGTTAGCATAAATTCAACTTCACACACAGTTCTATCAACAAGTAGCTACTATTATTACATGCTACGAAGCTAGTAAGTTAGCCAGCATTAGTTTGCGGTCGGTTTAACGTTATTGTTGGAAAAGTACAGCCGTTAGTTTAATGTTACGTTATAAACAACCACCACCATCTTTTTGTTAACTTACCACAATGTCTTTGTGGTGAACTGCGACATGCCTCTTCAGGTTTGCTGTGTTTTTTCCAGCTACCTTGTGCGCACATTCCTTCCCTTCGACTAAAATCCAACATACATTTTTTTTTATTCAACTTCAATGTTGTTAAATTTGTCCATATATCACGTCTTCTCTTTGGTCCCGTGCAAAGCATGGCCATTAATTTTAGTTTTAACTTTTCGCCGTAAATCCACCTCCTGTCTGTCCCATGTGTTTATGCACCTGCCCGCTGCAGGTTTGAAAGGGTGTGTGTGTGAGTGGCGGAAGAGCCGAGGAGGAGGAGGAAGCGAAGGAGATATCATATAATAATATGATATAATTTTTGTCTGCTTTTTCGTCTCGAACAGTGCCATTTAAAAGTTTATGGTTAATTATTTGTTGTTTAAAATCAAATGCCCAGAAGAAAGAATACAAATAGATGTTTGGCATTCTTATACTTTGTTTCCGTGTTGTGTTGTTTTTCGTTTGAATTTAAAGAAGGTATTGTGCCGCTATGATATCACATTATTAAATATCTGACGCATATATCACTATCAAACTGATGTGCCGCCTACCACATGAAGCTACTGTAGCCTGTGGAAACTGGAATGGAAACCTTCTACTTACCATACATATTCATCATGGAGATGCAACTAAACAAGAAGAATCTTCCTTCAGTGTAGTAAATTCTAAGCCATGTTTTCAGCCTTATAACTATAAGGTTGCTGGTTCCAGCCTTGGCTGGGGAGATGTTCAAACAGTGGCCTTTGTAAGCAGAGTTTGCATGCTCTCCCCGTGTATGTGTGGGTTCTCTCTAGGTATGCTGGCTTCCTCCCAAAGTCTAAAGGCATGCATATTAGGTTAACCATTTACTCTAAAATTTCCCCAGGAGTGAGTAAATTAGTAGTAAATTAGTTCATCATGAGGTTGGAAAATGCGTTGTGACTTCACAAGTGAGTGTAACTATCACATGACTCTCACACAAGAAAGACCACAGGAATTACAACTGAAGTGAGTGGATTTGTGAAGCAGTGGACGCTGCAGGTTTGAAACCTGGATTAGGTGGTGTCTTACATAAAAAATTAATTGTGCTCCTTTGGAGCATCCTTTATTGTGATTTCAGTTTGAATGTGATTACTTGTTTAGTGAAGTTCAGATTTCAAAAGATTCCTGTTATGTAAGTAAGTAAAAATGGGCATTCACACTTATACCATTGATTAAAAAACTTGACTGTAACTGCACCTTGAAATCATCAGGTGTCTTTATGGTTTGGGTACTTCTGTCTCTAACAGATATGTAATATTGGATCATTTTATTTAAATGTTTCAAAGTGTCATATTTTCTGTGTCCTTTCCAATCATCAACCCTCTCCTGCATAATTAGTTCTTTTCATTAACAGTAAATTACAGTTCTTTTGATGCAACAGTTCCTCTTCCCTCCACTTATCAAACAAATGGCTCTTTGACATATGCAGTGAAAGCCCTTGCATATGAACGCCACTCTTGCCCTTTATCTTCTTTCTTTTCTAATGTCCTTTCTCTTGTCATTTCACAGCTTTTTCTTCCTCTGCTCTGCAGTTTCCAATAATTTTGTGTACCACTGATATGCATGTGATGTCATCTTTTTATATTTTTGTGCCCCCTCCTTTTTCACTCCATACTATGAACATTTTTCTCCTACTTGTCATTTAGTAAAAATCTATATATGCTTACTCTAACTTGTTCATGTTGCTGATCCCAAAAACATAGCTTGCAATCCTTTCCTTTTTCTGTTTTCAAATCTATCTATGAAGCCATTTCATTGTGAATTTTCTCTGTCCATCTCCAGTTAACTTTGTTCCTATATCCCTTTTTTACATTTAAGAATTATTATTTCCCAATCAGTGAACACAGGTCTAGAATATGTTCATGTTCAGGTTCATGTTGGCAGTCAGTCAATTCAAACCAGATACAACATGTGTGTTGTGGAAAATTAAGCATCTGTTCTTGTTTGAGCTGAGAAGAACTGTCAGTCCTAACAACAACAAACAAGTATTTCAGTATAAGCGAATATCTAAAGGCTTGATTTTGTTTACATGTCCTTAAAAAAGCATGTTAAAGGCTTAACAGTGTTATAATTTCCCCTTTCCATATGCACAGTAGTACTATACTAACAAATTAAGAAAGTATTATCTGAATTTACATTTTTTTTGTATAAAACACCCTCATTGCATCAATATACAGTTTGTTTTTCTGTATGATGGCAAGGAGGTGCATCATGTTCAAATTTAGTGCAAAATATAAGAAAATTTGTGATTTGATCGTTTCTTCCCACTAACAATGTCAATTGATGCTGTATTACACATCATTAAAAAGCCTAATAAGTAATTTTTTACAATGAGGTATAAATTGTAAGGATTGTGCTTCTGTGGAGTGAACAACACTGCTAAACATGTGAGAAGTGCCACTCAAAAATGTGCCAAAATCCACTGCAATATCTTCCTATTGGTATTCAATCTTGTTTTGAGATTTGCGTGCTGCAATAAGATTGGTGTGACTTTCATACTAGAGTGACCAATACAATCAATCACGACCTTAAACAACTCCAGGTTGAGGAATGGGATGCCAACCCATAGAAATGCGACCACGCTACTGACCAGCATGAGGAGGTGGTGCCAGGATGTTGTGGCTGTGTGTGGATCTTCCACACACTTCTGAGATCCAACAGTGTAAAATGAATACAGTGTAAGATGTCCTATATATGGTATTTTGGTTTTGTTGTTTTTTCGTTTGTTTTTTTCTTTCCCTTATTGCTGTGGGAGAGTGCAAGAATCCGATCCACCAAGCAACTCAGAACCAGAGTGAATACTAACAGGACAATATTAAGGAGGTGCATTTTGTTTAGGGCACCACCCTTGTGTTGTTCATTCTATAGAAGAATTTTATTTTCTTGTTATTGTTAAGTATTACCATTATACCATATACTATCAACAAAACATAGAAACATTTATTGTGAGAACCAGGGAAGTATACCCTCTTGTTTTAGCTCCTGGGTGGTTCCTTAAGCCTCTATTACAGTACGCTGAGGTAGTCTGCTTAGTGAGTCAAGCCAAAAAGCTCCTCTAAACATCCACAAACTTTGTGCACATTTATGAAAGTAGCAGAAAGCCAGCAATTTCTTGGTACAGGGTTTGGGCTTGTTGCCACAAATCAAAACAACTAAGCTCCAAATTAGGCGTTCTTTTTGTCCAAGTCAAGATTGGCGATTACTGATATCATTATTCCAGGAACATGTGGAAACATCATCATTAGTGTAGCAAGAGCTGTGTGGCTTTAGACAACACAACAAATCCTTCTTATGATTTATTCGATGAGCTTCTCCAAGTGTGCAGTCATCAAAAAGGGAGTTTGGCATTTTTGACAAATTTTCATTTAAATGTTTTTTTTTTTTTTTTTTTTTTTTTTTTTTTAATTGTTTTTGACTGTGATTGTAATTCATGTCTTACTATTTTTTTCTACTTTACCACCCTCACACAACTACCAAAGATGACCAAAAAATTCTACACTCAGCTTAATTATTATATTAAAGTATTGATGAGATTATCAGTCTCGAGAATTCTGCATAAAGTTTGAGGAACACAAAATAAACGTGTCACAATACTTCTCCTGCTACTCTCTTTTGGAGGAAGTAGGCCAAATGAGGAATGTGTATGTTTAAAATCTATGACATCACATACATCATTAATTCCAACAAAATAAAAAGTAATTTAATAAAATAACGGGTCTTTACTCTCATGTCATTACTTCTTATTTCCACTGTCCTTTTCTGCTTTGGGGCCTCTTACCATAAAATCTTCTTTTCTGGAGCATAAATGACATAATCTATTTTTGAATAGGACACCTCATGCCTGAAGATCTCCGCCTTTTCTTGCTCATCTCTTCTCCTCCTCCTCCTTGTCTTTGCTTATATTCTTCTGCTCCTCCTCTAACTCCATCTGGCTTTTCTGTCCTCTGTATTACTCTGCTTATACTGCCTCTGTAGTTGCCTTCCCCCAAAGAGAATGCTTTCCGCCTTGTCCAGCCAATCACCTAGTGTTTCCCCACTGTCTCCTCTTTACCTCCTGCTTTCTTTCAGAATGCTGGCCAGTTTTTTTTTCTCATCCTGGTTTTTTTCTTAAATAAATCCTTGAATCTCCCCTCCACTTTTTCTAACCTTTTTACATTTCTTTTGGTTGTTTGATTTTCTACATCTTTTTTTTTGCCATTGCCACTGTTGTTCTCCCTTCTTATCAGTTAATCTTGCAAATCCCATCTCTGCATCTCTGCTTTTTTGTGGCTTAGATCCAAACACATGAATCATTTGTCTCCTCTGCTGCCTGTATTAGCTTCTTTACCATGTGGTATTTTAAATTTTCTGATTCACGTTAGTGGCATAGATTTCTTTGGAGGGTTTTTCTTTGCTAATTCATCATCTGCTAGTCCATTCATATTCCAGTCATAGACAGCCTACTCATACGACTGCATGTGATCATCAGGCCACATACCAACGATGTGTCCAATTAGAGTGCTTCATGGATGCACACTCAAGCTGCTGTCACACAGTGCCACACTGTCAAAATAACAAGACTGAAATCATTTCAAGGTTGGTGAGTAAATAAGTTTAGATGATGAGCAATGATTCACCAGGCTGGATCTGGCTGACATGCTTATTTTCTTCTCTTCCTCCACTTAATACTGTTTCAGAATTTCTATTCTCAACGAAGAAAAATATCTTTTAAAAATCTGTCTTAACATTTTTAAAAAGCTGCAGACACTGAAAAACTTTTGACCTCATTAGTGTTTTGATTAGAAATGCTCATCTTAAGGCCCATTTATGTCTGACGCAAATTACGGATATGGAGACAAATGGACACTATGATCTGTCTCCCATGTTTATGTATCTGGTTTGTTTTCAGTAGGCTTGTGCATCTGTTACTTGAGGTAGCAAACGGAGCAATACAATCAGAAACCGCTGGGGCAGTATTGAGCAGTATAGCTAACGTGTCCAGTGAAAAAAGAAAAAAAAAGAAGATGATGATGAGGGCAACTGTAGAGATGGTTGGAGCTTTTGCAGAAAGGCTGTGTGAGTGTGTTGGGTGTGTTGTGCAGTTGCAAACAACTTCACAGTGGTGCATCACCACCAACAACCGGTGTCTGAAACTAACATCAGAACGTGGAAGGGAACTTTGAATGCAGCACTGCCCACTTATGGATGAATTGAATTAGCAACCAAGGCAACATAAAAGATGCATCGAACTATGAAGGTCGATGACGTATGATAACACATGAAAGGACGTACCTATTAAGTAAGTAAGTGAACATAAATAGGCCTTTAAACTAAGACCAATGACTAATATGTATTTCAATGCACTGCTAACAATAAGGCACGTCATTTAAGCGGTGTTACCATGTTACAGATAGCTGAAATTTATATTTTTGGTTTTCAAGCAGACAAAACATTCAACATCTGCCATGTTAACAGAATGATGTAGATATATTATTGTTCTGTATCCCTTTTCTAAAAAGGGATAATAATAATAATAATTAATAATAATAATAATAACAATAATAATAATAATAATAATAATAATAATAATAATAATAATAATAATAATAATAATA
>JBAMHW010000019.1:17034493-17049442 GCA_037177495.1 Rhadinocentrus ornatus
GGATAGGCTCCAGCTCACCCCGCGACCCCTAATGGGAACAAGCGGTACAGAAAATGACTGACTGACTGACTGACTAAATGGCAACCTCATACACATCAAGCAACTGCTGATATATATGTCCATTTTCTTAAAAAATAATATTAAACAGCCTATTTTGAGAAACACAATGCATTTTAAATCAAATAAATGTTCTGAAATGTAACAGAAATGTGTCACTGTGACTGTAATATAACTAATGTTTTTGTTAGACAGAAATGTATGCTATTAAACAACAAAAAATGCTTGCAAGCAAGGACCTGAATGTAAGTCTGAGTTGAGGTTTACCCTTCCAACCAGTGGTTGTACCGCATGAGAAGAAGACTCTGAAATCTTTGGTTAGTCAGTTTGTTCCTCTTTGGAGAAAGCACCAGATTTTTCCAAGCTGAAAAGTTTCTCGACCAGTGCAGTGGATGGAGTAGCAGCATTTTTATTAAGAGAAATTTCCTTTATTGTGGTAAATTGTTTGAGAATCTCCATCCCTGTTTCAAGTATGTCAGTGCCTCAGTTTCAACAGTCCTGAAGGCATCACTGTCCTCCTCAAAGCAGAAAAAGTCCTGTACATTGGAGAAGCTTGAATCTGGTGTTGACAGAGTCGCAGGCACCTTGGCTGCTTGCTGCACAGGGACATGTTGAGGGATTAGCTTGTGGCACTCAGCTGCCAGCATTCCCTTGACCCTCTCTTCTTGCTCTGGTCTTTCAACCACCGCAGTTTGAACGTGGTAAGTGTGACAGCTGCCAGTAGTGCATCATTGTTTTCGAAGACAGATGCAAAATGTCTTTTGATAGCCTGCAAAACACACAGTAACACAGAAATTAGAATAAGTAAAAATTCCCTTTATGTACATTCTTTGATAGTTGTACATCACCATATGTTCTTTGACTTATTGGCAGGAGTTCTAAAATCATTTAAAAAACAAAAAATAAATATATTTGTACAACTGATTGGACAAAACAAAAATTTTATTTACCAAAAATGAATTGTTGTACTATTATTGCTTATTTTTGTATGCATCCTGTGGAGATGTGCAGTGTATATTAGTGGTTTCTCAGATAAAAATATCAATGTTTACATCAACAAATTTCTCCTGTGTGGTACTCTTGCGCCATATGTGCCGTAATGAAAAATGAGTGTCGTCTATCAACTAAATGTTGCTTTTTTTTGTGCAACAAGAAAAAATAGTAGGTATCTTGATTCAGAAGGTGTGGAAAATTGGCTGTCAGGCAAAAACGTCTCTGGACACCGACTTGAAGAAATAATATGGGATTTATTACAAAAAGTCAGGCATCAATACAGATTTCTGCAGTAAAATCTGGAGGTCCGTGATCAGAACAAAAAAGACCTTCCGATCAGATGTTTAAATCTCTTTTATAGGGTTGAAACAAAGAAAATTCTTCAGTCCTGAATCCTTCGAACATACATCAGACACAAGATTACATATAGGATGTTTGCGTGCTTAGATCAGATATGTGGGTGTATAAGTCCAGTCTCTCAGAGAGAGTGCTTTATATAGGAAAAGTTGAGTGTGTCTTATGGAATGCTATGCTTAGATACCTCAAATAATACAAAAAGGTGTTCATGAATCATGAATCTTTCTTACCTGAACAATGGCATCTGGTAAGCCGATTGCGATAATCACACCTTTCATTTCCAGTGTCTTTGACATCAATACTTCTAACATGGGCAGGAGGGTGCCAAAGTAACAGTTTTTTTTCGAACTCTCCCTCCAAGGAGGGTAGAGCTGGTCCGCTGTTTTACAAGTGGGACAAAAATCACACTCCTGGTAAATGGTTAGGACTATTTGCAGACACATTTTTACATCACATCACCCTTAAATAGCCCAGATATTTTACCAGATGCATGAGAGGAAAATCTCTGCAGAAAATCTGGAGCCATTGCATTTGTGTTCTCACATGCCACCACTCTAGAACATTACTAGAAGATTTTAGGTCCCCAGTGTACATGTCCGTACAAACAGAGCAGGGGACACAGCATTGAATCAGCAGGGATCGCACTAGTGAGATGGTAAGCTTGGTTATGAGAAGGCTATTTTTGCTTGTTTGTTTTATGGCTTGATCATGTTTTTATCTAATGTTCTTTTGTTATCTTTGCCTCTCATTTTCTGCTATGTAGTGATGTTTTAATGTCTCTGTAAAACACTTTGAATCACCCTATGGTTGAATTGTGCTGTACCAACAAACTTACCTTGCCTATTGTGGTATCAACTGAGATAGCCCAGCTAACAGTGACATTTCTTTTGCTTAAAACCAGAGAGGAAATCATTTTCTAGGTTTGATGAAATGGAATCTGATAAAATAAGCCTTAGTGTCAACCTACTGTAACATATGTCTAAATTAAATAAGCCTTTTTTATGCCCACATAACTTTTTTGTGTGTGTGTGTGTTTGTGTTTTATGCTTTGACTCAAACATACACAAGTATTTAGATGTAGCCATTATGCAAGACCTATTCATTTCAAATGGTTGCATTATGATTTTGGATTAAATAATCAAAAACCAATGAAAATACTTTAAGTAAATCCCTTTGAGAACCATTGCCGGTTATTATCAGAGTTGTGACAGGAGGGAACAGAGGTAAAACTGGTACAGTTTTAAAGTATAGACAAAAAAATGCTAATGCTTTCATCTGTGAACAGTCAATGAGGTCCAACCCACAAGTCATAAAGAATGCAGTGACGAAGAGAACCAGATCAGAATCAGAATCAGATGCATGCTACTCCAAATTAAGACTCTGTATGGATGCTGCGTATATGTACAAAATATCAAGTGATCAAAGTTTCGTCAAGTTTTATTCTTTGTTATTAGTTTCAAATAAAATGAAATTCCTAGAAACTAGTAGTGTCTGTATTATATTAGAGCTTCATAGCCTTTCAATAGATGTACCTGCAATCAGTTCAAGTTAAAACACAGGCATCAAGTGCAAGTAAGATTTTTATGGACATAATCTTTATTTTCTGTACTACAATAAGTAATTAAGACTCAGTAAAGCTATTTCTAATGACAGAAATCTAGGCAGATCTTGTTTTCTATCTTACCTGTGCAAAAATAGAACACAGGTTAAATGATGATGTAGAAACTGGCGGCATTGGGCAGCTTTGAACAATGTAGTAAACAACTTTTTCTACAGTATATAAAACTACATTATTGTGATTGAAGAAAAAATGTAGCATTTCTGGTTGATAACATGACAGGTAGGGCTGACATGCGACGCCACATGTTAAGCTTTGCTTAAGCTACTTGAAAGAAAATATTTTTGGGAAGGAGGGAATCTGGAGTCAGATGAAGATGATCAGATTCTGTGTGAGAAATTCACCCCCCAAAAAAAAGAAAGAAAAAAGATGCATTCATTTTTCACATATCATCTTAATCATCCAAGCATATGTCAAAACATGTTGTTCCCAAGTTGTCATCACACTGACATTTGTATCAGCTTGTGTCTTCTTGTTTTGCTTAGCTTTCTGGTAACCATTTCATTCTGGTGTCCCACAGCGATGGACTGATCTGTATGTGCGAAGTGGTATTTTCCACATTCCAAACAGCCATGAAAATTGTAGCGTTTGATGACAGCAATCCAATGTAACAGCCACTGAGTCTCAGTGACAAGTCGCTTTTTTTGTTTTTGTTACAAAAATTGAGCAGTCAAAGACTGAAAGTGAGGACAAGAAATTCTTCTCAGCATAAGACTTCAGATTTAATCTATTTGCCATGTTGCACCATAAAAATGTACGCCACTTTTAAGTTTCATAGCTGCATATCAAGACAAGGCATCATATCAGCACTGCATATGTTGAGTCGTTTTTAGAGCTGCTCCTCTACTGCATGCCAAGTAAAAGAAAAGCAGGATGGTTTTGAAGCTGATGGTAAATCCCACAATGCTTTCATGTTGTCATTCAGGTTAAAATTTAGAGTTGGCATAGTAACAGTCTAGAAGGTAGATAATTCAGAAACACTAGAATAATTGTTTTGTCTTTCATCCGTACTGTAGCAGTGGGTTGCATTTTTAACCGTGTTTTGTAAACAGCATAGTTAGTAAACCCAGCAAGGGATGTGAAATTATTTAATTTTGTTCTGAGACATTTTCAAACTTGGTGGATACGTCTGCTTTCTAAAACATTAGGTACAGGTGACAATATAATTTGCATATGAAAGTAACACTTAAAAATAATCTGAAACACTAACCAGAGGTAAGTGGGTACAAATTAGGCTTAATTAATGCTTTCCAAGCATTTTATAAATTTTCTCTCTAAAATATGTTGATTTAATCTATTGTTTTTGGTTTTTTACAAATCAGAAATTAAGCATAAGAAAAGCTCTTGATTTAACGGTCTACGTTATCTACGTTCCTACCCTCACCTATGGTCACAATCTGTGGGTAGTGACTGAAAGAACAAGATCGCTAATAAAAGCGGCCGAAATGAGTTTTCTCCGCAGGGTGGCCGGGCTCTCCCTTAGAGATAGGGTGAGAAGCTTGGTGATCCGGGAGGAGCTCAGAGTAGAGTCACTGCTCCTCCGCATCGAGAGGAGCCAGATGAGGTGGCTCGGGCATCTGGTCATGATGCCTCCTGGATGCCTCCCTGGTGAGGTGTTCTGGGCATGTCCCACTGGAAAGAGGCCCCGGGGAAGACCCAGGACACACTGCATGGACTACATCTCTCGGCTGGCCTGGGAATGCCTTGGGATCCCTCCGGATGAGCTGATGAATGTGGCCAGGGAGAGGGAAGTCTGGGTTTCCTTGCTTAGGCGGCTTTCCTGACTACCCGACTCCGGATAAGCGGCAGACAATGGATGGATGGATGTATAAGAAAAAATATGCTTTTGGGCACCAATCATTACTATCCAAATGAAGCAAACAGGCATCACAGTCTGATATTTAGAAACTTATTTGCATACTGCAATTTTGCTACTAGTTTTATTTCATGGCATCCTACGCATGGATACATGTTAGAAAAGCTACAAACAAAATAGCATTAATAATATGGAAATAATCAAACCACTCAATAAAACAACAATGTGGTTGACAATGTATTAATGTAAATATGTTAACTGGCTTAAAAAGTGCAGCCACCAAGTGTCCTCTAAAGCACTTATGTGTTAACAATTTGATATTAAGTGTTTAAGAGATTGTGAAACCAGTATGTGTTAGTCAACTAATACATCAGAAACGGTGAATTTCAGGCCTCATTATCTCTGCTAGAAATGGCCATTTCATAGGTCTTCTCAGATACTGAGACATTCAGATATCCCCCAATCCCTGAAATAATTAGCATTTAGAATTAAGCCCTTCTAATTGCTCGAATAGCTAAATGTTCACTGCTCAAATTTCTATGCCACTGCCAAAACATAAGGGTATGCTTTCTAAGCCCTTCCAGAGTAATTTATTTCAGTATTTTTTACACTTTTCACATGATTTAATGTGTAATTACTTTGACACCAGGCTGACCATTTCAGAAGCATTCTACTAGGAAAATGGGAGAACAGAAGAGGACTAAGCTGCAGGACTGAGACTCACTAAAGTGAAGCCATGGTTACAATTTATGACTGTGTTTGAGCACACACATACAAACATTGAAGCCCCAGGGTGTAAGAATTACTCCCATCTAGTGGTGCGCTAATATACTGCAAGCAACTGAGTAGTGCTCTACTGGAACCTCACCGTTTGAGAGCGCTATTACAACTAAGGAAGCCGCGGAGAATCATGAATTTAAAAATGTCAACATCTCTCATTAGCTAATAGCTAATGTTTTCGTGTAAAATTGTTTTTCGTGACTTGCAGACTCGGAGATCATCTGATGAAGGGAGAGAAAGAGGGAGTCAAAGCAGGGTCAGTGGACCTGTCAGCGCTGCAAGAGGAAGATCCCGTGCTGTAACATTACTGTGTGTTTTATAACATGTATTTCATCTGATTTATTCAGGGAGGTGGGTGACATATTGTATCGAAATAAATATTATCTGAGAGATATTTTTGCGTTAGAATGCTGCAGTTCTGGTGATTAAATCACGATGAGAAACTGGTTTTACTTTGGTCTATTTTGTATGACAACTACCCCCACCCCCATTGACAAATCAGCTGAAATAAATTATGAAACATGAGGGAAAGCTCTCAGAAAACATGCTTGAAAGAAGCGTAGGTCGCCTGCTGGTATGAATTCTGTGAAGTGTAACAACTGAAAACTGTTGCAACGGGGCTTTTCTACTGTAGACTAAATTAACCGTTTCTGCCGTTTTATATAGCAAGTAACAGTAAATGATCTGACTTAAACGGGGGGGATAAAGTAGTTACTGGACCACTCTGCCCTGTTTCTAACATAAAGCCAAAATAAACTTCACTGTTAGATTGCATTAACTCACCTATCCAGCAGAAAGCTGCAACCCCGCGTACGTTTTGAAGTCCCTCTCCTTCATCCGTTGCCTCCATCTGGTAAATGCTCCACCAACGTACACTCTTGTTTTTTCCCAGTTATTAATTCTTTTTGTTTTCTTGGCTATTTTTTCCTCCGTCCTGCAGGGCAAAGAGTGTGGATGGTCCTCCATTGCAATGTAAACTGGCAAGCTGAATGATCCAGGGTCGTATTGGCTTGTTTACACCAACCCCGCCCCCTCCCCCCCGAAACAGAGGGGACTCGCAGGTAAAAACGCACAAGGCTAACAAGTTTGTCCCCTTTCGGCAAATGTATTCAGGGATGGCGATGCAACATGGCAGCCTCCAGTTGGGTGCACCACCACCTAGTATGTATTTACAAACAACTTATTCTAGGCTACGAGAACACTTTCATTTGGATGCGATTGTGATTAGACTTTGGTAAAATACGTATTTATGAAAGCGATACTTGATTTTTGCCAACAAAAAAACAAATAAGCTACACACTGTACCTTTAAAGGACGGAGATTTCTGCACCAACCATTAAAATAGTGTTTGTGTGAGCAACACATTTAAATCTTGATGACATATAGGCTGCTACTTTCTCCCCTCTATGAGTGTTTGTTCTTGTGTTTCCTTTTGCTCCCTGAGATACTTGATATTTAATTAGGGCAAGGAGAGTGGGAAGAAAAGGGCCATCTGGGCTCTTGAGTAGTTATTTTTTGTGCATTCTTTAGTTTTGTATGTGAAATGTTTGTGATGACACTGCCCCTGTCGTGTGCCTGTTTTAGAAGAAAGTTATGTGATTTTTGTGAGGTTTGCTACTAAATTATCTTGTTGCAAAATTTGAAATCCAGCATGTCACCGGGTTGTCCCACAGCTTGTTTAAGTCTAACCTTACACATTGTTGACAAAACAAAAACAAATTCCTTGAAACAAATTCAGGATTGGTGAGATTATAGTAGCCCACAATAACTTAAGACTTGCAGATGCCAGTGGCTAAAATAAACAAACATAAAAGTCAGAGAAGGCATAATTATAAGAATTAATCAACAAAATGCAGTCAGCCCACACACATCTTCCACTGATAGAAAACAACACCTACAGCAACATGATGAGTTCCCAATTAATGAGCTGGAGTGGGTAAAAATCTCTGTATTACAGATTTTTTTAATGGTTTGTGCTTTCAGGTTCTATTCTGCCCTGTGTAAAAAAAAAATAATAAAATAAAAAATTTGGGTTATAATGCATTACATGATCAGATCTAAGAAGAGTCCAGGTTAGAATAAAGGTATTTATTTTTTGATGCATAGTTTTTTTCATGTGACATCTTTAGCTTTAGTACGGCATCTGGGAAAGTGTTTGATCTACTGTACAACTCTCCCTTGCTTTCAAAGTGGGTAGCCACCTGCTCATACTGGTGCATTTCTTCTAACTACTGTAAACCTTATTTTGTGTAAAAACTATTGCAGCCAATTAAGTAATTTTTTTTATTCCTGTTTTACTTTATCATCTTCCTACCTCATCTACCAACCTAAGTAATGTTGAAATATTCCTTTAAGATAACTGAATGTAATGTTACCTGGTAACTGTTCCAAACAAGTAATTTAACAACTCGTGCTAACTTAGGCCTGTAGAGACTGAGATGCACCTCTTGGGTTTTTTGCTACTTTTAATCTAAACATTGCATGGTGTGACCTTGGGCAGAACTTGCTTTGACACTCACTTCTAGTAAGATCTACGGTTAGATTTCTAAGGTAATTGGGGGTTTCTTTCTTCCTTGACACATTCCAGACCAAATGGTCAAAATTCCTGTTTATATAGAGGTGGTCACACCTGATGATGATTAATTAGGACAAGGATTTTGATTAGTACTTGTTCTTCATGTTTTCATATATGAAACCTTGGAATTTTGGAGGAGATTGTACTACTTTTTAAAAGATTAAATATATTTTTGATGAGAAACATCATTGAACACTACACTTTCTTTGACAATAAAAAGATTAATTATATAATAAGATGGCTTTAGTCATAAGTGAGACCCTGGGGTCTTTTACATTAATACAATGCATAATAACACCCGCTGTATTAAATTACTAGAAGGAGCAGATCCTATGAATGCATGTAACCCCATGCACTTACTCTTGAAATATTTCCATTTATTAATTATCTTTTTGCCTCAATCAGTAGATTGAAGTATCCTTAAAAAAGGTGTTCAGTAAGCTTTAGTCCCACTTACATTAAATACAGGTAATTTTGCAAGAGTCCAAAGTCTACTTGCACTGCTGTGCTATCTTCCAACATAGAAGGGGAATAAGCCATTAAATTGAAAAAAGGTGAACAAAAAAATGCAGGACAACAATATAGGAGCACTTGACAGAATTCAATTTTCTACGCTTGACATGCATAAATAAAACTCTCACATAAAACCATGAGAATTTTCCAAGAGCCAAAGACAAACCGAGAGATTGCAGTCTTGGTGAACTCTCTTCTAGCTGTTCAGTTCTTCCACAAAGACCTTTTAACACCTTGTTTTCAAGAGAGAAATATTATCGGCCCAGCACCTTGACCCAAACTGTAGTGTAGGTGAGACATCAGTGAACCCTGCTTGGGGTGTAAATAAATTAGGAAGGTTATTCATAGTCTATCTTGTCTTTTTAACCTGATGTTTGGTGACAGTCACAAAACGACTGGCTTGTGTGTGTCAGGAGGAATAAATGCTCTTCTTGTTTGCCACAGCTCTCTCAGGTGGTTCCACTGTGGTACAAATGGTACTTCACTTGAACACTATACTTGTACCAAAAATGGTATTCATCAATCAAATAATAAAAATGCATTAACATAGGCTTCGACCAAGGTTGCCTTACCATAACTGATTTGATTGTCATGACAAGTATAGAATTAAAAAATTTAATTTAATTTAATATTTAGTAGTTGTATTTTTTTTTTCTTCAAATTAGGAAATTGGAATTAGTGAAAGCAGTTTCCAAAAAAAACTTATTTAAAACATTAGAAAAATAGCCAACACACTGCAAAAAGTAAATTACAAAATAGTATAATAGAATAAATTTAAAAAAAATTTCCTCCACTCTATTCTTTAAATAAATGGTAACATTGATGATAAATGCTTACAAATCCAAGAACTTTAATGTGATTATGAAACTGTAAATGCAGCAATTTTTCACTGGAAGAGACATAAAAATAAATAAATAAATACATACATACATACATACATGCATAGTAGTGTGCTGTCATCACAGTGGATTCCATCAGAAAAACTTGTATGAAAGGATGAGGAGCTCTGTCCCTGATTGTTAACGGTTATGAACCTCAGAGCCAGGCAAGCCTGCAGCTGTTGGACAGACAACCATTTTATTCTTTGCCAGAATGTCCAGATGGCCTGTCCACCCCTGCTCTCAACTTCTACTTTATCTGACAATAAGCAGGACTGGCAGTGAAAACCACAGCTGCTTAGGCCTCAATACTGTAGAAAATCAAAAAATAAAATAAACCATGTGCTGTATTGTGAATTAATTTAATTCAAAGTCCCTAAATTTACACAAGTGGATGAAATAAGCTTGCCCTTGTTATACTAACAGTATTGATGTGCCTTTCTACAAGATAAACAACCCAAAACTGTTCCCGTCAACCAATATAAAAGCAGCTTTAGATCCCTAAAGATAATTGTCAGTAAATTGGAAAATTAAAAGGTCCATCCAGTTTTTGATGGCAGTTAAAATTGAGGAACATTTTAAAGAATATACACACCAGAATGTCTATTAGTATCAGACAGGTTCTTTTTAACCTTGAGCACTGATTAACTCAGCACTGGGCAACACCTGGATAGTCATCAACAACTCCAGTGACCCTACAAATACTCCCTTTGGCTCACACAGCCAGTGCACATAATGCTCTCATTAAAAACTTGTTAAATGTTTTCTCTTTCCCCCCTTCCTCTATGCAGATTTAAAGACAGAGGGAACCAGAGAAAAGGAATACATAGAGCTGAAATATGGGACAGAAAGATATATTATTCAGTTCTTGAAAACAAGAAGCTGATATACAAGAAAGAAGTTTTTTCTTTTCTTTCAAATCAATCGATATACAAGTTTTATACATGTTTGAGAAATCTGAGTGAAAACAAAAATTTTACAACTGTATCTAAGACCCACCAGCTCAGTGTGTACTGTAAGTTCAGGCACATCTTGTCAACATTTATTTCAGTCTGAAATATTGAGCCAGAAAAATATGACCCAATTTATAAAAGGCATGCATGTTTTATGCAAGATTATTTTCCTTTTTGTTTTTCAAAATAAGAAGAGGAAAGAAGCCTCGAGCAAACGTGCACCACATTCAGTAATCATGCTCTGTTTGGACACCATAGCATCTAAATGCATGGGAACTGCACAGAGGAAATTGTTCATATTCACAAATAAACCGGACTTCTACTCTGAAAGTGAACAGTTGCCCTTTTAACATTTACAGGAACAGGATGTTGCTTGAGTTGCACCCCCATCAAGCTAACCAAACCCCAATTTACACTCTTATACCTACTAACCAACATGTCTCCAGCTCTGGTTGCCATATGATCAGCTTGGGCTGCCACAGAACCTTTTTTTAACATCAATTTTAAGTAACGGAGTAAGGTGGCAGGTCAGTGTTGACTCCTAATTCTGTAAGAACAACAAATGGGTGGCCACTTTTTACCAGCTTGCACCATCAATACTGAACAGCAGAAAATGATGTTATGATTCGAGCAACCTTTTACACCCTGGCTGACCATCGGCAAACTTCCATGAAACTGCCAGGCAACCAAATCAACTACTTTTAATACGGCAGTAATAACCTGCTGCGTTGATGTTACTGCACTTTAGGTAGACAAAGTCTTTTAAGCAAATGACCTTGCCTTTTTCCACCGCTAACCTAGAACTTCAAAACACTGATCATACAAACTCATGAACTGGCTTTATGCATATTCAAAAACAATGACAGGATTTAGAATTTCTGCCTTCACATAATTTTGTCCTGACCTAAGGGCATAGCAAAGATTAATATTTCAAAGATGTAAAAATAATCGGAAATGCCAACCAGAAATACGGAGTATCACACAAGCATGAAACCTGACTTGCTAAATGTAGTGTGAAGTTTGCGTTTTAAATTTTTGCCTTTATAAATTTAGTGTATAAACAGACTATACTGTTGGACAAGACTGAATGTTGCCAACCTCAAAGTTTAAGGAGTCCAAAACCCTAGTAAACAGCTCTTTATAATAAATGTGTCCAAAATTTGTATATTCATTCATAAAGAGAGATCCAACAGTCAGGCTTCTATTTTTTTTATTTATATAATTTTCAGTGATTAAAAATGGCAAAATAATGTTTAATAAAATTTGAGGTTTGCCAAAAGGATAACTGGTATTTGACTGAATTATTTCTCTCCAAAGTATGATTGATCCACCTCCAGTTATCTGTGTTCTGTGGACTGCAGTGTGTGGCCTCCATGGATCAGGCTTGTGGCAGTTTATTCTACACATGCTAAATCAGATATGTATCTATGAAGTTTGAAGGTCAGTGTGGTACCCTGAGCTGTTTGTTTTGTTGTTGTTTTGTCTGTGTTCCTTGAGCTGTTAAACAGAGGGGTGGCAGTAAGCAGTATCCTGTATGGTGAGGCTGCAGCAGCCATGGGGTGGGGCACAGGATGCTTTGTCTGCAAAAATATTCCGTTGGGTGATAAATGTCAAAGTGATATCGATAAACAAGCCAGAAGTCAAGGTTTTCCAGAGAGAAATTGCACTGTAAAGAGATGATCACCACGATTCATGTTGCCTGTTGGTGGTTTAATGTTTCTCCTAATGAGGTTTATATTCCCCATAATGACCCTTGATCTTTTGCAGTTCCAGTTTAACATTATATGTTAAATGAAAATTATTATGAACCTTTAATGTCTTTCTCTTGCAGGTTTAATTCTCTAGGTTTTTTTTCTATTTCGAGATGAAAAGGGTTAAAATCAGACAGCATTTCTCAGTGTTTATTGAATAGGTCACCAGTCAACAGACACACAGAGACCCAAATTTCAGCCAAAGACTCATTTGAAGTTAAATGAAAAATACTTTATTTGTCCCAGAGGGAAATTCAAACATTCAAGCAGTTTTTTGTTGTTACTGTTATGGTTTTTTAAAGAGTTTAGACTTGCTTGCTTTAGGAAAGTGGGAAAATTTTCACAAAAACAAAGGAGGATTACATGTGCTCAACACAGAAAGGAACAGAAGCCAAACGTGTGAATGTCACTGTTATAACACCGATGACAACGTTATCATAAACAACTGACACAATAGGTTAAAGTTTAACTTGGGACTTTTAGAGTCAGTTATCAATAAGTTTTGATTTAAACAGTTAATAGTTTCCAGGTAATTTATTATTATCTGGAAACTATTCAGAGTTTCTAAGTGGAAATTATACAAATGAGACAGCTCTAACCTTACCACCACCAACGTGCAATCAGTTTATTTGAAAAACAAAGAAAAGCACAAACTAAAGGCATGTTTCATGCTTGGAAATGTCCAAAAATGATGGGATTTAAAATTAGTCAAACCTTTTTCTTTCCCCGTCCTAACTCTATATAGGAATCCAATTTTAGCCCCATGTTACCAAGCCTATGTTAACCAATGTGTTGGCATATGATTTAATTTTGCCAACTTAGTCTGTATTCATGTGTGTGACCCTATAATTATGGATGCAATAAATTTGTTGCAGAAAGATGACATATGCACACACAACAACAAATTATATTACCTCTTCAAGGCTCTAGCCTTGAAGAGAAACCATATTTATGGCTAGGGCCAGTGTAATGGAAGGGGATTTTTAATTTGTGATACATCAGGAGTGAAAAATATAAGTATTTTAAATAAAAACCTCTCAAGTAATGCCATATATCAATCCACTTCCCTGTCAGTAGCATTTTATCACTGTCTGTCACAACCACATAGTTATGAGAAACTGTACACACACAGCGAGAAAAATAAGGCAAGCTGATGCAAAATCTCAACGAGGGGGTCTGCCTTGTATTCTTTCCCCCTTTTTTTGCTTTTGTAAAAAAAAACAAAAAAAAAACATCAACATTATCAAACACTTCCCAATCAAGTCATGTTTTTTTCAAATCAGATAAAGGACTTGAAGATATAATTTTATTCTACTTATTTCTGATATTTTCATCAGCTTTATGTCTGCTTCATTTTCCCATTTAACTACAAAAACAAGTTGCAAAGCACTCAAATGTGTCGTGCTCCAGAAAGAATCTTCTTTTCTTAATACTCTGATCCATCGTATTTTATAAGCTCTGTAGCTTTATTTTGACTTCAAACAAGGAAAGAGAGGGAAGTCAAGATGGATGAGCAGAGAAGAAATCCATAGTGAAGTCTCAGCATTAAAGCTTTAAGCTCATCCTATTTCCTCAACATTGTGTTTGTGAAGTATCAGCCTCACAAACACGTGTCCTGTTAATGATGCAGGTTAAAAAGCTTATATTTATTTCCACATGCTGAGAGAACTTTACTGCCTTACTGCAAAAAACTAAGCTTTTTCATCTGATTTCATGGAGGTGAAGCAAGTGTAGCTGTATTTTGGATTTTAGAACCTCTAAAGCTTGGATTCGTGCTCCGGGGTTGCTGCTGATGGCGGATTGAAGGGTCGTTGTCTTCTCTCTGTGGTGTTTTTGTCTCCTCTTTCTTCTTTCTGCTTTCCCTTTAGCTTCTTTTTGCTGTCTTCTTTCTTTTTCTGTCCCCTCCGGTCAGCTCCAGCAAGATTACATTGATTCCATGATTCAAAGTAAATAAATAACTCAAATAAATAAATGAATCAGACTATCAAGAGGAGCCTTATACCCATAAGCTTCCCTTTGGCAAAGAAAAATTTTTCTACAATACAGCAACCAGAATATCATTTTGCTTGCTGTGATGCCGCAGAGGACAGGTAAAAAATAAATAAATAAATAAATAAAAACATTTTAGAACCTTTTAACTGTACTTTCCCATTATGCATTATTATCTGAATGAATGGTTCTCAAGCTTTTTCCCCCATTAAAGCTCCCTATTTCTATCTACAGAATTTTTTTTTCTTACACAACCGTATAAGACCCCTGGTTGGGAATGATGATTACAAAGAATTCTACATTATCTAAAAGGTTTGTTAGTCCGAGTGGTGTGGAGTTGCAGGCTTGTGCTATTTGGGGGGTGAACTAGTAACATATGATTTTCCAGCTGAGTCTGATGCTACACTGAGACACCTAGACTTCAATCCACACTAATAAAGGTTATGTGCAGAAAAATCTTAATGGGATACTGAATGTCTTAGACCCACTAGAAGTAATTAAATTAACCATCTTAAAATGTTTTTACTGTAAACATGTCAACTACTTTATCACTTTTGGTTTTAAATAAACTGTAACAGCAAAATGCAACAAAAAAGTACTTAAACATTACGTCATTCATATGTTCTCTAAATGAAAATAAACAAAAGTCTACACACACAACAGTGTATA
>JBAMHW010000019.1:17053979-17067446 GCA_037177495.1 Rhadinocentrus ornatus
CCCTGCCTTTCACCTGAAACACTGCTGGGATAGGCTCCAGCTCACCCCATGACCCCTAATAGGAACAAGCGGTACAGGTATTAACTGACTGACTAACTTTAAATTGTCTAAAATATATAAATATTAGCGAACTCTTGCTGATGTTAAGTACTGTTATAGTGAAATGCTGCAATCCTTTCGTCTCCTCATCTGCTGCTCCAAAGGACTTTCACTCATCTAGCCCCCATGTTGCCATTGTAGAATATGGACAGAAGGCATCCTTTCATCACCACATCTGGTCAGCAGCTGCTTTAAGTTAAAAGAACAACAACTTACATGACCAGTGGAGCTTCAAAATAATGTCACCAAGGGTATTTTTAGCATGCAATCCAAATTTCACTGCAGTTCAGAGCACACATCAAAATGTCAAAGATCCCCCCAACAGCAGAGTAATTATTCCAATCAAACCCTGCCTGTAATCAATGACAGAAGGTCACACACAAGCCTTAACAACATACATGCACAGATACACAACAAATCCATGTTTCCTCATGCATAAAGAGTTGTGCACTTCCTCATATCACCAGTTACACAAACTTACATTCTGATGCAAAACAGATAGAAAACATGCACACAAATGCATGCACAACACTTCAGACACTGTTAGATCACTACGTTAGGTCATAATCCTCATGATGAACCATATGGAACATCAATAGGCTCATCAATCAAACAATCACAGAAAACAGCAGGGTCATTAAGGGTGCGTTTAAGAGAGACTGGCTGAGTTTGTCACTTTTGTGTAGACATATCAGCACATTCACTATCTAAAGGTTATAATTCATTTTGGAGATCAGCTAGATTTATAGGTTGGTCCAACTGAGGCCTTCTTTCTCTGGGTTTTCCCTTGCATATTAGACTAAGAGTCCTATTTAAACCTTTAAACAGTTTAAAAAATACTACAAAATGGTGTTTGTGCATGCATTCAGGGCAGCTTCCTGGCCGAGTGTCAGTCTGTGCCCACAATCTAGATATGGACATTTAACATCACCCATTTAACATATGAGAGCTGTAAACTTTTATCGAACACACAAAGATTATAATTAACACGTTGGCACTTCATTATCATTCTGACCTGTGAAGCCACCGTAAAATGACCTCTCAAAGTAATGCTGCCCCGCAATGAAAAATGAAAACGACTGCTAAGATTTCATTGTGAAAGGTAATTTCGCTTTTGCTCTCAGAGGTCACTGGAGAGGAAAATAAGGAACTAGTGAGGAGCAAAATGTCATCTTTTATATCGAAGATTCCTTAAAGAGGAGCATTAAGCAAAATGCCATTTGTTTTTGATTGAGGGTTAACATTGTTACTAAAAAATTTATTTTCCAAATGACCAGAGGCTTCTCTTTTAGAGCCATTTTTATAACCTGCAGCCCATCGTCACCGACAACTTTGAATGACCAACTGTTTAATGATGGAATGATGTTTAATGATGAAGGAATAACAATAATTTTCTTCCTCTTTCTATTCCATTTCTAAAGTTCTCCGTTTCCAAGGGTTTAATCACATATCTATTTACTTAAGATAAATTGTCCTTCTGTAATCCTGACAATCCTTAAACAGATCATGTCCATTTCAGTGATAATTTGTCTAAAAAATGCTCGAATGAATAAAAAAAAATAAGTGATTTGGTTTGTTAAGCTTTTAAAATCCAGCTTCTGCTCAGTGTTCACAAAAAATATATTTATACTAATTATATTATAATTATAATAATTAAATGAGGCATTACCACATGAGATCAAGATATGAACTTTATATTCAAACATAAAGTTCCTATATATAACCTTATCACCTGCATGATACAACCTGAATATTGCAGGTTATATTTCCTTTATACTTTGTCCTTGTAGTAAAATTAAAATAATGACATTATAAAATTACTTTATTATTGTCATTTTTCTTTGCATGCTTTTTTTAATTATTAAACACAGAGGTAATGCATTCACACAAGTGTGCACAACCTAACCAGCAGAGAATGTATGTCAGAAAAAATTTAGCTTCAGCCACATGAAAATCATACAAAAATTTGTTTTTGTTTTTTTCTTACCTCTCCCAGGGAGGTAAAGGTGAAAACACTTGTGTTATACTGAGAAGTTCGTGTCTATTGTGAAAATGCAGCTGAACAACAGTCAAATTAAGACTTAATATGGATCCAGTAATCTTTGTGGGTTTATTAACATCAACTTTCTATCCGTGACCTGAACTTTAAGAATATCAGAGCAACTCTATTCAGTTTGTCTTTGCTCATTTGATTAGGACACTTCAGAAGTTGCACTTTTTTTGTCACAGCATTTCAGTAATTTATGGAAAATTAGTCTGTGATGAGATTTGAAAATCATCTGCTCAGCTGTGATGGATAAAAGGTACATGACGTGTTTGTACACCTGCACACATCCTACATGAATATAAACACAGAACCGAATCAATCGTCACGCCTATGATACAAAGTCCCGTGTTTCTAACATCTGACACATATCTTGTTATATGATTTAACTTACTCTCCACTGTGTACACTTTGTCTCAATATCCTAGCTACTTTCCTTTGCTTCGCTTTTCTTTTCTTTTTTTTGCTTGGTCTGTCTTATGCCTAAAACTCAACATACATTATTATACACATCAGTGATGCACACTACTCATCAATATCTACTTCAAACAAACAAATCACATGCTCAATCACACTGAGACCCTCAGGCAAGCTACAGTTCATGTTGCCATGGTAACTAAATACTCTCCAAATGATGAGTTGTCTGGTAATATCACTTCCTGGGGAAAACTTATTGCTTATTTGTATATGTGTGTGTTTGTTGTCCTAATTATGAGCACAGGTGCATCAGGGATATGAGCACCCCCCCTCTCTTTGCTTCTCTAACGAATAAGCAACTCCTCCAGTGCCTCCCCTATCAGATGATGCCACACTGGCATTGATTTAAGCTGGAATCGGCCAGTTGTCATCATCTAGTGCAGACAAACAAATTGGAGCTTAATGTGCAGATTCAGGTCTCCCACTTCATAGACTCATAACCAATTCATGCCCTCCCATACATAATAGGATGCAGGGTGGCTCAGTTATTATAAGAACATCATTCTAATAAGAAGGATTTTTTTTATTCCCATGCTCTGACCTAAATAGGAGGGGCAAGAGGACTGTATGTTGATCAATAAAGTGTCACATTATTATGAAATATTAGGGGAAACAGCTCCTGTGGATAATTTTCTATAGACCTCTAAAATCTGCCCACATTCAATTGACAAAACACAACTATCTATGTTAAACACACCCCATGTGCTCTAAATGATACTTATCCAAGTCGCCACCCCTGTTTTTTTCCAAGCATCAGTGCAACATCCATCATTGGCAAGTCTTAAACCATCCTCTTCAAACTATAAGGGATATTCTGCAGTTTCATCTGTCCAGTTGGGCGGGTCAGTCACTGCCTGCTTTTCTCTGTACAAAATCTGCAAATTGTTAGAGGTGTAGCAGAGCTTCCCATGACCTCTGTCACCCAAACAAAAACCCAGTTGAAGCTGCATGCCTTGTTCTTCAGCCCTGCCAGAGGAAAGGCCTTCCACAGAGAGCACACCTTCTCCTTAAAGCTGCGCTAATAATGACCCAGTTTTGGTTCTAATGTGCCACCCGGTCTCTAACAGCTCTTCATCAACTTTGAGTGTCATTCTGTTACCATTTACTACTTAATTAGTAAAGGAGAGCTAATTTTTTCTCTACTGTCTTCTTCCCCTTCTCATCAGCAGCACATTAAGCCCCTATTTCAACCATTTAAACCAGGATAAAAATCTTTGTTTCTGGTCCATTCCCCACAGTAAAACAAGCCATGGATCGCTTCACTGACTATTGATTCTCTGTCTGCAGTGTCCACATGGCTCAGATAATTTTATCGTGCTCTTGGACCAAAGACATCTGTTGTTCTGTGTGGCTAGATGATACATCTGAGCAGTTTAGGCTGAAAATATTGCACATTGCTAACAGCCCAGACTCTTGTCTGCTCATCAGTCATTTGAGCAGACATGGTGAGCATAGGCAACACTGGTCCACACCCAAATTACCCTGCAGGTCCTTCTATCAGCGATGCCTTTAAGGCCACAAACAAAGATTGCCATGTCATTCAATTCCACCTGGCCTCACAGTGTTGCAAAGTACAAAGTAGATTTTTTCGCTACACTAACACACAATTATGAGTCATTTATAGTCAGGGCTGGAGTGAAACCAATTTTCAGCCTGGGGGTTTTATATATAAGACCAACCCACTCCTCTTGATGTGGAGTAAAATGGACAAATGAAACATCTCTTCAATACTTGCAATTCTGTAGTTTGTATTAATAACAAGAGTACAACTGTAGTTTTTTATTGGGAAAATATACATTAAAAGCATTATTTCCTGTAGTAATTTACCAGATTACAAAAACAGACAAATTTGTTTATATGCTTTCATAGTGAAAGGGCAGCTCAACTATGATGAATAAAAACAATGGATCCAGGTTTCCCTTGCCCAAACATGAGTCACCAAGGCCCCCCTCTGGAGCCAGGCCTGGAGGTGGGGCACAGAGTCAATCGCTTTGTGGCGCAGCCTTTGCCCATGGCTCAGCCCAAAAGGTTGACATTGGTCCCCTACTGCTTATCCGGGGTCGGGGTGCGGGGGCAGCTGCCTAAGCAGGGAAGCCCAGATTTCCCTCCCCCCGGCAAAATTAGCCAGCTTATCCAGGGGGATCCCAAGGTGTTCCCATGGTTATGTTAAAAAGTGGCCATTAGGTCGGACAGGACTTTTGCAAGGACATTGCAAAAGTGGTTTGCTTATTAATTACTATTCTAATAAGTTTGCATTTGTGACTCAGATGCAAATCCCTTAATACATCAGGGAAAACGTCTGGTTGGTAGTCTTGGCTCTGTACACTGCTACATAAAGTTACTCATAGTTAAAGCAAATTAGGAACCTTACCTCCACAACTCTTGATGGACTTGCACTCCAACAGCATACTAGTCCCCTTAAATGCGGTAATCTATAGCTTAAAAATGGTGATAATGAAGACCTTCCCCTTCCAAGCACAGTTGCAAAGGAAGGGGGCCATAGTAGGGAAAAATTCAAAGAGTTCTTTTTCATTTTGCCTACCTGTCCTGATCAACGCTCCTATCTGTTGATGGTGGTAATTTTCCACTATAACATTGTTTGCATTAAACACCAGAAGAACACGAAAAAAATTTCCAGAAAAAAGCATGTTTTTGTTTGAGTGGATCCAGTCAGGTCAGGTCAAGTGATGACTGCACCACAGTCCAAAAAAACCTTGTATGCCAACATAAAAACACATATTCCTCTCTGAAATACGCTTCTCCGTCCAGCTAACAGATTTTAGCCGGGGCAGCAGAAACCATTGGTCAGGACGGACAAAGGCTGGTTATTAATGACATTGTCTGCAGTGATGTACTTCCTTCTTTCTGGTCCGGAGAACGCATTTGGAAGGACTGCACCCCCCCTGGCCAGCTCTGCGGGTTACAAAAAGCTTTGATCTTGTTTCAGTGTGGACATTTTAATTCTGTTGTCAATAAGCTGTACATATTTTACCTTAACCTGGCAACTTGATTGCCAGCTGCTTCTCCATAGAACTAGTTACCCACCACAAACAGGGGCTTACAATAGCTCTACCCTTGTTCCAAATGGTTTAGGAGAGTGGCATGGTATAATGTGGTGGAGATGTTTTCTTGGCGCACCGTGGGCCTCTTAGTAACAACTAGGCATGGTTTAAATGCCACAGCATGAGTATTTTGCTCAACAAACCACAATCAACAAACACAAATAAGGTTAGCCAATGTTTCAAATTTCTCACTGTTTTTGACAATGCCCTGAAAAAGCAGAGGAAAACTACAACAGGCAGAGATTCTGTGAGAAGCATGCCAACTTCTTCACCTAAACTGTCCTTTATTGGTTTACTGATCTTAACTGATATTCATGTGCTACTTAAAACAGCAAGCAGTACACACTCATATATGCAAATGTATACACAAACCTGAAATGTACAGGCTCACATGCTGAAAGATGCACATACACACACACTGTCATATAAATCGCTACCATACGGAGGCACACCAGGGTCCATTTGCTCAAAAGTTCATTCAAGCATTAACGCCCTACACAGAGACAAACCAGAACACACACGTATACAGGTATTCACAGTTTGAGTTGGCTGCAGTTGGAAGTAATTGTCTTCTCTTCTTCATTGTCTTTTTTTTCTCACTCCTGTCCTGTACCCCCTTCCTCTTCATGCTTCACCTCATCTAGTCTTTTCTTCTTGCATTTTGTTTTGTTTCTTCTCTTCTTTTCAACATGCCTGCAACCTGGGCTGATACTGCTGTGGAAAATATGACCAGAAACACACTGCAGACTAGAATAATGCCTGAAAGACAGTAAACTGAGAGTCATTCATTTTTAATGAGAGACACTGGTTGAATTGGACTCTGCTGAATTGACTGTAAAAACAGCAGAATCTAAAATGAATGATTTTACCATTTTAAACAGGAAACACAGATGCTCATAGCAAATGTTCTTAGTGGAAAACCCTGTGATTTTAATATTTGTAAAAGTATCCAAATGCATTTTTGTTTATTTAGTGCACAATATTTCAATTTTCCCCCCTCTGGCTTATCTAATGTCACAAATGTCGATCTTTCTCAAAATACTGCTGCTACTGAGTGTGGGGTTCAGTATCTACAGCAATATTAAGATCAGCACGGCAGCAGAGTCAAGCAGGTAGCTTACAAAGCATCTTCAGAAAGCAATAGATGATTTTAACGACATTATTTACAGAGGAAATCCAGATCAAGGATACAATTTCTCCTAGTTTTAATTACGCCTCCTTTGAAGGTAAAAGACACTGAAAGAGAAGATGGAGATATTTCTACAGTGGACATAAAGGTCCAAATATCAGTGGAATACTATAATGAGTTGGGCAAAAGTAGAATTGGTCAATTCATTTGTCCAAAAGGTATCCAAAGTGACTCACTCCCACAGAGACGGTGGGCTGATGGACTGGAGGGCAACAGAGCTTCACTGGGCAACAAAACAATTATCTCCTCTGCAATATGGTCTCTGTTGTGATTAAACACCTTTGCCTCTTCATTCAACAGTATCAACAGTAAGTACTGATTGACAGGAGCAAGAACATCCACCAAAAAGTCACTGAAATGAATACATATTAGAGCTCTTAAGTGTAGTTGTCTAATTATGTCAAGATTTTATGAATGTTTAGTATTATATGAAAGCTCACAGCACAATCTAACCAGCATAATTAAATCATGTCTAAGTAGAAAGTTTTATGACATTTAAAACACTTATTTAAAATAGCTGAACATCACCAGACTTGCAATAAAAGAAGGTCAAATTAAAAATACAATAAAAAAAGAGACAAAATATCACACATCAGAATCTTTGCTACTATGATGTGTATGATGAGAGATCTCATGCTTTCTTTTTCAGGTAGGCAACCACTGCAGTTCCTGACCTCATCATTGTGTTTGTGAAGCAGCTAGGGGCCCAGAGATATGCCCAAATCTTCAACACACTGATGCAATACAGGCCCTGATCACTACTACTTGACAGAATGTGGCTCCAGAGCTGGTCAGAGAGGCAACTGTAAAAACTTTTATACAGTGCAGAACACAAACTACAGCGACCCACAAACTTCAGCTGAAAACACCTCTGGTGATGCAACCTAAGCAACACACTGAGGTGGGCTGCAGATATCATGCCTAGGAGAAACATAACCTTTTTCAGCAGTTGTTTACATACAGTGTGCCAGCTGCAATAGTGGGATCATTCTTTCCTCCGACAGGTGAGAAAACTTCACCCGAGAGTCAAAGTGTAGTGTACACTCATGTTCAATTACGAGGCACTGCTCACATAATTTGAGAAGCCTATCTGTTTGATGTGCTAACATCAGCAGCCCTGTGTAAGCAGAAAATATTTAAATGGGATAAAACATTTCTGATAACCATATCAGAGAAAGCATAGGCATTTTATATGCTATTTCAAGATGTGGGTATGAAAATATGCATTGTCTAGTTAGATGCATTCAAACAGCTGCACCTTCAGGATTTACAAGGTAATAGTGCCATGTTGCTGGTAAACACTTACAGGTGAAGAATGGGTCTCATCATCAGGTAAATTGTTGTTCACATACTAGACAAATAAGTTAATTTTGTTTGTTTGTTTGTTTTTTTCTTTTTGGTCTATTGGTTTTCAGCTCTGGAGAAAGTCCTTAAAATGACCATATGTTCACAGAACTTGGAGTTTCTGGGTGTTATCTTACCCATCTGTTTTCACTGCTGGAAAAGTGTTAAAATCCAAGTTCAAGTGTTGCTTTTTTTCTTTTTGTCCTTAAACTACGATGCATTTTAACTTACTTGAACAAATACAGGTTATCCGCATCTATTTTGTGCAGAACTGTACTAATAAGATCATTGTTAGCCTTTAACTCTTTCCATTCCTCGTTTCAGAGTGTTAGATCACTTCCCTATGTCGCCCCTGTTGGAAAATCATAACAGCCACAGCTTGCATGGTGATGGATGGGGTAGATGCTTGGTTTTCCGTTTTTAGTGGAAAGGAAGGACGGTTAGCCTGCTGCCCTTTTATAATTCAGCTTCCTAACTTCCCTTGCTTTTATTGCTTCAAAATTTGTTTTTTTGTGGGGCATTATGTGTCTGTAAACAATGCTCATTGTGCATCATACAAGTAAAGCTAGCTGAAATCAAACAACAGGTGTCTTTGACTTTGAAAATGAGCATGAAGTCCTACTGGACCAAAGAGCTGCCACATGGAATGATCCAAATAAAATACAATGACATCACAAATATGCAGATATCATGCTGAGGGTCATTCTCTGTTCAATACACCAATACTGATATTTCTAACTTTGAAATATGACAGACTTTACATGCCTATAAATATACGTTTAGCAGTCGCAAACAAATTTTACAAACACTATGGCTTGGTTGCCCCCTGGTTCTCTGCACAACATAGATTAATTTCTCTCTCTCTCCTAATCCTTGTCCTTCCCTGGTGCATTTCACATAAAATAAAATATAAAATAAAACCGTATCCACCCTCCATCACCATCATTTTGCTCTTTATTCATTTACAATTTAATTCCACATATATTTAAAATAAAAAATGTCTAGGTGACATAAACAGAACCTCAAATTCCAAAACAAAAAGGAGACAGGATGACAGAATAAGAAAGATGCGTGGCAGATATTGAGTACTAATAAAAAAAAGTCTTTGAAGAGAGGGGGGACATTGACTGATAAATTACTAGAAAATATAAAGAAGCGAAACATGGAGAGAAAGACTGCCACCTTTCTATCTTAGTTGTCATCATGTCCCCACCATTTATTTCTCTTCTTTTCCTTTTCCTCTGACACTCCCTTCATCTGTCACACTCCTTATCTCCACCTTGCTCTTCTAATGCTCTCCCCCTTAACTCCTCAGGATCATTATCATTCCCTGCTTTCTTTTTGTGCTTCATTTTTTCATTCTTCAACTAACTCCAACGCATTTCTTTCCCATTTCTCTTGTACCCCTTGCATTCATGTTTCTCCGTCTCATTCATTTATTCTGCCTCCCACCCCACCCCTTCTTCGCTAGTCTGTTCTATCTCCCTCCCTTGCTGGAGCGATCTGGTGGTTAATTCATTTTACTAAGTGGGGGCTTTCATTTTCTTTACAATTCATGTCCATTCTTTTCCGTCAAGCAAAATATTCTATTCATTTCATTATTTATGTTCCTCCTTTGTCTTTCATAGTGTCATCTTACCGCTTCATTTTCTCACTTTCTATGCTTTTCAGTGTTAAACAACTCACCCCCTACACCTACCCCACCCCCTTTTCCCATTAACTAAAGTACTCAATCTCCATCAGTCACTCGCTCCTCACGTGCTGTCACTTCAGTTTTTGCAGTATGTCTCCAGTTTATCTTGGTATGTTTCATCAGTTCAGATTATTTATTAACTAGATTTTCTCTTACATTCAGGCTATCCAAAATAAATAAAAAAAATTTAAATATAAGAAATTGTTTTAATTTAGTAGCACCCCATCCCTACTGTACATAGTGTTGATGATGCACTGCTCAGCCACCAGATGGTGGACCAGAATCTCTTCGAAGCCATCCAGAAGTAATTCTCCATGGCCTCTCCAAACTCCTCCCATGCCTAAGATTTTGCCTCCGCAACCACAGAAGCTGCATTACACTTAACCTGCCAATAGCTATCAGCTGCCTCCGGAGTCCCACAGGCCAAAAAGGCCCAATAGGACTCCTTTAGCTTGACGCCTCAGAGTTGTGATACCCCACATGTGCTGCTTCAGGTACATTATTACAATGGACAGACGTACCATGTTGAAGCAACACTTTTACTGTTGCTAAGCAAATATTCCCCTTCAGAAAGCATTTTGTAATGTTGCGTATTCTGTCTGTAATCCACTCTGTATCACTGACTTTGAGCGTTGCCTCATCAGCTTCATATGGTGTCTTTCAAATGTGATTTCTTCATAAACTTTCAATAGACCCCCTCCCCTTGCCTGTTACATTGAAGAGTCATATGTCTGCCATCTATTGGTGGAAAGTGGTAACAGGTTTAAGCGCTTTTGGAGATGTGGCCTAGTGCTTGTCGCAATTTTGCAACTTTTTGAACTGGTTGTGTAGATTTAAAACTTGCAAATCTAAGAAATGATTAATCCTACTTATATTTATTTTTTCATTGAAACTAGCATTCAAAATTAGCCCAAACCCTGAATTTAGGAAAATTTCACAAACAGCTCATTTCCTTGAGTGTGAGCCTGTGAAGCATTGCACTCTTTCAGATGCTGATTGAGACTCCTCAGGCACAGGAGTTTATGGTTACCATCTCTTTAGCATTTGTGTATTTAGACAAATGGTTCACACTTGGGCTTTTGATGACTGTTGAAGCATCACAGTGAATGCTTCTCCCCTCCAGCCAACACTGCATTGCTCAAGGGCGATAATACTGAGGCTGTAATCTTATTTTAGGGGCAAGAGTGCCAGCTTCAGCTTGATAGAGTTTACGACCACTTGGGTCTTCCATCACACTAACGCGTGCTTCAGACGATTCCTGAAAAATTATGTTCTCCACTTTAAAATATAGACAAATATGTTATGTTTAGACTGTTTAGCCCCTATGAATTTACCCACTGGTTTAAGAACTACCATTTTGAGCTCTCGATTTAGCATTGGGTCATCGGTATCAACCAGGACATAAATACAGATAGCTTCTTTCAATTAAACAATAATTACAGTGAACTAATTCAGACAAAATAACAAAACTGTCTATGGAAAACATATAGCCTGAAAATACTGATTGTTAATCAAAACACTTAGCAATTAGCAATGAACTTCCTGGGCTGCCATCCATTTAGCATGTCAATAATTATTTTTTCTCTCAGGCATGCCAGTTCAGCCACTCACAACCCCAAGGACACATCTTTGAGGCCTAATGTTTATTCAGTAAAGTAATACTTTTTATAAAAGGCAACAGGCACACTGTACAGAAGAGAATTTTAGCTGTGACATTACACCTTTTTTCCATTGGCTGCAGCAAAGTTCATATATTTGAAATCCTTTATTTATATTTCACAGTAGTGTAAATTTCTCTATTGTGTCACATCACCACACACTACTAACAGTTCATAGGTTCATAGGGTCCTTTCCCTAGGGACAGATTGCTTCTGTTCAATTGTTTTTCCTTGGAAATATCCAGCTTAGACAGCAACTTATGTAAAATACTTGCTTGCCCACTCTGGTGGGAGTTTTTCTAATGAGACCCTGCTACCAAGTCACCAAAGGAGACAATCTACTGCAGAACTGAAGCATCTTAATGCAATGTTTACCAGTCACTTGAGAAAATGTCTATAATTTGTTGGGTCTGATTTTGTAGAGCTCTGTTTAGACAACAAGATTTAAAAAAGAAAGAATGCAATCAAACAACTTATTCAAGATTTGATGGACTCTATGATGGGCAAGTAAAGGTTCTGAGCAGCCACCAGAAAAATGCAGAGATATGAAGAAGAATGACTGTAGGAATAACGAGTGTTTTCATTTAAAATGCGAAGAAACTGAGTAAATTTTGACTGCAGAATATATCTGACATTCATCAGCTTGATACCTTTTCAAGTGCTGTAACCTATTTCAGTTCAGCCTTGAAAGATTCTATTTTTGTGCACAGGGAGTAGGAGGAATATGGATAGACATTTGTTGCTCAAATCTTTAAAGAAGATAAGTACAAATACACAAAAAAGACCAGCACTAACTCAGTTCCTAGAGGAATCTACATGTCTGCAAGTATATCCACTTATTGAAAGTTACAACTGAAATGCAAGATGGCTGCTCATGAATAAAAACTGACACAAGTGTCCCTCAGATTTCTCTTTGTGTTTGTGCTCTGCCAAGCATGTGTACATACAGACAGAGGTGGAAAGCGAGACAAGCGACTGACAAAGAACTTTTCTTTATTGTAGGAACACCTGTCTTTAAAAGGCTATGTATGTTTCTATAATTAAAAACCTGAAAAAATATTACATCTATAAAAATTTGATTCCTCAAAGCAAGCTCTGTCCTCCCTGTGGTCACATCTGGGGAATATGAAAGTGTGACAGTCAGTGAGATGAAGAAAAGAAAGACACGGAGAGGAAAGGTGGAATGAGCAATGCAGTATAGACGAGATTGGGGAGATGTCAAGAAGGCACTAAGAGTTTGACCTGAAGGTATGCTGAATAATGAATGGGTTTGAAGAGGATGGGTGGGAGTCGTCACCACTTCTTTCATCCCTCTCTAGTCATTTGCTTTATTTTTTTGCCCTCTGTTTCATCCCCACAAGCAGCATTAACTTACTCTGTCTACATACATCCACAAATGTTTTGAAATTCTCTGGCTAATCTTTTAGAGAGTTCACTGGTTATTGCCAAAGCAAAATGCATTCAGTGTTTTTGGTTTAGTTTTTATGTCCTGTGGGTTCATTGTTTAGTTCTGGATTCCTGTTTTATTTAGTAGATTTATTCCCTATGTGTATTGTGTTCTGTTTTGCTTCCTGTTTAATAGCTCACCTGGTTTGTTAGTTCACCTCAGTGTATTTATACCCTTTGCTTTTAGTTGTCCTTTGTCAGATCATCCATAGTTTTCCCCGTCATGTTTCTTCTGATTCGTCCTTGTAAGTTTTTACATGATTCTGGATTAAAACCTTTATTCCTGCATTCCATCTGCCTCCTACGGTGGCCCTGAAGTGTCACAGCAATACAAAATCACAACACGAATACAAAAGCCACAACACTTCACAATTAACCCACAACACGAATACAAAAGCCACAACACTTCACAATTAACCGCAACACGAATACAAAAGCCACAACACTCCACAATT
>JBAMHW010000019.1:17077185-17112214 GCA_037177495.1 Rhadinocentrus ornatus
GAGGGAGGGAGAGGATCAGGTTACACTGGCACCAGTGATTATGAGATTGCAGTTAGCTTTCACTCAGACAGAAAAACTTTATAGTCCGAAGAATACTATTGCTATTTATAAAAGAAATGTTACGGCTTAGTTTACATTTTGTTTTATCTTTTTACATTTCGCACCCAGTAAACGCTGATGTGGTGGTCATGGGTTTTTTTTTTTGTTTGTTTTTAACTTTTCTTTCTTGTCAGGCCAGCGTTCGTAAATAAAAAAAAAAAAATTGCCGTTATGCACACAGTGATGTTTGGATTTACTTAAAGGGGTTAGTACCTTGGCCGTGTCTGTGTGTGTGTGTGTTCTAATATTGTGAGCCCCACGTTTGAGTCGCCGGAACCCCCCCTCTGCGTTCCGGGACCTCCCGGCAGCTTCAGCAATGATTGGTCCAGAAGGCAGCGAACCAGGAAGCGGGTAAAGTGGGTGTGGCCATGTGGAGCCAATCCCAGCCAAGCAATGGAACATGGCAACTTACATACAAAATGAGAGGGGACAATTAGACTAATAGGTGACAGCAGTAAAAGAAGCATTGTCATATTGAATACTTTCAATCCTTGAGACATTAGGGAAAAAAACTCTGTTAACCTTTTGAATGAAACTACAACAAAGACAGGATGCATTGCTGATATCCAAACGTGACACTCTGAAAACCAGCTGAACATCCTCCCAAAAGTAAAGGACCCCACAATGACTTGATGAATTGGTGAGTATACGGGTGCCACATTGTAACTGTACCAGTCAGAGACTTTGACAATGCCCAATTGACCAATTATGTTCCAGCTTCTCTTTTTCAGGCTGAACTCAAACAAACGTCAAACAAACATGTATTCATGGGGCCTCTCGGTGGAATCCAATCCAAATACCTTCTATATGTAAAAATAGACACAGTGGCTCAGTAAGTCTTATGCATTATGTAGATGGAGTGAATTTATGATTGACATGAATTCTAATGTAGCTCTGCTTGACAGCTGTACAGTTCTGTATATAAACACTTAGAACTGCATGTATCGGTTTACAAATACTGAAATCTTAGATCTATTCTGTGGTGCACTCAGAGGGGATTCTCTGCATGTGTTTCATGCACATGCCATAAGGCTGGAGGACATAATAAATAGTAGAGGCGCCTGTTGACTTGCAGAGCTGACAGTCTTTAGCTCTGTTCTGTATTCAGCGCAGTTTAACAGCTTTATTTTGAAGAACCATTTCAAATACAACAGCTTCTTACTTCTGTGAGGATGAAGAAAGAAAGAAAATCCTTGAACCCTCATATGGCTGTCTTGCAGCTCTAGATGTAGTTACTAAAACTTTCATTCGGTTAACTTATATTCAACTTACTAACATTCATCCACTAATGGGTTTTACCTCTTCAGTCTCTTTTATATAATAAAAAATAATCTGTATACAGTAAACCTTTAGTGAGCAAAACCAGAAAAATAAAAAGATTACTTTGCTCTCTTCTCAGCACCGTGAGTTGGTTGAACTTTTGCCCTGCTACCTTTTCATATCACAAACAACACCACGCTCATATTTACTAAGAAATTACTTTTCATGTCCTTGTGTTTCCCTATTCTCATAATACACCTCTCTTGCCTATTGTTGGTAACAATCATTAACTAACCCCATGCCACCTGTGTGCTCCTCTGAATCATCACATATGACCTCCATTTTATACTGAGGAGTGGAGGTGAATAATCCTGTGTAGCTGTATGTCTGTGATTTTTGGGCTCAACGTCTGCTTCCTATCAATAGAATCACAGTGGAAAATGGGTTTTCAAGACTTAGGCTCAGAATTTACTTGCTATTAACTATGTGTACGTGTTTCTTTCATGGCTGCCTCATGTATTTTCTGGTTTTTTAAGTACTGTTCGTGCACATCCTCAGAAAATACTGCAAGCTGCAATATGTGCATAATCAGTAGAGGCAGTGTAGGGACTGACATGGCCAGATGTAAGGTCACAGGGTCAACAGTAGTAAAAATGATGGAAAGTTTAGAAGACAAGACGCTTTTAGTTTCCATTTCTATTTAAATGTAAATTAAATTCAAATCAATTCAAAAACCAGTTTGGCACCAGTTCACAATAAAAGCATCTTAAGGCACTTTTACAGACATACAATACAATACAATTAATTTTAGTCTGATTACATTCCAATTAAAAAAAATTCCAATATATTACCCACATTAGTCCAGCTTATGATAACCCAGTCAAGGATACCACCAAATTGCAAATCAAATCTTTTCTTTAATTCAATCCCCCATTCTCAACATGCATGTGGGACAGAGGGACTATGAAATGAAATGAATGAAAAATACTTTATTTATTTAGTTGAGTTTACACCCTAAAAATCCAGCAGCTCTATCTGGCCTATCTGGCTCTCCAATGTACTCCCTAGTAGAATCGTCCGGTAGCATGCGTAGTACAGCCACTTTACTACGAGAACAAGAGGCTAAAAAGCAAATCAATTTTCGGTTTTATGCAAAAAATTTATAAAATCTGAAAAGTGTTCTAAATAAGCGAAAATGATTTAAGCTTTTGCCAAGAGTGAGTATTCTCAAGCCCTAGACATGGAATGGACTTTCATGTTGTTGCATTTCAGAAAAAATTATTATTCCATATTTATGACACATGTTGGAAAAACATATTTCTGGTAAGCTGGGGAGGTTGGAAAGCACAGAGAGAAGGCTTAGAAAGAGTGTCTGAAGTGTGTTGTTGTAATTACAGTAGTGTAGAGGAAATAGAGGGAGGGAGATTATGATTGAAATCCCTCCACAGTCAACCTGTAAATATGATGATGTAGAGCTCTAATTATGCTTTCATCAGGAATTAAGGTTTGAGAGTTGGTTAGAGGCAGAAATCCTGCTCCACTTCCAGAAGCTCATCTTTCCTCCATCTAATCTTTTCTTTTCCTGAGCCAGGTCTCAGACCCCAAAGCATGTGATACCACATTACTCTTCTGTATTTCCGTTGCCTCAGCCCAGATGGCATAATCTTTGCATCTATCATTGGCCTATTTGCCAAAATATGAACTCTTAACAGTTTTATAATGTCGGGTGCTCATGAGCCTTACAAAAACATATCCAAAAACCTACAACAGCTTTATTATATGTCTATGCACATCAACACACACTTGTCTGAAGCTTTCTGTTGTGCACACACAAAGTCAAACATCCTGCCATCGGTGCAGCTCATACATAAACATGAATTACAATAAACTGAACTGCTGTGTGTGAGATGTTTAAACAGGGATACAGCTAAGCTGACAGAGAACACATTCAGTGTCTGCACCCTTCATTTGATGCATAGCATCCATATGGAGCAACCATCTTTTTTACATCCCTCTTATTTTAATGTTTATTCATTGATTGAATCTCTTTTGCCTTGAGCAGGTTCATAATTATGTGCTGCAGGATGCGTCTGCATGTTGACCTCTCCAGCTGACACCAGGGTGTTTGATATTCCGGTTAGAAACAGACTGTGGCCAATCATCCCACACTCGTAGCTCTCAATGCACACACACTTGCGGATATAAATGGCATCCTGCTGCTACATAATTTCCCTGCAAGTTTAAAGGCAGAGTTAATCAACGCTGATCAACATTCATTTTATAAGCGCAAAGATAAATTGATATTGCTAAACATAATAGAGACCAAAGATTAGAGGCTTTTTGTCTTCTGGCAGATAGCGCCGCCGCACTGATTAAGTTTGTCAAAGATCCTGACACAAAGGAGGGTTGTTGGAAGATTAAAACAGGTTCTTAAATGAGTGTGTGTTGGGAAGAGAAAAGCCTCTGGTTATAATGGCAGGCCGGTAAATGAGTGGCTGTTTCTCTATGAAAATTAAAATACGTTGTGGTCATTACACACCAAAACACATATTTAATGGTGCCCTAATATCACCATATTACCTTGAATGGTAGCTCAACTAATTGCCTTGGCTTTAATGTGAGTTTAATGAGGAAGCCAACAACTGTCTTTTTGCAAGGCTGATATTTGGACCTGGAAGCTGACACAATGTCAAAATCATCAATACTAATATTACAATTTCATATTTTATGTTAAAAAAAAAATCAAGGAAAAATTCTTTATTCATCCATTTAAAAGAATTTTACTGTAAGTTTCTTTTCTTTTTTTAAATAAATATTTGTCAAAAAATGTTTTGGAGGGTGAAGGCTGCTGGCAGGAATGACCTCCTGAACCGGTCTGTCTTACAATGGACCTGAAAAAGTGTAACTGCACCACTATGTTGTGTAGAAGATGTGTGGAATTGTCCATTATGTTCAGCAGCTTGTTCAGCATTCATTTCTGAGCTCCAGCAGCTCCAGTTACCCCCAGCACAGAACCAGCCTTCTTGACCAGCTTGTTCAGTTCTTTAGGAGTCTGGTTCTGATGCTGCCGCAAAGCATATTACACTTTCCACAACAGACTTCTCAAACATATCAGACATCTTTGTGTAGACATTGCAAGACCTCAGCTTCTTCAAGTAGTCTGTTGTCCAGCTGAATTCCAAAGTATCTTCACCTCTTTCCCCAAGATGCTTTCCTTATTTTTGTTCCTCCTAAAATCTTCAATCTCTTTCGGTTTTGTTCGTTTTTAAAATGAGTACATTGTTTCTGCACCAACTCACAAACTGGTTGACCAGTTTCCTGCAGCCTCTTGTCCATCAGTGACGTGCACATAACAGGTCTCAAGAATTGCATTGGAAGTCTAAGGTGTATAGCATGAAGAAAAATGGTTAGAATACAGCCTCATGTGTTGCTGACAACCTCAAACACATTTCAGAAACTTTGGTCTGCTTGTTAGGTGGTATCCAATCTTTCTAAAATTCATGCTTAATGAGTGGAAAATAATTTACTTTGGAAGCAAAGCTTACAAAAGATCAAAAATAAAAAACACCACCTGTAATTTGCTGCTGAAGTGAAAATTGAAAGATCCCAGGTCACCAAAATGATAGGGAATCCATCTTTAGTTAGTTTTAACTGTGATGCATTTTCTAAGATGGAAAAAAAATAAAAAATCTTGTGCATCTGTCAAGTGTAGGAGAAAGAAAAAAAATCAGGTAGGTGGAATTGAAGAACAGATCAAAAGAAAAACAGATCAATGACGTGGAGATTATAGTTCTATTCACACAGCCCAGGCGGAGGCTGGTTTGAAGGTTTAAAATGGTCCCTTTTCTCCAAAAGTTTGCCTGACTTGGGATAAAAGATTTATGTACATCTAATTAACCCGCAGCCTCCAGACTTGTGTCACTCTGACCCAAAGTTCCCAGCTCGTCACAGATCAGAACCCACTCTTCATGATGAGGATTTACTTATCCCCACAAGGCCGCAGCTTCTACGGAGGATTACAAGAACACACACACACACTTTCCTCTCGTTTCTTTATTAAACCCATTTTGAATAAAAGACACATTGCCCATTTTGAGAATGTTTATTACTTTTATTAATTATTATCATCATCATTAACGTTATTCTTCAAGTTTAGCTGTGTAACAAACTTTTCTTGGCTGTCAAAATATGTTGAAATATTTTGCATGAAATAAAACCTAAAAACAAGGACATACAGAAAAGTAGCAGAATAAAGTACAAAATGAGAGAACAGAACCAAAAAAATCTTTTTTTTTTTTATAAAAGCCGTTCAAATGAACAGAGACAAAATTCTACTAAACTATACTGATTAAAGGTACATAATTAATGTGTGTGCATGCATGTGTTCAGCCAATAATAAACTGGCCTTGGTTAAACACTGTACACTCCCAAATGTATACTCACTTTGTACCACTTTGTGTGTGTGTGTGTGTATTGTCCCTTCCTTGGCAAAAAAGAACTTAAGTGGAGTGCAAGCAACAGCATCATTTTCTATAACACAAAGACAAAAATTAAGACACTTGTTAAGGCCTCCCAATGTAAACACTGACTTGAAATGCCATCAAACTAAAGCATACACATCACTGAAGTAAAACAAGACCATGTGTTCGACGTGTTCGACAGAACATGATTTCCTAGCATCACTGCATAACCGTCACTGCGATTTTCGAAATAGCAAAAATGTTCTCCCAATATTCATTTTGATATGAATGTCTACCTTTGTAGCAGTTTCATTAAATGGCTTCTGTGGGTGATGCAGACAAAGCTTGTAAATGAACGGCAAAAGATATGCAAATGAGTTAGGTTAGCTCAATCTGATGTTTGTTCCACTTTCAGGTTACTTACAGGGTCTTCCTTCACTGTTTCCTTCCAAATGCTTCCAAGAAACCCAGAGATGACATCGAAGAACTTTTTTAAAAAGGTAAATATAGTCTTATCAAACGTCAATTTTCTTGGAAAAGAGGTCAATCCAAAAGCAAGACATTTTAAACATACTAGAAGTTCATTAGAGTTGTCCGATCCAACCTAAACAAAGTCAACATCAGCAGAAAAGTCCTGAACAGGAACACTTGAATAACTCAAATCATTACTCATCTAAAAAAAAAAAAAAAAGGCATTCAGGGACAGCGAGGGACAAAAAAAGGACGGTGAATTGCACTTTTTCCACCAGTCTGCCTCATCATATTCCTCCAATCCCCCAATCTGTTCAGATATTTATTTGTCTTGAAATACATCTTTGCATTAATTATTTTTTTTTAGTTTTGCTACATTTACAAATGTAAACAGTTTTTACTTCACTAGCAGCACCTAAAGAGGTACCAAAAGACCCAATTATAAAATTAATATTCATTAGCATAATGTATTTCTAAAAATAAAAGCAATTGTAGTACAAATATATGTATTATTGACTGCAAAGTTGCTTAAATAAAGGGACTGATTTTAACAAATAAGGGGTAAACTTCAGAAGTAAGTAACCAAACTGAACTTAGATGCCTTCACTTGTTACTTACAGCTAAATAGTAAAAAGCAAACTGTTTTTAGCCAAAATTCAAACATGGAGTTAAACATTATGAGTGTTTAGTTCTATTTTAGGGCCTGAAGGTGACAAATTTAAACTGTTTTCATGTTAAGATTTCATGTCAGTACTTTAAAAGAAAATGTGTACTTTGCTTTTATATAAAAAAGGACAAATCATCCCTAAAATGACAGTATTCAAGATGTCCCAATGTCAAAGACTGCTTCTGGTTAAAACTGCAAGCATGAACATGGTTCCTAATGATAGTCAGAAGTTGGGCTATTTCTTCTTGTTGTAATACACTATTGACTCAATTTAATTATATTTAATCTTTTTTGGACATAAAAGCATTATTTCCTGACATTCTCAGTGGAGGAAATAGTTTCAAGTTATGGTAATAGACGGATCTGCCATAACATTCTAACCTGCCAGCCAGGGTGTGGACAAAGAAGCTGTCCTGGAGTCTGCGGTACTTGAGGGGTTGTCAACAGATCTATTAGCTGGTTATTAGGTTTGCTTGACAGCTTAATGTCGACCAGTCTGCATCACCTTTGCCAAGATGTGGACACTGATGACATGACCATATGTCAACACTCTGATTTTATCAAACACGAAGTATTGGCATCATGTCAGCTGAGCCGCCACATTTCTCATAAGTAGTGCACATACAAACATACAAGTAAAAGCTAACTAGTGAAGAGCTGTTGTCATAGCAACAAAAGATGGATATTTGTCCAGAGACTGAACATAATAAGTTTGACCAATGATATACTTTGTAAAATCAGTGGATGCCTGAAAACCAGTACAGAAATGATTCTGCCTGACACCATACATCAGACAACAACAACAGAACAACCATGTCTAAAGAAAACACAACAGGTAACCAGGCACTGAGCGGAACATGTTCCATTCTTTTCTTTTGGATAAGCATAGAAAAATATTTTTTTTCTCTCATTCGTTAGCTCTGTCCTTGCATCTTTTTTAACTCCATCTTTTACAATCCTTCAAAGGAGTCCCTTTATTTTGTTTTCTAGCAACTAAGGCAGCAAGGCTGGAGGAGTCTCAAGATGGCTAAGATTCTTTTTAATGACTCAATCTCTCAACTCTATTAACAATAAAAGTTAACATAAAATAGGATAACGGGCTTTTCTGTAACTGTGTGTAAAAAATGGACTGAAAACAATTAATGAGAAACATAAGAGATTAATCAGGTAGAGTTGGAAACGTGGTAATTTTACTTCAATGAATTAAAAGAAGTTACTTCATAATGTCTTCTGATGGTTTTTAGTATTTTTTAGGTTTAAAGGCGGATTTATGCTTGCGAGGCGTCTGCGTGCAGCCGGCTACGGCGTAGCTGACGCTGGTGAGAGCGCGTCGTTTTGGTGTCATGTTGCAGTTTCTCATCCTAATCTGAAGGTAGGAGCAGGGGTGGTATCGGCTGGTAAACTCACCAGTTATTTTGATGATTAACTTTAGTTCGGCAGGTATTTTCTGTTTTAAAACAACAATGGCGTCCAGTATGGTTCAGTGTCTTTATTAGTTTGTGGAACAAAATGAATAAATAATTCGATCAGCCTCTCATCAACTTGATCCTCTGGGTATTGTTTTTAGAAACGGTGGTTACCACACAAATTCAGCCACAAGATCCAGATATCTGGCAACACGTGATCCCAAACTGACCAGTAACAAGAAAGAACCTCCGAGTGCACGTCAGGTCTGGAAGAGGTGCGCATCGAGCCTCTGGGGAGCTACGCCGAGCCGACAGCTGTGACATGGACGCAGAAGACGCGCAAACATGAGTCCGCCTTAACATGAAAAAGTTCCCATGAATAGAAACGAAAATGTATTTTGCAGATGCTAACATGCTACATAGAGGTAACCTTCTGAACTCTCCGCAACATGAGATAAAACACTGTAGGCAAGAAGCTCTGTAGAGTCTGTCCAGAGTTTATAGTTCACCCAAACAAGTTGATCCTTTTGATAAAATTTAGGGGTTTACTCCCTAAGCTCCTAAGTTTCTCTATAAAACTTTATAACCTAAAAATATGTAGACACTAAGAAAAAAAAAAAGGTACTACAAACATGTTGACCTATTGACAATTAAAACAAAACAAAACACATATGTTGGAAAAAAATGTAACATGCTATAAACCACTGAACAGATCATTCAACATGTAAATATGTCTCACATGCTGTGAAACAGGCAGGTTGGCGTGCAACACGTGTGACCCCTGAGGACTGAGAAGCTTAGCACAAGCCTTCATTATGTTTACATCATCATTTGGGGACGGACGAAGCCTTTGATCCTCACTCACATACTGTAAATGCATTTACGCAAATGCACATGTGCACACAACCCCCTCTGTTGCTGTACCATTGCTGTTAGACGGCTATTATCAACGTAACAAGTCTCATTAAGAATGCAAACAACAAACAAGACAACAAAAAAAAATCAAAATTTCTAATTTTTTATAGTACCATTTCCTGCTAAAAGCATTATTTTCCTTTACAAAATAATATAAGTGTAGCAAATTGCATTTTTGTATGATAACACCATCATCATCATCATTATTATTATTATTACCATTATTATAAATGTTAAGCAGGTTAATAGATGGTTGTTCTATTAGGCAGGCAGCCAGGCACATAGCTAGTATCATGGCACAGAGGAAGGTAGAAAATATTGTCACTTAGTTTGATCCAAATGGATGAAGAACATTTCAGTCTGGACTTAAACCGGCTTTAAGCAGTTTTCAAAAAGGCAGGGTCATATTGAGGCCGAGCAGTCTTCAGCCACCATGTGGTGATAGGGATTTTGCATTGATACGGAAGCTTGATCAGTTTTGAAAAGAGCAAGGGAACAAGTAAAACCAACCCATCAGTCTGTACCAACTGAACTGCAGTGCAGCCCAGACCGGTTTCAAACAAACCGGGACAAATAGTCATAATTTGATAGTTGTTTTTTTGTTGAGGCAATTAGCAAAGAGAGAAAAAAAACAGGCTATGGGCAAGAACTCAGCTGATCAAACCGGATCAGATCTGGTGGTGATGAAATAAAACCATCTGAATGGCACGTGAGACTAGTTTGAACCAGCTTCTTTGCATATTGCAAAGTGTTTTGTTTCTAGTTTTCTTTTTTAATTTTTTATTTTTTGCTGTACTGTGGCTATGCAAGTGCTGAACTCCTCAAACCTCCTCCTAAAAAAGGTCAGTCCGACTTTCAGTCCAGCTTCCAATCCTCTTATATGGAAAGCACATTAAGTGGCTGTTTATAAAAGGTGATTTCAGCTGCATGCCCGCACCCTGCTGACTTCTTGCCACAGGACTGTCAAGTGACCGTTACTCAACAAAGGATCCAGGCCGTTTCCCCAGACTACCTCTGCTGTAGTTCAGCGGGGTCCTGCAAAGATTTTTCTGACCGTTTGACAGCGGAGTGCTTTCAGCATGAGGACGCGATCCATTTAGTGCCCAGGATAAGCCCATCTAGACATGAGCTAGCCTCACGGAACATGAAGGCATAGAGCTTATTCATCCAATAACACGTTTTTAAAGGTTTTCATTAGTCAAAGATGTCATTTAATTTCCATCGGTGATCCCGTCTAACTTCTGAGACTCTGTCATGACCTCTGTTGTTTTTGTGATGTCATCTCTGATATCTGACACCACTTTGCTTCCTGATTCCTCTTTTGTTGCATCCTGCTGCTCTCGACTTTCCTCCTTTTCAGCTGCCATTTCGCTGTCACCAGCATCGCTGCCTGTGTTTTCCTTTGCTAGGCTGTCAGTACACGTTCCTATGACATCATCACAATCACATGTGACTTCTCCATCTTTTTGCTCCGCCGTCACTTCTTGACACTCAGACATGTGAGTTTTGCCGTCTTGCGTGTGACCCGTCTGTTGTGGCATTTTGTCTGTGTACCTGTGTAAGCCTCTCTGTATGTGTGTGGTGAAGTCGTAACGATCCGCACACACGTGGAGGCAAAAACTGCACTGATATGGTCCCTTGTCACCGTGGCAACTCATGTGCAGGGCATACATAACCTCGTCTAGGAAGTAGATCCCGCAGTGGGAGCAGCGATTGGTAAGGTCGTCCTGCGTGGCCGCTTCCACCTTTGTGCGATTTGACGCGACATTTGACTGACATTTTGTCAAATTAATTTTTTCATCCTTCCCCACCTCACTTGTGCTCCCACCTTCATCTGTCCTCTCCTCCTCCTCTTTCCAGTTCCCTGTCAGCCTCTCAGTTAGAGGCAACTCCTGTCTTTTCCTTTCGCCGCCATTTGTTGACATATGTGTGTTCAAGGCACTCTCTCTTTGTCTTATTGCAAGATCCAAAGGAGCATCATTTTCTAGTGATGAAGAGGATGAGGTTTGGGTATGAGGTGGAGGAGGGTAGTGAGCAGGGGCTGGAGGAGGTGGAAGAGGAGAGTACGGAGAGGCGCAGTAAGGCACAGTGTAACTTTGCTGAGGATGCTGTACCGGAGTCACCATTGTACCAAGATAGTGGGCGTTATTTCCAAGGCCGCCAGGGCTGCTAAGATTACTGATACTACCAGGGAACCCAGAGGTGGCCGCCATGTTATACTTGGTCAACAATCTAATCCAGTCTACATCAGGCTTAAAATCAGGGGAGACGGTTAAAGGATGGGCCAGCGAGAAAAGAGGATATTGATATTTTTCAATCGGTGAACCTGGAGGAGAATAACTAGAGGGTTTGGATGGACGCATGTACTTTTCAATAGGACTTCCTCTTTCTGATCCCCCTCCTCCCTTCCCACCTTCTACTTTTGATGTCATTCCTCCCTCCGTTATGCCCCCATTGCCCTCAGCTACCATGGCTGAGGCGGGGTGGGAGGGGAGGAGGAGAGGAGGCATGCGTCTGTGGATCTCCAGCGTCTGATTGGCTAAGAAAGCCTGAGTGGATCGGGGCGAGCGGGAACGCGGCGAAGGCTGCTGGTTTTTCACAGATGAACAGCTCCTGTCTGACTCCTCCCCGTTCATGCGCTCCTCACTGGTGATTCGCTGTTGTTTCTGGGCCGGGTTTTCAGATGACAGCGAGTCAGGGTTGAGGCGTTTTCTGGTTCGCCGTCGAATGATTTGTTCCCCATTGTTCTGCTTAATGATGTTCAGGGGTCTGGGTGTCTGAAAGAAAATGGAGAAAAGAACAAAAATGAACCAGTTTGAACTTTACTGATAAGTTTTTATTTATTTTTTTTAATTTATGGGCATCTTTGATCAGTTAAAAACAGCCATCAGTAACATATCCCTCACTACAGGTGGCTGCAGTTTTTGCCCTGACCACAAGGGGGAGCACTTACATCTAATGTAAATGCAGGAGAACTTTCCTTTTATAGCCCTCCCCAAAAAAACTGTCTCTTTCAGAGTCAATAGAAAGGTCAAGTTTTATAATACATATCCATTTTAATTACAAATCTCTTACTAAAAGTGAAATAAAACCAAACAAACTTCTGTTAGATCCAGAACTCCTTTAATACTCATAACTTCCATTTCCAGTCCAGCAGCCAAAATACATTTCTAAACAAATTAGAGTTTCTTTCCCGACAGTTAAATAAACAGTACAGAGTCAGTGATTATTAAACAACTAAACATGCATAATGAATCGTAACCTCGGGATGCAGTCAAGTTCAAAAGCTTGTCAAAGTTGCTTAAATACTTTTATTTGATCTGCTAGGTTGAAAGATTGGCCACATAGTTCCAAAGTAGTGATTTTAAACTCTTTAGTTGTGTTATTGAATTGATGTAACTTCTCCATCTAATTTAATTTGTGATTATTTGTGTGATTATTATTATAACAACTAGGAATAAAAGGGGGAAATAAATGAAGAAGTTTGCCACTGTGTATGTGTATATTTGTTGCATAACTGTAAAGGCCTACATTAAAACAACTTGCATGCAGTAAAGGGTTAAAGTCTGTCACTTTTGGTGTGGAGTGTGTCTGGTATAACAGCAGCTCCGGCAGATATTTAAGAGAAATCATTTATAACTAATCCAGAGATTACCGCATTAATGTTAAAAGTCTCCAGTCAGCAAATTGATAAGTACAGAAATAATAATAAATAAAAGAAAAAAGATCTAACCCTGATCGAGCAACTAATCTACTAATGCACATGTTCGGACAGGTGTCATCCTTCCGCAGGCAGACGGCAAACAGTGTCTACTGCTCACCAGGGAGCTGTCTAAACGATGACTTTCACACACAGTTTAGACACGTGAGTCAATATCAAAACGAGATTACATCATTGAGACCAGTGACACTCTAAACGATGACAAAATTATAACGCTGACACTTCTCTTATTTTCTAAGGGATTTTGTGTTTCCAGCTAAAGAGGAGTAAACAAAGAGGTGAGCTAAACCACGAGGGGAATAGGTGTGCAGAAGCAGGAGTGAGAGGATGGTCATTAACAAATAAGAAAACAAATAAATAAATAAAACAAAAATATTATTCAAGTATAAATTTAAAACTTTCTATGAAGACAGAAAGTTAGGATTGATGTAATTTATTCCTTAGTTTTAAATTGTATTTATAACTTTAAGTTATTCCATGGAAGGTAAATTTCTTTATGAAGTTTTACTCTAAAGACATGTTTTCTTAAAAATCTGTTCTATGGCTGTTAAATGCACAATTTTTATTTATTTTTTTATGCTGTTTAGTAAACTGTTAAAAATTTTAAGAGGGCTACTCTTTTCCCCTTTAAAATAATAACTGATATTTAATAATAATAATTGCAATTATAGGATAATTGATGGAATATTTGATTACCTAAATATTCATTTGCGGCAGTCCTCGTTAAATCCTGTGATAGACACTCAAACCAAACATGGCAGGAGGAATGTTGCTCATTTTTATGGTTTTAGTGTTGAATTGGTACAATCCCTGGGCTTTATTAGTGCTGCTAGACATAACTCCTGTTTATTTATCTGTTTTCCAACTTCTCTTTTCCAGTGCTCCTCTCTGCACTTTCTTCTTATCTCTTTCTCTCTCTCCAACTCTTCTTCTATATTCATCCCCCAAACTTTATTATCTCACTCTGCCTCTATCTTTTCCTCTTTTCTATGCCTTTATTTGTCTTTTTTTTCCTTTTTGTTACCCTCCCTCTACCTTTTTCTGCCTCTTTATTCATAACTCTCTCTTCCCCTCTAAGACTCTCAAGTGTTTTACTAGCTGCTATCCTCTCTAATAATGTGTGTAGAGCGTATAAAAGTTTTATTATGGGATATAAAATATGGTTGCCGTGAAGACTGCCAAGAGTACAGGGAGCTGGAACGTGATGAGATGAACGGGTTGAACCAAGGACATCTGCAGGGGCAGGAAGAAGGAAGGTTTCTTGTCACTCTCTAAAGGCTTTAAGGCTCCATTTGATAATTGTAGGATGTTGTAACATGATGTCTTTATTTACACCATGTTATATCACAAGAAAACATTCCCATGGTTTTACAAGCTAATTCTAAAAACTGTGTGAACATGAATCTGGTACATTGAAAGTCTTGTTTTAATGCCAGTGATAGTGCAGAGTTTTGTTAAATACCTTCAGAGCATGTCTGAAGTGAATAAGCTTGATATTCTAAAGTCAAATAAATTCCAGAGTCTTTATCTAAGCTGCACTTCACGCTGTTTATTTAAATTTGGGATTTCCACTGACTTTCCTCAGGCATTGATGGTAAACGCGACTCCTTCCATTATATTTTTCATTTTATGAAGCAAATTGTTTAACCATACAACTTTTCCACAGCAGGTTCCACAAAACCGAAGCTGGAATTTAACTGCATTATGCACCATTTAATTTGAATAGTATGCTAATTAGCCACCCGGGGGGAATGATAATTACTGGTCAAAGCCACCCCGTGAATGTACTAAAACACAGCGCTTCATAAATGGTGACAGTACATATTAGTGGATATGGGTTCAGAACTTCAAATTATTTTCTGTACAGCTTGTTACATACTCCATGAAAAAAACAACTTTGTATTTGTTCTCTAGGTGGCAAGAAAAAAAAAAAGAGGGATTGTCTAATCAGTATCTAAACGCTAATATTTATTAGTAGTGCAAGTTTGATGAAATATGCAAATGAGATCATTTGCTGTCATTTCCAAAAATTAATTCTAAAGATGCTCAAAGTTGTTTTTATATTTTTTTTATGGTTAAGAAAACGGATAAGCCCATAAATCAGCAGACAGAAGGAACCTTTGTTTAATGTTTTAAGAAAAAAAAATATTAATATGTAGGTATCAATAATTTGTAAGAAAAAAAACCCTTAGAATATGGGAAGAGTTTAAAATGGACAAAGTGGAATTTTTAAGCGAATTATATTTAAAAATAACAATAATAATAATAATAAAAAATCTTTGGAGACATGAATGGCAAAATTCACACATTTCTTTTGGAAACCACCTTTTTCGGGAATCAAATTTTAAGAATTTGATATGATCATGAAGCCGTTTACTTCAATAATGTCATTTTTTATAACAAATAGGCATTTGCTAATCAGACTAATCTGCATACATGTGAAAAGGACAAGATGTTTAAAAAACAACACTTTAAGTATTCTGGCTCTTTACTTTAAACAGACATTTTAAAAAGGGCAAAAAAGTCGAAAATCATGGTGCAATTTTACCTTGTGATTCATCTCACATAAAGGACGCACCGTACATGAACCCAGCGAACTTCTGTTGCTACACAGTTTGTTGAAGCTATTCTCCAGTGTGAGCATGTGCTGGCTTGCCTGTCTGTTAATCACTTACCGAATGCAGTTTTTGGTATAAACCACATGCATTGCAGACATAGCCCCCGTTGGCGTTTTTCCTCCACAGCGACGTCTTGGTGGTGAGACAGTTTGCACAGAAAACTCCACTACCTCTGCGCCGCTGCGGAGAGAGAACAGAAAACATTAGAGACTGAAAGTAAAAACAGATAATAATAGAGAAACACTGTGAGGATGACAGGAATGTCAAGCAATTGAGAGAAGGTAGAGGAAAATAATCCAGAGAATGAAAACTTAATTTTGATCCTCTTTAACGTTCACACCACTTAAGACAAACTGACTTATAGTTAAGGTTATGAGACCAGTTAAAACAGCGTGGCTTGCTGGCTGATAGATGACTGCTCTCATTTATCATGCCAAATGGGAAACCCTAGTGAAAACATTTCTCCTCCCTGCTGTGATTGTTACTCCAAAGAACATACTTAAAAAAAAAATAATAATAATAAAAAAAAAAAAAAATAAACCTGAATGTGAATCTTTGACTCTTGAGATTGTGTATTAATTTAGTCAAATATGACTTGTAAGACATGAGGAGGCTTGCATCGGCTTTCGGCCTTGCAACAGGCACATTGCAGGCCAAACTTTGTTTGACTTTTACTGTATTAGCAAACCTGTTCTCATATCCACACCTCTGCAGTTCACGGTGCAGTGGTGCATAAAAAACTAGTGTGTATGGAGGGGTGCTGGGGAGAAAAAGCAAATTGTGGTAGCAATGTGCTCCATCACAGTAATGAGCCAATCAAAATGTTTCTCCATCCCATTAAGTCTTTGGCCCCACTCACCACCTTTATGACCCTGAGAGGACAGCGTACCTCATCTTTCTACCCATGACTTTGTTTCTCCCCCTCTTTAAATGTTTATCCAATCCTCTCTCTCTTCTTAAAGTTAAATCTCATCATTGTTCCTTTCCTTCGTCTTCTCCTCTTTTCCGCCTTTCCATTCTTGTTCTTAACAGAAAATGATCAAGTAGCTGTATTTTCCATTTACCACTTAAAACAAACTTTTAAATTATATTTAGTATCCATGTATATATGTTACATCAATTCATTTTATTATAGTTTCCCTTAGTGGGTTACTAAAATATAAATATGCATCAGAGTTGTTTGTTTTTTGGATGGAGCTGGTGTGGCATCAGCAGGTGGCGTTACAGGCTATGTTGTACATGGTTAGTAAATCTCAGGAAAAAGATAAACCAAATTCTGAGGGGAAAAAATGAAAAATTTAAGTACCGGATTGTTCACTGTGTTAACTGAGCGCTGGCGAGAAAAACAAAGTTATCTTTGTTTTTAACGTTTGTTATCTCTCTGTGTCTCTGGGAGCTGGTGGAATATTTAGTCATGACTCACAAAAATGTAACATTCTTCTAGTTCCTTGTGAGCCCCCGTGTGCACGTCTACGTGAACGAGCGCAACATTTCACATGCACGAATGTCGCCTGTCGCTTGACTGGAGGAGGGCAGCGATTTTCGCCTCATTGCGCAAGTTCCATAGAAAATTAATACAGAAGTCGCTCCTTCTTTGACTCCTGTGTGTCCAGCTCTTAACTTGAGAGGTGTTTGCAACTCGAGATGAATTAAACCAAAGAGGGACTGTGGGGGGAAAGTCTGCAGCAGAGCAACCCAGAGAACCCAGATCGTGATTGTGATTAAAATTCGATTAACTGCCCAACCCTAGATGGAGCCACTACAAGCTCTTCCACAGAGCATCTGTTTTGTGCTGCCAGCTAAAACCACAAGAGTCCAGCGAATGCAGCTCTTTTTAGTTTATTTCTGCAATCTAATGCAATGCAAGAAATACTGCCCAGTTAAGCATTCTGTGTGTTCCTTAAAAGCAACATACAGACATGAGCATACTTTATCTGCACGACTTGATCAATGCATGTGGACAGCAGGATTTGTAAAGTGAAGAAGAAGATGGTGCTGCAGCTGTGAAGAGATGAAACGTAAATGCAGCATGATGAAGTTGGAGAGCTTGAATCGTAAGTGTAAAAGCATGTATCGTTTCCAATAATAAGAGATGTTAAGTCACCTGTTTGTGTATTTATCCTGCAAAAAAACCTGTTTCTTGCTTTTAGTGTGTGTATTATAAACTATCTCGTTTCCAATAATACTGCATGTTATAAACACCTGAGTTAATTTTACCCTCGTCTCTGTGGAACACATGTTTTCAACCATCTGACATCAGACAGAAGAATGCTTACATGACCAAATCCTCAGTGGCACACTAAGCCAGAGCGAGTGTGTGCGTGTGTGTGTATGGCACACACAACATACGGTCACCACATGTAGAGAGACAGAGCCAGGTGATTGATTGATGTGCACTTCCTGTGTGTGTCTGTGTATGTGCATGTGTATGTCTGTCTAGTGTTGCAAGCCAAACAGTGCGTCTCTCATCAGAATTCGGTTTCCCTCCGAGCATCCAAATCACTCACATATGGCCCCACAGCTGCCCCTCACTGCAACACACACAATAACACACCTGAAAACATTTGCTTCCACTGGCTAATGAAGGCAAGCTAGATTTGGATGAGAGGCCGCAATCCAAGAAATGTGTGTGTGTGTTAGAGATACAGTGGTTGGACTTGTGCTACAATGACAGAGCATATGTGTGTCTCTGAGGTAGAGGCTCAGGTGTCAGTTACACAGGAAAGTACAGAAATAGACCGCACAGCAACACACAGCATTTGGCTCATGCTCTCCAACTTCCTCTTCAATCATCACCTGGTTGGCTTGATATTTGTGCCTCTACTGTACACACACAGCTCAGTGCAAACATACAGTTGAGCAGTAAGTACTGTAACATGTCTGTCTTGGTATCTCAGTCAACAAAGTTTCTGTGCTGGTATGTGGAAGCAAACTGTGTGTGAATCAGTGTATGTTTTGCTGATTTATTACAGATACCTGGCCTCTCCCACTCACCTCAGCCTGCAGAAAGGGGCTGTGGGTAATTAGAGCTCAGAGTCTTAATGACATCTATTTATCTGCAACCTATAATCGTTCAGTCGGCACCGCCAACAATGCCCCCTGACACACACACTGACAGCGCACACACACAAAAAAAGACATTCAATACTCTGAGATGTTCAGTGGTCAGAAAATTCTATTTAATGCTACTAAAGAAACCTAAAGATTTATAGTTAGATTTCAAGTTCAGGTGATACAAACAAGTTAGAGAACAGCTGACAGTGAACCGTGCCAGGAAACAATTTATTGTTTTTGTGTTGAGGATTTTTAAAATGGGCCAAAATCATGACAATGAGAAAAAATAAAAGAAAATTACTTGTTTTGATGGCACAGTGACATGTATTATGCACATTCCTGTAGCTGTAAACGTCCAGCAGCGTCCTGAGGCCGAGAAACCCCTCAACTTTGGGTTCCTGCCTGGGATCACATGATACAGCCGAGTTTCGCTTTATGCACCACATCACACACCAGCAACTGGATATCAACACACTGGCTGTTTTAAACGTGCACCGTGGCTGAGTCAACATTGGACAGACTTAGATTTGCTCAAGACAGGAAGAAAGATGGATGCGGTTCTTCTTTAACTCTAAAACAATACAGAATATTGACTGCTTTGCCATCTAGCTTTGCAGCTAAAATCTAGCTAGCCAACTATGCAGCAGTGATTGTGTGAACGTATTTTCACTAGATGGCAAAATTTGCATCAACATCTGAAGCAGAATCATCTTCAGTTCAAATGCCAACAACAGTGTGTCGAGATATTTGCCTTGTGACTCTGTGATTAATTTGAACACACTGAATAATCCAATATTATTATACAACTATCATGTGGCATAAGATGCTCGAAGGGAAGAAGCTCAGGCAAGCCTTGTAAGTGTCATTCACCATGAAAAGCCTTAACTGATATCCATTTAGATTTTTCAGTGGTTAAAAACGTGTTACTTTTTGTGGTTTTATTAAAGTATCGAGGTAGTTTGGAAAAATTAATCCTGAGAACCAAAACGCAAAGGTTGACAGTATGAGCAGCTTTTTCTTGGTCTCAAGATGTTTACGAAAAATGGCAAGAATTAAGAGTTAAATCTACACCCGTGACGCTTCATATGAACCATTTACTGGTGTAATAGCTTTCACAATCAGTTGGGTCACTCTCTGCGCTAATACACAAACAGCTCTAGCAGAAAGCCTTTTGGTCCCTTGTGGTGTTAAATTTAATGGAAGAGCGCATAAACAAGACAACACAACCTGCCTGCCGTTGGTTGGAGAAAGAAAGCACTCTGAAAAGAGGCTACATTTTAGCTGTCTATGTATCAATACTCTGATTTAAAATGAGCTTTTATTTTCCTTTTATACGTTTTTACTGCTTTGCCATCTTCAGGCTTCAGTGATTGCCATTCTTTTATCTCAAACAGAATTTAGGGTTGTTGTCAGTGGCTTTTTGTGACTCTACTTATAAAATGTACTAATAAATTATAAGTAAATGTAAAATGATTTCTTAACATCTAACATATGGTTTAACCGCACAGTGGTTGAACACTTCAACTGTGGCTTTTAGTCAACTTTGAGATTCTCTTAAAGCCATAAATCAACAGATGTTATTCCAGCTGTTTACACTGCGTGGTCTTTTGAATCTTAATGGAGGAACTGGCCGGAACAAATAAGCATCCAGAGGTTTAGGTTGTGCTGTAACACTGGGCTCTTCAAATGTATTTTAGCATCTGCCAGCAATATGTAGTAACATCTTTAAGCTCTAGCAGTGTACCAGCTCTACATGGGAGCTGCTGCATCTTGGAAGATTTTATGTCCATCTTAAAAAGAAACACTCAGAAACATGTCCATTTCTGTTGATGACAGTAAAGATAAAAAATTCAAACAGCTTTCAAAACCTTTAAATTGTCACAGCCATAAAAAATGGAGAAAACATTTTACAAAACACTGGAGGCAGAGAGAGAGAGACAAGAAAGAAAAACACAGAGGCACCCTGTGGTCTACAATGAATTTATAAAAAAGAAGAAAAAGGAGAGTTTTAGAAACAAAGTCTTTTAAAATTAAATTACATTTAATTCACTTAAGGAGCAAGTCAGCCCTGTTTTTAACATACAGATGCATACACACAGACTGACATGCATACACACATACATTTGTATGCACACTGACTTGCATTAAATGAGCAATTATTTAATCAAGCGAGAAGACTAGCTAGAGGAATTAACTAAATTCCATACTGCCAAGACTAATATCTTATACAATGGATCAGACACACACAGTCTTACATACAGATACAAAGAGAAGAAGAAACAGAACCTGAGTAGGAGGATACAGGGAAAATTTCAAATAAAGCTTCCCCTTTCTCACACAGACACACTGACAGCATTTGAAACTAATCTAACAGAGACCTCCTGCAAGTGCTGCCAACCATCCTCTACCTCTGTGTGTTAGCACAGGTGAGTTTGCATGCTAATACAAATGGCTGCAGAAGTCCATCTATGTTGCTTTGCACTCAGTCCACTGCATAAATCTAAATGACTTCTCCTAATAGATTGATTTAATTTGAAAGATTTCAAGCTGGATGGATTGAAATGAATTTCATTTGTAGGAGAAAGAAAAACAAACTAACAGACTGAAGGCCAGATTCTGCACTATCTCAACCATGTAAGGTTATTTATGACGTTGATAATTTGAATTCCTTTGCAGAGATACAGATATGCTTTTTGTTTTATCCCTTCCACATAAGCAGCGATTAGGTGTGAATAAAGCAAGCAGGTGACACTCATTGATCACTTTCTAAAAGGGAGATACTGTAAATAAAAGAGCAAGTTCAACAAAGGATTTGCTTAATATAAAACAGAGAGCATATGTTTAGTCAAACTAGAGACCAGCTTGTTTAAGAATGTCTGACATTGATGTAGAGCAGTCAGAGCGGTCTACAAACTGTAAGTGGATGACTGTAAAAATGTTGGATGACCGTAACAGACAGATGTATAGAAGGCATCCAGAAGAGAGAATGATGGATCAAACTGACAAAGTTGGAATATTATTTTCCAGGGTTTTTGCCCACTCTGGAGATTGACACTTACACCTATGGTACGGCTGATCAAGAAGAAGTCAAACCCCATTCTTCAGAGATATCTCGCACATTGATAGGAGGAGGATAGGGATCCAAACATACCTCAAAGTTATGGCAGAATTACTTCACAGACTTTCCCCACCAGGTACCACTCGACCTTGTTGTTGTCTGAACAAATGTATGGAAAACCATGATGTTATTAAAGCAAAGAAAGATATCCTGAAATTTTCTATTTTATTTGGTTTCAGCTTCTTTTTTTTTTCATTAAATTTGAACAACAGGCAATTTAAAGGAATATTTTTTGTTTATTTGTATGCATGTTCGCATTGAAATGACTCAAAAACTAATTAAATAGTTTAAAAACTGCAAAAGTCTCTGGGAATTAAAAGATTAATTATGAACTGAACCTCTGGGCTGTAGTTTTGGGTTGGAGATGCTGGCACAGCACAACCACAACATACAACAAAAGGCTGAATTTCCTGTTTAAATGGCAGCAACATCGAGGCACAGAAGAAACATGTGGAAGTAAACTTCCAAAAAATGCCTTGCCTACACAACTCTGGAGGCGAGTAACCAAAAGACTAATTATTCTTTCAGGGATTAATACACATTAAAATAAAAAATGATAACACTGTAGAAAATGTGATAGGCTGCACATTTATGTGCGCTAGCAAAAATGCAATAGGTGAATCTGGTAAGAAATTTAGGAGATGTTGCACAATTTGTTTAAAAATGTCACCACATCTTTTTCATTTCAACAATTAACCAATAGTTAATTATTAATTTGGTCACGTACAGCAACTGAAACAGTTTGTCTCAGCAGACCTCAGATTTATCTGCCTAATCCAAATTATATCAACTTTTAAAAGGCTGTGGTGAAAGAAGGTATAGCACATCAAATTTCAGGAAGAAATCCTCCACTGTGAGGCTGCTAAAAGAGGCTGGCAACTGGGATAACTTGTGGAGTAAAATCCATCCTGAGACATTAGGTATGCAGAGTGAGCAGCAGCAGCAGCAGAGTATGAAGATGCTGGATTTGTAATCATTTACTGCAATAACACTAGCAAGGGCATTCTCTGCTCTGAATAAACACTACATATGGCATGATAAGTGTTTAAAGAAATAGACCCGGCACTATATATAAAAAAAAAAAAAGTGGACTACTTTAGCTTCCAAGTCATAGTGGTATTGTGAGGTCAGCTTAAATGATTTAACTTATTATCAGCTGTCATAAACCTGACCAGGTGAGGCAGACTTGCTACAAGAGAATCAGTTTCATCCCTGCCAAGAAGATCCGGTGTAACAACCCCTTTATCCCTGCAGCCTTAGGCTTGTACGTGATGATATGAGCTGAAAGAATGTGATGATCGCTCGTCATTGATTCGTGTTGGAGGCCTTGGAGACTGCGATAATGATGACGATGGTAATTTGTCTAACAGTGGTGGCCTGAAACTCTTCATCAGCAGCTTCTAGTAGGGACAGTCAGTTTTAGACGTCTTTGTCTTCCTGTATGAGCAAGATGCAGCATAACCAATAACCTATGCGGGAATGGCAAGATTGACACACATGTTTAATAAGTGTGGGATACATCTGGTCTATAAATATGGGCTGGAAAAGTGTAACTACACTTAATCTGTTGCATAAGAAGCATCTTATTTTGGGAGTGTTTCTTTATGTACATCTTCTGTTTGCAGAAGAATAAGTAACGAAAAAGAATAATAGCTGAATGAGAAATAGAGAAGCTACAAAAAAACCCACCAAAGCAGGATGACATCATTGCACATACATCTCCACTTCACACGCAAAAAGAGCGAGGTCAATGTCTTTGTCTCTATCTCCTATCCACCAACACACACACAACCATAGATGTAGGCCACAGTGTGTGGCCCACTTCCCCCTTTTCTTCCTTTCAGTCTTTGTGATTACTCTTTTCCGGCCTGCTTTTCTCCCTCTGCCACCCTTTTCATGCTTCCTGTGTTTAGTTAATACTGTAGTTGCTACCTTTTCTTGGAATCAGTGATGGTCTCAGTATCTGTGTGGCAAAAACCCAGACTGGGCCACACTTAAGCAGAATCCAATTTTTAGTCATCTAATTTTGATAAACGATTGCAGATGCGTGGAGTTTGCAGTTATGCATTGTGGGTACAAGCCTGATAACAAGTAAACAATCGGCAGGGGGCTGCATGGAGTGCGGGTGAAGCATCAACAGAGAGAGAGAGAGAAAAAAAAAAGGGGAAACGTCCACACTGATCTTATTTTGATAAACAGCATGCGGAGCTGGAGTCTATGGACCTGGAGATCACAGCTGGGGTGTTAGTGAGCGCATGTTCTGCACTGGTGTGGATGTGGGTTTCTCTATTCTTAGCGTTTGATTCGGATCTACTGATACCCAGAAATGTGTGCTAGTGTTTTATCAAACAAGTCATTTTTATAAACCTCAACTGTATCATTTTGATAAGATTAGATATACTGTGTATTTTCTTGCTTTTGTAATTGAATAAAAGTTCTTCTAGGACTGTTTTTGCTGTGACGGGGCATGTTAGATTCCAATATTTATATGCAAAAACTAGACATTACTCTTGAATCTCTTCTTATTCCCATTAACTAAACAATAAAAAATGCAAAATTCCCTTGGTGATGTCTTAATATTACAACTTGAGATACGTCTGAAGAGGGTTGGACAATTTCCTATAACTGATCCCTTGAGTTTTTCCCCCCATTTCCAGGTGATACATATTCTTCATTAAAAAGCTACATGTGTATTTCCAGGGTTAAAAGTGATTTTCCTTATCTAAAATTATATTTCCTTCCTTGAGAGTCTGGAAAGTAGTGGCCCACTTCATGCTGACCAGTAAAGCACCATGTCAGTGTGCATTTCAAAGGAATGTATATGAATGCTTGCACAAGAGTGTGTGTTAGGAAGAGAGCATGTGTGTCGTCATGGGAAGGCCCCCTAGGTTGAAATTAAAACGCCAAGCTGCAACATACACACACACACACTTGTACATAATCTGGTGTGGAAACCAGGACACTGAAACCTTGACTTGTTCCACTGCCCAAGGAAGAGAAAGCAAGAGGGAAAAAGATACAATAAGGGAAGAGTAAAAGTTATTATGATGTGCATCCTTAATACCTGCAGTATATCCAGCGGTATTAAGTGTCTTATTAACTGTCTTTAACATTATTTTACTGTTTATCTGAGAAAGGGTCAGTGGGCTGATTCCCACACAACAGAGACCAATCTGACCCATTCAAGTCATTTAAAAGGGATATATCATGAAAATTCACTTGTTTAGCTCTTAAATACATGTTTTTGTGCACTATTAGTGTTTATCCATGCAAAAATGTGAAATACATTCTCTCCTGATGCTGTGTATATATCCTTATATTCTTTGTCATATTTTTCAGTCTGTTTAGTTTTCTCTATTCAGTATTACGTTTCGTTATCTATTACGTCACAGTTTTTGCTGTGGGTCTGTTAAATAAGGTCATGGACTTCCGGGTATCCAATTTTTTGAATGCGCCATTTCTTTTTCTCAAAGCGATTTTGTAGTCCAAGTTTAGTTATGCCGAAGTTACCAGGAGACAAGTCAAAATGTGCAGTTGTTGGGTGTATCAACCCACAAAACTCCTTACATCGCTCCCCGGCATCAGAGCCTCTTCGAAGTGCCTGGTTAAATTAAATTTTTCACGGAAATGTACCGACATCAGTGGGGAAAGCACTTCAAGAACGAGTGCTTCAACAACCGACGCCAGTATCAAGATGGATTTGCAGAAAGACTTTGTTTGAATGAGGGGTCAGTTCCTTCTCTCTTTGGAAACGACAGACACAGCAAAGCGGTAAGCTCCAAATAACGCTAAAATTACGTCAAACTTTATTTTAGGCAAGCATTTTGTGTGTTGATATTATGTACCGGAATAGTTTTGTTAGTGCTGTGTGCTAACTTTTAGCTTCCTACCTGAGGATATAACTGTACTGGCATGAAATCACAATTACGATCTGGGTTTTCAACAGTCATAAAAATGAAATGGTCAGATTATTTTGCTCCTTTGCAGATTACTCTTGTGCTGTTTTCAGTTGCAAATCGAACGTCACTGGCATTGCAGCACTGCGCTGTGCTGCAGACTCCTCCCACAGCCTCAGCCGCTTTGGTTTAATTCAACTCGAGTTGCAAACACTTCTCAAGTTATGGGCTGGACGCACAGGAGGCAAGGTTGCTCCTTCTCTTTTAATGTTGTATGGGACTTGCGCGATGAGGTGAAAATCGCTGCCCTCCTCTAGCCATGCGACAGGCGACATTCGTGCATGTGAAATGTTGTGCTCATTCACGAGACGTGCACACGGGGGCTTATGACGCGACACAAGGAAATAGAAAAATTTTTAATTTTTGTGAGTCGTGACTAAATAATCCACCAGCTCCCAGAGACAGAGAGATAACAAACGTCATAAACAAACATAATTTTTTTTTTTCTCGCCAAAGACCAGCGCTCAGTTAACACAGTAAACAACACGGGATTTAAAAAACTCAAAACTTTGGACAAACGGTATCACTGCCATTTCGTCACTATTTTAATCGTGTCTCTCCCTGCCCTGTATGATGAGTGTCGTGAGGGTGTTGTGAAGGATGTGGCCACAGTCCAATGTGTCTCCACCGCTACAGACAATGTGGTCAAGCCGCACCATAGAGCCGCATATGATGCAGATTTCAACATGAAAACAAAATGTCTCCAGTCTCATTTTTTCCGGATCACACCAGGCAGAACATAGCTGCTGCTGGTCTGAGACAAACAATAGCTACTGGGACCTGGTGGAAAGAAACTCGTCTGTATTACCACAGACAACGCTTTAAAACCTCAGGCTATTTTAATGTATCCCAGAAAAGCTGCTTAACCTCCCCTAACCCATCATTTTTCACTGGTGATGATAGCTGTGATGGTGACTTTACGTTGCTTTTACCAAATTATGCACACTGCTGCAAACACACGCACTCACATCATTCATACATATTAATTGCTAAACGACCTTGGACAGACAAGATTTCCCTAACTGAGAAGAGAGTGGAAGATAATAAAAGAGAGAACGATAAACCAGGTATAGAAGGAGGGAAATGTGGAAAAAATAAAGACTGTGAAGAAATTATAAAAATAAGAGAGTATTATCACAACTGAGCTACATTACAGAGAGAAATACACTTTTTAACCTCACACCCACACAACTCTTGCCAAATAACTTTATCATTCCAATTAGCCTGGTCAGAAAGAGTGAAAATGGGAGAACGGGAAGAAGAGAAGGTGGGGATGGAGTGAACTGACAAAAAGAAAAGGAAGTTTTGACATCGTTATAGTTTTTATTACTGTTAATACCCAAGCAATAAGCTGTCCTACCCAAGAACATTCACCAACCCCTCTTCCTACCAGTCGCCCAGTTGAACTATTCTGTATATCAACAAACCTGCCACTATGTTTCTCTGTATGCTGTCAATATGTATTGGCAAAAGTGGAAAATACACCATTTATGCCTGCAGGGGAAGGAAAATAAATAAATAAATACAGAGATAGAAGGCAAGCAAGATGAGCCTGGAGGGTCGTCACTGAAGTGGAACATTTTTAGAGCTTCTCCCGGGCTCAGTCCAATGGCAAATTGGGGAATTTTATTCTGCGGAATACGAGCATGTTTACGTGAGTGTCAGAGGTCATGGCGGTAGGAAATGAGCAACATCGAGTGGGCACAAGGGTCAAGGTGAGCAATGAGCAGAGAAAGACACAAGGAAACACACATGGAGTGTACATACACACATGCAGAGAGTAGAATTCACTCACAATAGGTGCTGACTTCAGTAACACAGGCTTTGCAACGGTAGCTGAGATAGAAAGTAAGCAACAGAGCAGCGATTCATCTGAATAAACCACAGCATGGTTTAGCACGGCAGCTTCCCAATAAAAGTAACAAGAATTTAGATATGACTGAGTGCAATCACTCCCTGTGTCAGTGTGTTCATCAGGTGTGAGGAATGTCCAAGTTTTCTTCCACCTACTGTAGCTTGTTAAACTTTCTGCTTAAATACCCTCTAAAAAGCCTAGCTTTCACTTCAAGATCTAGATGGGTTCCTAAATTCACCATGTTTTACTGTCTGTTTAGATACTGTCCTCTCCATCTCTGTCTGCCATCTGACAGGTCCAACTCAACCTATTTAACCAGTGTTTTCTTTTTTCCTTTCTTACATTATTTACACAGTTGTGGAAGCAATTCATGGCAAGAGTATTAGAGCCAACCATAAAGAGTGGCTCAAATTAATGATACACTGTCACCTTTAAGCATCATTACTTCAGAGCTGACACAGTACTGTGACCCTTCTTTGAGCAAGTCCCAATGTGAGGCACCTGTCAGAAACCCTCTAAAATATTTCATAGTGAAATGGACTATAAATTGACATTGACACTGAGCTGTATTGATAATGGAGAAATCAGTTTGCTGAATGCTTTATGTGATGCATGAGATTTCATGTGCAAAGGGTGTATGGGATGCTCCGGATGATGTTACATTATTATTTATGGGGAGGGACTTTGAGCTGTTGATATGGGTGCACTTGTTACTGAGAGAAAGATACCAGCTGCTATGCAATGTTCAGTCTTGGTGGCTGCAAACAGACACACACACTTAAAAAAAAAAGAACGCACCATGTCTAATTAGTTTACATTGCTCCCATGTTGAAGCTGCTAATTTAAAATTGGCTTTATACTCTCCATTTAAATAAGGTTGCTTTCAGCTTGACTGGTGATCTTTGTTTCTTGTCACCAACAAACAGGCAGGAAGAAACTGTTTTGTATATCATCATGTGTATGTGTAAAGGGTAAGGGTCTTGTTATAGAGTAACAGCCCGGTGAAGCTGTAAAGGCAAGATATGTCTTCAGATGAATGTTAATGTCAGCATACTCCTAGGCCCGTTAACAACTGGCATTAACATGCGTTCTGAGCGATCCAATCACCTGAGAACAACTCAATGTATGTCATTAGTATGCATCTCAGTTTGCATCTGGAGGGACTATTTGTGCTCAGACCTTACTTCCCCACTCTGTATGCAAACAAACAATGCAGCTTTTATATAAGTTCTGCATACCCACATTCCCCACAAACACCTCAGTACTGAAAAAAAGCCTTAATCTGAAGTTACCATCCAGACCTACGTATAAGAATTGCAATTCATTGAGTTTCACTTCGTAATAGGCCAGTTCAGTTCTTTTGAGTAGTCAGAAGTAGAGTCCCATCAATTGATCGGCTGGCCGATTAAATTGGCTGATTAAAGCCCTTTTTAAGATAATCATAATGGGGAAAATTTTTTACATAGAAATTCTTAATTACTCATAAAACAATAAATGCTGTCAAGTGTCGCAGTTGTGCAGAATGGTGTTGCGCCGTTTTCCACTGGATTGAGCTCTGACTTCATTCAATCCTCGTTGCTGTCAGTAATTAGAGCAGTAGCTACTGTCAGGCAGCACTACAGGAGTGGGCAGAGTGGAGCTTGACAGGTATGTTTATAATGACGTTGTGAAATTAAGAATGACTCAACATGTTTCCAGTTTCAGTTTAACTCTGTTTGCCATGTGTCATGATAGCGGCCCGCGCTGCGTTGCGTCTGTAATGCTTTTCATTTACATTGCATAGCTAAAGTTGTGCTAAAAAAAAAGAGTTTAAGAATTTGCAAAAGCAATATAATTTTCCAGGGACTTTCTTCTTTTTTTAAATCTTCAAATACGTGCTGCAGTGAATGTACATGGTGTCCCACAGGGTAATGCTTTAACTTTAAACTTTAATTAAAAAAAACCAAAATGGTAGGCCTTAAGAAAATTCAGCACATCAAATTTTATGAGGATTTTTAGTCTTGAAATCACAGATTTATGTAAAAATATTTCTTAAAAAAAAATTTAAAAAAAAAAATATTAAAATGGATTGTCACAGTATTTGTTTTTCTAAATATCTGTGGTGTGTATTTTAATGTATGACTGAGTGCAGTCTGTCTGTGTTTGCTCTGTGTTACCGCTGAGGCTCCATCGATGCTAAGTGGTGCCACAAGCTTGGGGCCCATTTGACATTTTCCACCTAGACAGGGCCTCGGGGCGGAGTTAGAGACTAAAACATCAATATCTGAATTACTCCAACTCTTTCTCCAGCCCTTCCTCCTTTCATCCCCTCCTCTTCCTCAAAGTCCTTTTGCTGCTCTGGGGCCACACACACACGCAAAAGAAAAGAGATGCACATACACGCACACAAACACTTATGGCCATGCTTGAGCTGTCAAGAGGAACGGAACAGATCAGCTATCCTCCACAAGTAGTGTGTGTGTGTGTGTGTGTATAATCGATGTTTCATCTTTGTTCCATTTGCTCCAGACAGCAGCACGTATGATAACCCTCATGTTATCAGAGAGACAGGGAGAGAAATGGTTGCTTAGGGAATATCACCTGACACCCTATTTGTTGAGAGATTTTCATACTGTGATTCACACTGCCCTCCATCTGTTGAGAGAACAGCATCAGAGCATGGAAGTAACCTGTCTGGCAGCAAAAATGAGGCATCACTTTATGAGGCCTAATTGCACTTCTCAAAAACCCTCTCACACATGTGTCAGAGCCTCTACCAAACAGCTAGACTTGTCATTGAGTTTCAAACCTGGCTTATAATCAAACTTGGCTCTGCCACATGTAAAGGCAGCCTGCTAAAGCTACATCAAGGCCAGAGACATATTTAGCCTCATCTTATCTGATCGAACATAATCCAATAAAGTTCATTGTGTTTATAATTTTCTATAGCTGATTAAATTATGTTATCAAGTGTCTGATAGCAATAACTAAATCAGCTTATCTTTACAACACTACACTGCTGTTTAAACTACTTCATGGATCTCTGCATAGTGTTTGTGGCTCCACCATCTATGTTTTTTTTTTAAAACAAACAAAAAAAAAAAATACAAAAGAACAATTCCACACAGTTTAAAGTTAGGATGACCCACCTTAATAATACACAAAGACAAAGCGAACAGAAAGAAAAAGAAAAAAAACACAAAAACAAAACCATAAATGTATGAAAATGTTGTTTAAAAAAAAATTATACTGAAATGTATTAATAAATAAATTTATTAAATACACGACTAAACTAATCAAAAGCTAAATGTGTGGAAACCTGAAAGTAAATTCTTCTACACAGATTTTGGAAAGGGGTCTTATTTTAGCGAATGTGAGCAATTTTTTTTAACCTCTTTGAATTAAAGTCATGGTTCAGACCAAAAGCTGTTCAGATGGATGCATCAGAAAGTAAACTTGTTTGATGATCTTACAGATGGCACTCGACTATCAGCTTAATGTGTGCTCAGTGATATCATAAATATTAGCAATATAAGAAATCTTATAATACATCAAATCTGTCAACTTGAAAAAAGCAGCTTATTACAACAGATACTCACTACTAGTGTTACAACTGAAGCAGAGAATGAACATATAAGAGTCAACATTATCGACTGCCTGCTTTCAGCACAGTCAGCTACAGTACATGCAAGGAAGGTCAATATTGTAAAAGAAAAGAAAAATAAAGAGAAGTTTCACGAACTTTTGAAAGAACTGTGTCTGTATTTATTCAATCACCTATGTCATGGTAATCCTAAATGCTTAAATAGATGGCAACAGAACCTTTCTTGGTTCTAGAAGAGGGGGAACCTCCTATCTGAAAGTCTTCAACAGTCCATCTGCTTTCTAGTCAAAAAACTTAGGTTTATGACTGAGCTGCAGCAGCAATGTACCAAAAAGCTGAGAGGAAGCCACTGAATAAATTTTTTCTTAAATGTATTATTCTCAAAAATGTATTATTGTTTATTTTTGCATTGAAAGTAATAATTTACAGAGGCTATTGAGAGCAGCCTGAATAGTATTATGTATTTAAACAAAAGTATTACATGAGAGTTGTTTGTACATTCTTTATTATCTTTTGCTCTTTAAGGCAGGGTAGGAGATCCTGGAAAAATGATTCAAGCAAGCTACATTTTGAAAATACACAATTCAAAAGTCCAAACCTCTTTCTTCAGACGTCACCCCAAAGCCATGCCTCCGAAGCACAGAAACGAGCAATGCATGTTCCCGAGGGTTCACGAGCACTGGGCAACTAAAACTCTGCTTTTTGCTTGGAAGTAGCCTTCTCCAACTCTTTTTCTTTGTCAACTCGATTTAGGCACTTTTTTCTGCCCTAATGTCCCTTACGTTTAACTGTGTACTGTAGCTTGATGTAGTAAACTAGCCAAGCTCTGGCTCTTGCTTCGGTGCCAGAGCACACGATTTGTGTACAAAGAGAGGCACATGCAGAGGGGTTGAGGGGGAGGGAGAGTTCTGTCCGTTCTACAGGTGACTACATTTTTTTATTTTTTTGTTAGAGTATTTAATTAATTGGCTGCAATCGGGGTTAAAAATGGGATTTTAAGCAATATAGTAAAATATGCTCCTGGAAAAGATCTACCCTACCTTTAATGGGATTTCTTTAATGGGGGGCTATATTTTAAAAGAAAAACAGCTTTTAAAGAAATACTTAAAATTATATAAATCACATTTACATTTTTTTTTCCATTTTGATAAAGGTTACCCACGCCTTGTTTATACCTAAATTACCAAGAATCATTAACCCACTTTGCATTGCCCATTAAAGGAAGGCTGTTGCAAGTTTGTTGAACCTTGTTTTCCTGTGCTAAAGTTGCGATAAAGAAATTTGAAAGCACACAAGGTTATGGCGCAATATCACTTATACTTGGTTAATTTGAATGAGCAAAAACAAATAATGACATAAGAAGTTTGGTGTTTGCATCTGTGTGAGATTAGTTGATAAGCTGTTAAAAAGGGAACAATATTAATCATGTTACAAAATGTGATGCTGAAATCTTTGTGAGACACAGTAGATGAAAAAAACAACTACAAAGCCGATATTTTTTTTTTATTATTCATAATTTTTTTAAATTTCAGGGTGAGGAGCAACTGGGGTACTCAAGGACAAGGAATCTAATTTTTTCTCTATCTGTACTTGTGTGCCACCCCTGCAGAAAGCAATCTGTTTGAGAAGGAGACAGAGAAACAGATAGAGGAAGAACAAAAAGGAAATGTGTAGAGAAACATATGGAAAACGAGTGAGCAAATTACTACTGGTGAACAAGATTTTGTACTAACAGCTTGATATTACCCTCCAAAACCATGCACACACTCACGCGTGCTCACACACATGCACACATACATACACACCATCATTCATCCAGATACTGCCTGAGGGCTGACTTATTCTTCTCACATTGCTACATGCACTCTCATAATGAGACACACAAGCTTGAAGGCTCACTAAAGACACCTACAGCTTTGCAAATACCAAGACATTAAAAGGGATAGTTCGCATGTAGTCATTACTGAGAGGAAGAAAGAAAAAAAAGGGAGAGGGGTAGAAAGAGGGGGTGACAATAAAATCATAGAATGACATAGGGAAGGGGAGATTCATGGCACATATTTTCCTTTTCCTTTCATATTTTCATTTCATCTTCAGCAATATCTATCCTCACATTGCTTCACAGCAAGTAAATAAATCAAAAGGCAGAAAACCTACAGGTTGGAGAACAGTAAACATTACAGGGTGGAGGAGAGCTACTGATTGTTTCAAAAAGTAGCTGTGGCACAGAAATCCAACACAAACAAAGGCTATTTTCACATTTGCAGGTCTTAATGCTTAAATTTTAAAAGTCCTCGGTAAGTGGTCGTGAGGTGACACGCATGTGTCGAGAAAAGCCCAACGTCATGCAGTGTGTAGCGTGCATCATTTGTTTGTGTATCAATTTGGAAGTACTTGCATGGTTATGCCAAATTGATGAATGAAATTATTTGATATTGCCATGAATCCATATTGCCACGCTCCCCTGTTACCTGAGCAGAATTGTGCCATTAGTCTCACTTCTGTGACGTCAAAGTCGGATAAAATGCAACAAGACTGTTTATACTGGGGTCACTTCTAAACAGCTCAAATATATATCAGATCTAGAACTACGCAGAAAAGTGGCCTGGGTCGGATAAAATAAATAAAAAATTAAATCAGATTTTATTTTTTAAATCAGCATCCGTATCATAGAAAGCTCAACGTTAAATCGACTGTTCCTTCTGCTACTGACATGGACCAAACAGTCAAAAGACAATGAAATATTTTCTGGCACATTTCTTTGTGTGTGTGTGTGTGTGTGTGTGTGTGCATGCGTGTGTTTTTAATTAGGCCCTCTGGTAAGTTAAAGACCAAAATAATTTCTTGGGCCATATATGGATTTACACTGATATTTAAGCTTTTTTAAGGGACGATTTCCTGGAAAAGGTTAATTTCTTACTGTGTCATGTGTCAATAACAGTAAGTACAATCATAAAAAAAAAGACAACCTGATAGAAACTGCAGAAAACCACTTAAAAGTGTTGTGTGACAGCTAATAAGTCATTACAATCTATTTTTCATGCTGAAGATGACTGCAAAGAGCGTCTTCAGAAAGTCAGGAAATTAGGAGCTGTCTATCTATCTGTGCTGCTTGTAGGCAGATATCAGCAGGTATTTATTCAACCTGAGATAAAGAGATAATGAAAGGGTGAAAACAAGGCACTTCCTCAGAATTCAACAAAGATCAGAGCATTGTTGGACTTTCCTGCAAGTGTTTCATTAATTTGTTAACAAGCAAATTATACAAATACTACTTCTACAAAAACAGAACATATTTCGTAAATAATATTGCTGCTTTTGTTTTAGCTTCTCTCTGCAATCTTATTAATATTAACAGAAATGTCTAATAATTGTCTCTCAGTCAGCTTTTTAAAAATATTTATGATATGCTTAAGTTTATTGCCAAGTGTTGGAAAGTTGGTTGGTTTTGGAAACAAACTAGAACTGAGTTTAGGTATAAATCAACTCATTATTACTAGTGACAACTCTAGCAACTTTTTCTTGTGTTATTGAAAGCACATATTGTTTACTTTTTCTCAATCCCCCGTACAAAAGAACACACAGCTGCAGTCAGAGCAGGAGATATTTACCTCTACTAGAGGTGACAGACTGAAAATGAAACGTGCTGACACTGGCTGATCCCTTCCTGGCTTACCATCATATATTAATGCCTATTAATGAATAGTGTGGACAAAAACATTTTTAAAGTGAAAAGTACTGTTAAAAATTTTTTTATTTCACATGCTGTTGGAATAGACAACAGGTGGAAATTATAGGCAATTAGCAAGACACCCCCAATAAAGAAGTGGTTCTGCAGGTGGTGAC
>JBAMHW010000019.1:17117677-17137223 GCA_037177495.1 Rhadinocentrus ornatus
ACTTCCTTAAAATATGCAAATAGGTACTACGACTTATTGCAGTTTAGACAGTTGTTGCGATATGTATATTGCAAAGGTTAGTATTGCGATGAAGGTAAATTTGCAATATATTGTGCAGCCCTATAATGAATGTAACTTTGCTACTAATTCAATACCCATTCAATGCAATGACATGTATAATTAAAATGACCAAAAAGGTAATAATCTAAAGCCAGAAAATCTCTATATTTGACATTCCACTGGTTTCAATAATGAGTAGAGAATTTGAAAAACTCCTTCAATTACTCTTACTAAACGCATATCTAGTAAAAGACACCCGCAAAAAGCCAAACCCCCATCCCTGCTCCCCACTCTGAATGAATCGTTTCTTGTCTCTGAACTGATGGAGCGATAAAGTTGGTTTAAACAGCCGTAGACACACCGGCACACACAGTTAAGGCAGGAACATGTGTTTTACATCAAGAGCTCCCAGCTATACAAGAGCTAATGTTACCAGCTGTGTGTGCATGCGCGTCCATGTGTCAGAACAGGGGTGCAACATGTCTTTGCAATCTTCTATCAGTTTTTAATCTCCCTTCGGCAGAAAAAGGGAGAGAGAAAGAGGGAGAAGCACTCAGTGAAAGAAAGTGATAACCGCAGAGCGAACAAGAAGGGGGTGGAGGGGGCAAATTTATCCCCAATCTCTCGATCCTCCCATTATTCATTTTGTTTTGCAAGGCTCTTTGGCTTTTTCCTTGCCTCAGGCGGAGTGCGAGCGAACAAGCAGGACTCTCCTACTTTGGTTTACATGTTTATGTCTGTGAAAGGGGGGTGGGTGGGGTGGGGGTGTTTGTGTGATTTAATTCTTATTGTCTGAATACTGTGGGAGTCTACGACTTTCATTTTGGCTTCTTGACTTACATTGCTGTGTTGCAGGCAGAAATGTCAGAATTCATTCCTCACTTGCTGCTTTCACACTACTCAACAGTTATTATTTAGCTTGGAGTGGTTGACTTGTTGAGTTTGTTTAGGCCCTCCACGGTGTTGCTGCTGCCCAGTTTGCAAAGCTGTAGCCTCTGTAATGTCCAGGAAATAAGTGGATGCAAACATGGAAGCCCTGTAATAACGTCTTAGCCCATGAACTCCCTGTGCTAGTTTAGCTGGAAACTGAAACTGGATCTCAATCAAAATCTTATCATCTAATTCTTTTGTCCAATAACTGTGTGCAGAAGTGTTTAACTCCTTCGTTTTAACAAGAACTAAGAAGGTGAAAGTAAAATCTTCATCACTAAATACATTACAAACTGCCCAATTACAGTAAATGACTAAAAGCTTTTCTCTTGCGTTTGGCCTACGAATTGGATCATGACTTATTGCTTGGAGGAGGTAATGCAATTTGCACCTTATTGTGGAGAAGGTTTCAGCCTAGGGTAAATGTGCAAGTGAGAAGGCTTTTGGGACTCAAGACGGTCTCCAGTTTTGGGCAACAAATACATTTCAGAAAATGGTTAAAAGTAAATGATAGTAATGTCTACTTTATTTATATTCTGGAGTTGGTTTGTCATATTCTTAGAGTACAAAACATACATTTTAACATATGTGATGAACTTTCCAAACATACTGGTTTAAATATTTAAGTTCAAAAACAAGTTTTCGCCATGTTGGCCTCTCCGAATCTCAAGTGATCATATTTTTAACAAGAGGGTATAAACATACATCATCTACTGACATGTTCATCCCAATTACAAAAGAGGTTTTAAAGTTGGCACATTGCAGATGGGATTTGTACCTGAGCCGGCTGCATTGAGAAGCTGTTTTTTTCTGTTCATGAGGTGCCCGCTCAACCAGCTGGGCTAAACATTGCATCCTCTGACCATCAAAATGTGACTTTGGGTTGTCCTGACAACTGTAACTCTTAGATATTGCATTTTGTCTCTCGTGCTGTAGAAATTGTGTTTTCTTGTCATCACAGACTCTGTTGAACAGCTAAGTCAAATACTATTAAACGTTTTGTTTCTTCTTCTTTCTGCCAGAACAGAAACACGAAAAATAGGCTGCTGAGACCAGTTCTGACCAAGTGAATCTACTTGACTTGTAAATGAGTTAACCACCAGAATAACTTAAAATATCACATAGTGTAAGGTCAGCACAGGAAAACTCCTCCACAAGATTTCAACATTATGCATCACAACAATATTCAGCTTTGTGGGCTCCGGGGGCAAATGTGATTTACTGCTTACTCTTGCTTATTGCAGAAACACTGCTTCTGAACATTGGCCAAGTCTGGGTATATGTGTGTGCGCGCACACTTTCAGACCTTATTAGGTTGTACTTGTGGTGATGCTTAACCCCACTCAAGAGTTTGGCAGCTGCTCCCTTTCTCTCTCTGTCTGCCTTTATTTGCCTCCCCTGAGTTTTCTCTGTCCTCAAATCGTTGTCGTCTCCCTGCTCTCTCCGCTGGTCTTCTCTTTCCTTCCCTTGTCCACTGCTCCCTTGGTGGTCTTCAAGTAATATAAAACTTGTTTCCTGGCTAAATTACAAATAATAGGATTTAAACAATGATGATCTTACACATATGTCTGCAAGGTGTGTGACGGCTTATATAACAGAGTACTGTGTGTGCATGCTTAAAGCATATTTATGTTTATTAACTGCTTCCGCTGTCCATTTCCTACATATAAACAATAAACACTGAACATAAACAGCGTTAACATGAATGCAGAAAAAGTAATTAGCGGATAATCCCAGCTGACAACAAAATTGGATCTTATTTCTGGTAGATTGGAGTATAAAATATTATAATTCTGTTTAAGACAAACTATTTCCCCAAGTTCTGCAAACACTGCTGTGCTGAACAAAAATAATGTGGAGTAAAAAAATAAAGACAGCAGTAAGCAGATGGGTGATAAACAAATTTAGCCAGTATATGTGAAAACTGAAATAAGTAGAGATTTTTTCACTTAACTTTGACTGCAAAACAAATATTTGTGTGCAGAACTTCAACAAAAAAAAAAAAGGACATTTAACGGTTTGTGGGCTGCAGTAAGTTGATGAATTTTGTCTCTACTTATCAGGTCTGTTTAACAAACAAGGTTAAATAAAGCTTTTTATTACCTAAACTGCCTGACTTTGTTTTGAGCAAAGATTTAGTAATTTAACTAACTGGACTAATATTATGTTTCTTTCATTAACAAACCTGGTGACCAAAACTAAACTGTAAGATCTAAGAAGTGGTAAACGTTTTTATCATTTTAGAACAAGAAGACTTAGAGACTAAACGTATTTATTCCACTGTTTTTCCCCATCAGTCTTACAATTATTATCAGCAGAGTCGACAGATCTCTTGGCATCAATGCAGCTCTGAGGAGCAGCTTTGAGAGGGAGAGTTATTCTTAATCAGTGAGCCGTGTTAGATCAAAGGAATAACATGGATCCACTTTCAGAGAAGAGTTTCTTTCCAAAACGAGTTTGATTATCTCAGTGACCAGAACCCAAAGTACATGAATTAACTCTGGACTGGAAATGGATCCTATCTGACTTGGCTTAGATATCGGAAAAAAAATATTCTGTTACAGTTAGAGAGATGGCTCATGGCTCCAACATTCCTGGGAGAGTAGGAGATAAGAGCGTTGTAATTGTGTTGATCTTGAACGAACAGACTTATGAGGCCAGTTTCTTTGCTTTCCTCTAATGAGTAACATAAACATGGACTACAGTTACAGTCAGATGCTGTATTAGTAAAACTGTGTGTACTTTGTGAGATCTGACTGAAGTAGAATCATAAAGATAACTTTGAAAATAAACAGACTCAAGGACATAGAAGCACATTGGTTTTTGAGAGAAGCAGACAGACACATAAACAAGGGCATGCATGCATGCACGCACCCATTGTGTGGCTGCACCTGGTCTATTAAAGAACAGGATAGATGGGACTCGGGGACCCAACTGTGTGAATGTTTTTGTCAGCATGAGTGTGTGGACAACCTCAGAAGCCAAACATCTGCAACAATGACGCACCTTCAAGTAAGAGTTCACACAATTTATGTAAATGTGCATAACCAAGATACATCATTTTTAACCTGATGTTTAACAACACATGCAGTGTACTGTCCTACAGTTCCCAGCTTTTGCTTTTCTCCCTGTAGATTTTTTCCAACTACAATCACCCCCCAAGAAAAAAAAAGCTTACTGATTACTGAAAAAAAGTAATCATCCCCTCCAGATAATTAATTAATTAATTATTCTTAAGTATCCTAATAATTGTAATAAATTTAACTAAATTGACTGCATGGTTAGGTGATATCTTCCAACCGGCCACCATCGGTCCATTAACTAGCAACTGCATAGCGGTAGACATGTAAAGTTCACAGATAGCAGGGCAAGTAGTTCCCACATCCAACGTGGTATTTTCAGCCAAAACATACCCTTTTTGGTTTTATTTTGGTTTAAAATGGGAAAAAACAAAAGATCTTAAAGTAATTTGCCACCTTTGCAAACAAACAATGCTGTTAAAAAACTTTGACAATACAAATTATACCCTAGCATGAAAATCTGCACATGATTTGAACTGAACTGATCCCTTTAGAGCAGCCTTTTTCAAATTGGGGGTCCTGACCCGCATGGGCGTCCCAAAATAATTTAAAGATAATCGCCAGATTTACACACCTCATCTTCTAAATACAGTTTATTCCATATAGTTTTTGGTGGTAAGAACTTGAAACTTCGCCATCAAAGGATGGAATTTGAATTTAATAAAAAGTAAGTGAAGGTTTGTGTGGTTATGTGTCTCTTATTCATCTAAAAACAGACTACAGTTTCATATTTTTCCTTCATCCCACTGGCTCAAAAACTCATCCATCATAGGGAAAGGATGAGTGAGACACTATTCTGTTCACTAAACAGCTTCTTTCCTTTGCCACCATGTGTTAAATGAAACCATAAGCATCTGGTAACACTGGACAGAAATAGTTCAGAGAAAATCTAATGGAAGTTTGCAGACACAGACGTAGTTGATAAGTAACAATGAGCTCAAAATGCCATTTGAGCAAACTCAGTGGATCTTAGCAAAACTTAAAACCTGACAAAAACAATGCTCTTGCGACACAACCAAACTGCAATATATTTAGCTTCAGCTCTCCTCACCAAGCTATACAGGACAAGTAACACAGTACAGTACCCAGGACAGTAACACAATATGAGTCGATATAAATACTCTAGGAACAAGTCCCCAGCAGTTGAAGCTGTGTTAAGTTGTGTCGAGTCCTGTCGTGTTGTACAGCCTGAGAGAGACAGAAAGAAGGAGAACAAAAGAGAAACGGTCTTAAGGGAAATTGAGTGTACAAGATGCATCATGCCAGTGGAGGAGAATTCATAAACACGCTTCCACAGAGAAACACACACATGCATACACTTGTGGAGAATCCGTAATGAGTGAAGACCCAATAGGGGACACAAAGGGGGAGACAGACAAAAAAAAGGGGAGGAGCTATGGGGGAAAAGACAGAGTGAGAGGGAAAGAGATGCATTTTTCTTTAGTTTTTACCCCTTATCAAGGATGCATGGCACTGTTTATGTGTGTGTCTATTACAAGTTTGAGGTTGAATATATGTTTCCACTGAGAGGAGTTAAGAGCTAAAATCTCCACTCTGCATTCCATTCAAACACAGACACACACAGACACACAGACACACAGTGTGATGGCGCTATCTGCCGCACGAGCTCATGCCCAGGGCAATCTTACTACCTTGCCAAGAAAGCCTTCGGCCGCCAAGGTTACCATGGCATTGCCTCTTCACAAACACACACACATGCATGCATACACACTCCTTCCCTCTCTTTTTCTGTCCCTCTCATGCACACCGAAGCAGGGTGTGACTGGATGTCCTTAAGAGAAGTGGATTAAAGTGTCAAAATGACTGGTAGAGCATGCGTGTGTACGTGCATATAATGTATATCTTTTTAGAGAATGTGTGTGTGTGAGTTTATAAATCTGAATATGGGAACTGTACCTTCAGATTCTTTTAAAATCTACTTTTCTTGTTGTAAATGAGGTGTGGCATTGCCATCATGATTTCTATCAGCAGTAATGAAACTTTATCCAAACAGAAAATATGTTGAACAATTTGAGGGTGTATTCCAGACCTATTTGGCCAACGTCCTGCAGGTTTTTGATCATTCCCTGCTGCAAAACACCGACTCAAATGAATGGGTCGTTTAAAGATGCATTACTTAACTTTTGCCATTTTCTCAGCCCCCTATCGACAGCTAATTCGGAATCCATCTTGCGTCCTACCTGTACTGTGAGCGCTTTAGTTGAATCTCTTGCTCTGTTGTTTCATCTCCTCTTCCGATAATGTCTGATGTTTCTTTGCTGAATCAGCCATGGCGGTTTGTTTACATCTGCTTGCTAGCATGTGATGCAGGTGAAAAGCAAAACCCAGCTGCTGAGCAGCGACAGCTTCGAAAATGCACATAACAAATGTCCTTGTGCCATTAAACGAGTCTGGAATGCAGAGTTTTAAGGTCGAAGAGTTATGGATTGGGCCTTTAAGAGGCCTGGGCAGAACTAGAACACAAGCTGATGGAGAACCATTTGATTTCAATCAGGTGTGTTGCATCAGGGAAACATACTAAAACCTAAAGGACACTGGCCCAAGGGGTTTTCATTCAGGGAAACAAGCATGCGCTAATGCAAACTTGTTCCTGATGTACTGTGAACGTTTCATGGAATTACTACAGAAAGTGTAAAGGACAAAAAAAATAAATAAAAAAATACAGCATTATTTTATGTTTAATAATGTGAGTAATTTTTTTACAGGCAAAACAGTGTTTAGCTATGGTGCTTTAATTGAAAAGGACAAGACTGGAAGTAAAGATCTGTTTTACACCTATCGATGGATGGTAAAGGTTCAATCACACAACAGGGCTGCACAATATATATAAATGTGTCATTATCATAATATAAACACATATAATGTCAATAAAAGACTGGCCTGCAGTAAATGGTAGACTGTCTTTACAGAAAATCTGATTTTGTATTAATGAGGGCTACATTTCATTGCATGTTGCACGTTTTCTTAATATGATGCAGTCTAAAACTTTTCCCACAAACTCTTTATATGAAAGTATCCCGAAGTGTCTGGCATCAGACTTCTGGGCCCTGTGGGGTGAAGGGTTTGGGACTTTGTTCATTGGGTTTGGTTTCCCATAGATGCTATTAAATCTGGTATATGGTATATGAAGAGTTTGAAGACCGTCTTAACACCCCATTACTTGTTGTGCTTTTGGATTCCTTCTTGAACAGGTTCTGCAGGAATTTCACTGTTGTCCTACTGGCAGAGACTGATTCTGCATTCATTTCAAAGTGTTACTGATTACCTTTCAAGCCTAAAACGACATTGCCAGACATGTCTCACACTTACTGGCGTGATATATGACTTTCCCACCACTAAGAAATCCACAGATAGTGCTCTACAAAGTATTCCCAGATCACAGTATATGACAAAGGGAGATTAGGCTTTTTCCACTAGAGCTCCCACCTTGTCAAACTCGCACTACATCTCTAGCTAACATAAAAATCAACCGTAAAACTTTCTTTTTAAAAACAGTCTTTGGTAATGTCAGCTACATAACACATCTTATTAATGTGTTTTTTGAGCATGTGTCTGCTCTTACTCACCTCATCCCTACTTTTAAAGCACTTTATAACTTTAAGTGCTATACAGATAATACTATAATTATCTCTTCATTTATTCGCCAATCGGCCCAAAAAATTTAAACCCTTGACAGGTAAAGTGCTCATCCTGTTATCATGACAAGGTTTAAGTAGAAAAACCTGCATCCTGACACTAACTTGGATGTAACTTTGACACCTCACTTGGTACGTTATAGCCTGGATTGATGGATAATTAATGCACCTATTTAAATAATTCACCAAACTTTTCTAAATTTATATACATATATTTTGTTTTTGCTCTAATTGATCAAACAACACCAGTTACCTTTGCCACAGCTCTGATTGAGGTCTCATTTTGTGAACAAGTCTCAGATTAAAAGTAGAGATAAGGGAAGAAAAGTCATCGGAGAGAGCCAGGAGACAGGAGGAAGGGGGAATGCAGGCAGGGTTTTCAAATTAACTATTGGTCAGGGGTCAGATGGACATTTAATCTAACCAATCAGCTTCCTAATTACACAAGCGCTGCCAGATTGGCATATCCTACGCATCTGTGCGTGTGTATGTGTGTGTGTGGTGCTGGCTAGAGTTGCGTGTGGAGGTCTTGTTGTAGCAAAACGAACATCTGGCCCCAATACTGGTTCCATGTGTGAACACATACTCTTAAATCTGCATGCATGTTTGCGTGCACGGAGCACACGTTCACAAAGACATACACACTGTAGTGAACTGATCCTGCTTTACAGAGGCACGCATAAAGAAAAGTCTACTTAAACCGAGGGACTGGAGGTGCAAGCCGTGGCAGAAAAACAGAGGAATGGGAAGAAAAAAAGAAGGAAAAAAAAAAACACACACTTTCAGTTGTGTGTGTGTAAGCTGATTGTAACAGTAATTGATGTAAACGTCTAAATTACAGTTAGGAGCTAAAATAACCACTGTGTTTTACCGTTGCCATGTCGACATGATGAAAAACACCTGGCTGTTCTGCTGGTGGGGAGTGTGGAACATGTGTGTCATGGGCGCCCAGCTGAACCAATGAAAATGCTGCGTGACTAAGCGACATGTGTCTGAACAAATGAAATACTGCAATAAGATGATATCCAAGCACACAGCATGCTAGGCCCAAACCAAACTCATTATGACATTACATGACATTATAGGGTATAAATGAAAAGGAAAAAAAAAGCAGTTGGTTCTGTTTCTTCTGTAAATCATTTTAAATCGACATTCTTGTAAAACCATCAGAAAGCTGTATGCAAGCTATCAGTTTTCCCTCTTTTGTGCCAAACAGTTGCAGGTTGTCATAAATCCGAGCATTTACAGAGTGCCAGTAAAGTTCAGATTATTTCTAAAAGATCTTCTTTGATCTCTCATTGATTCCAGAAGAAAAAAATGCCCCATTTTGCTTTCTGTTCTAAGAAGGAAGGTCTGTAAACTCAGCAGTAAACCAGGCGCAAACAAAGGCCAGTTTATGTTTGTCAGTTTGCATAGCTCTAAGCTGTCTCAGAGTGAAGGATTATGGGAATTAAATCTAAACCAAGTTACAGACACAAACTGGGCAATGATGAATACTGGTTTGGATGAGGTTGGTTTGAGCTGGAAGTGGAACAGCTAAAGCACAAAATCTAGCTACACAGGTGGAAGAGCATCTGCAAAGCTCTGCAATGCACCGGTAGAGGTGGAAAGCCCCATCATACCAGGACCTTAAGCTTTCCATGTCTTCGATGAGTGAGACACATGGGAAATGATTTTAAACTTTCTGGTTAATGGGACATCTGACTAATCAGGGCCCTGCCCTGCTTCCACAAAGTAACCCAAAGAAAACCCACATTGTTAAATCCCAGGATTTCAAAAGCGATTTACTGCACTTTTCTGTGAACGATACACTTTCAGAAGTGGTATGATGTTGCAAAAAAATTAAAATCTTAATGTTTCCCAAGCACCATCAGAGGGAGTGAATTACTTTTAATCTTTATTCCAAAATAAATCAGAATCAGACAATTAAAAGCACAATTGAACAGAGGATTACCATCACAAGCGAACGCGTGCCAATTAAATATGCAAACACTTAATGTGCCAATAATGCCAATCTGTGACTTTTTTCGAATGCAGTCGTGTGTGAGCGTGGCATGTGTGGTATTACCTAGAACAGACCTAAGTGTGGTTAAAATGGTATCATTTGTTATTCAAGCTCAATGTAATGTTCCTGGCAGACAGACTGCTGTGGACTGTCACACAGAGTAAAGCCACATGCCATCATGGCACATAATTACATATGACCTTATCTACCAATATTTCCATATACAGACACTAAAAAAAAACAAAAAAAAAACACCTTAAGTTAAAGTTACTGCAAACAGGTCGTATGATTTTGTTTCCATTACATTAAATACAGCCAGTCTTTTATACACTGAGCACACACACACACACTTGCACTTATTCGTTTAATTTTTTTTTCTTTCCAGTATGACTGTGTTTATTTGAGTCTGTGTCCTGATGGGAAATGTGACTGCTGCACAAACAAACCAAACCGCCTAGAACAGGCAACTCTGTCTGAGAGTGTGTGAATGTGTTTCCGACAGACGGACTGCGCGAATATCAGCGTGATTTCTTTTTTTTTGTTTTCCATGTGCACATGCACACAAGCTCAAACACTTCAACTAGAGAGAGAAAAGGAGGCACTTTTCACCCCATCCTTAAGAGGCACCATAAGAGACACTGAGCATCTTCAGCAGGGCATCTTCATCTATGGGCAGATTTTTTTAAGGATGTCTGTAGAAAATGTGCCTCAGAGTTCAGCCTGATCTCAGCTGTACTGCCATATCGATGTTTAACGGCTGGTGGGCCGGTCAATAGCTAGCAGCAGATAGTACAGAGGTAGTTGCTGGCATATGCACTTTACAAGCACGGCGCTGCTTGCCTGACACAGTAAAGAGAATCAGCACACAGCAGCAAGTCACGAATCTGAACTAACTTTCTCTCCGAGTGATCGTCTTGCATGTAAATACAGCCTAATCAAAGCACAGCAGATGTTTGGGGGTGATTTTCTCAGAGGACAAGGTAGATGTAAAAAAATTTAAAAATAAAAATCTGTGAATGTAGTCTGACATGACTGTTTGTCATAACAGACCACATTTTGTAACAGCGCATAAATGTTTTATGAGCAGATATTAGCTGACAAGAAGCAGAAAATAAAAGCTTAACTTGATCACATTATGAATTTACCAGCAGGTATATCTTGTCTAATGTGCAGGAATTTCTCTGGACAACAAACTGTTATTGACTATTCTTATCCAAGATCAGGCTGAGAATTATAAAATGCGGCTTTTTGATGTCTGTCATCATTCAGCTGTGAAACTACTGCGCAGGGAATCCTCATTCCTGACTATGCTTCATTTTGCAAACTCAAAACATATCACACTTGTGTCTGTTCTCACTATCAAAGGTTTGATGGACTTCTCTATGGCTGAAAAGAAGTCATCACACACAACTGATTTTAAAGCCCTGATATGGCTGCACATAGGCAATATTGATATTGCAAAGACATTTTGGTTTGAATTAGGTCAAGAACTAAAACAACCATATAAAGTTGCAGGACGCTGTGTTTTTATGGATGTTCTACAGCTATCGATATGCACAGGAATGCAGCCCGTGTTAATGCACAATATATTGAAGCATTTGTTTATGTATCTTGAGGCAATGCTCAATATTGCAGATTGTATGTTTTTTTCGGTTATGATGTGGTGCTAATGTTTTAGCTTTCACATCTTTACTCTTATTAAAATCTACAACAAAACAACACAAACCAGTAATTAGTTGCCTGAAATAATAAATATGGATATACAAAAAATGGAAGAACTAGTGAGTTTTAGGAACTCTGCAATTGCAAAGCAAATAAACTGCAAACTGCCCGAAAATGTATGCATTTGTTCTTAAATCTCTCGTTTCCCATTTCAGTGAGATTGCTGTATTGAATAAAACATGGATCAAATATACCGTCAATTATGAGCCTATTACTAAGGTCCACCTCATATCTTCCTGGAAATTTTTTTTTTTATTATTGCTCTCAGCACAGCTTTTCTGACAATTAAAATTAATCACTTTTTAGTCTTATTTTTACAGCTTTTTCTAAATGTGTGCTGGTTCTACAGTTCAGAGGTATCAGTAAAACTTAAGTGTGCTTTAGGTGTAAATTGTAGAACAAATTGTTCAGGTACTACAAAATATAATAGGCTTTAAACAGATAAGATTCACTTAGAAATACAGATTTTTTTTACAGGAACACAGTTCTTGAGCATAAGGCACACAAACGAACAGTGTTCCACACACACATGCACACTCACACACAGACAACCATAAGCTCTGTCATTTCCTGCAGCGGATATAAAGTGATGTCAAATTATCAACATGGCAAATAAGTTGAATTTGTGCTTTAATTTCCCTACAAAAAAACACACTCCGGCAGAATGCAAATGCAGATTTGTTGCACGTGGTAACCAACACACACACAGATGCATCCCTGAATTGACATCATTAATTTACACACAAACAGCACAATATCAACTAATGAGAACTACATGGAAATACAGCTGTGTGTGTGTGTGTGGTTTTTGCATGTGTAAACATAATTAGCTCCATCAGGCAGAAATGTAAACGAGAGAAACTTAAATGAAACTCTTCTGTGATCTGCTGAAAGCACACAATCCCATGTATCTTTTTTTGGTTGTCTTTCTCCCGTTTTCTCTGTTGACTCATGTTATTGAATTCCACGCACGGGCCTCCTGAAACCCCAATGGTTCATGTCTTAGTACTGCATTATGGACACATGAGATGAACACAATTATACTGTGTTTGTAAGATCAGATCCAGAAATTCTCCCTCTCCCCGCTTGCGTCCATTTACCCTCTCTGCTGTCCTAGAGGTGGAATTCCTTTTGAATTTGAAATCTGTAATCTATTAGATGTACCAAATCTTCTGCCGATTCACATATGTTTAGAGATATCTGCATGTGTTCACATATGTTTGGCTCAAAGGCGAACCTTTCTCAGCCCTATTTCATTTAGGCCACCATTACTTAAAAGTCTGTCTCATTCCATTTATAAACTAAAACATCAACCAAGCCCTCTCTTTTCATTCAGTCTCTAAACTTCATCCCATTTCAATCCTTGTCTCATACATTCAGACATAAAAAACCTAAATTTTAGACAGAGAAAATATGTTAAATGCAAAACTGAAACAAGCCAGTAGTGAAGTGAAAAGTCTCAACAAGGCAGCACTGTGCAACAATTACAGATCAGGCCCTTCAAAAGGAAAATATTCTCTCCTCCCTGGAAAGCAAAAGGCATCGCATGGCAGCATACTAAGAACTCAGATTCACTGTGTGTATATATGCATGCCTATCCTCGTGTGTGAGCGTGTGCGCACTGGAATGCATTTATGTGTGTGAGCTGTGCATCAATCCCTTTGTATCGGGTGAGTTGTCCTTTGAGGAAAAGGAGGGAAATGAAAGAAAACGAATAAAACGAGAGGAGGAGAAACGGATCGATGCAGCAGAGAATAGAAAGCACAAGTGAGGATGAGGGGAAACGTACGCAAACACCAATGCAGAGCCACGCAGACGGGCACAAAATGAAAGCACACTCGGACAAACCCAGGTGGAGATTAGATATGACTTTGGGTATTTGTTTCTGCTTTTGTCTCTTTTTAATCTCTCACTTCCTTCCTGCATCCTCCCATCACATGTTTACAAAGAGTCCATTTTTTTAAAAAAACAAAAAAACTAAGAGTCAATTTGTATTTTGGACATTTTCACTTACACTACATCAGTCTCTGCCCTCAAAGGTTTAATTTAGATTTAATTGAATGTAGGCATCTTGTGTGTGTGTATCATGATAAACAGTAGATGTGTGCTTGTGTGTTCTAAACTGTTTAAGATGCTTTGCATTGATGCCTTTCCTTAATCCTTCCCAGTAATGATTCAACTCCACCCTATCTGTGCATGTGGTACATTAGTTTTTCTGTACGATAGCTCATGTCATGGAAACTGAGAATAAATGCTGTGCTGTGTGGGTGAAAGATGGCAGCAAAGGCCATATCTTACAGAGCTAGTGAACAAAGAGGCCATGTTCAAGTTTTCCTTTATTAAAATACTTTATCTTGTACTCTTTGCTTCTCTCTTAACCTCACCCACAAACGTTTTCTTATTGATTGCTTATGAATATATGGAATCTTTCAGGGACACATCTAACACAGACATGGGTTAAATCAAGTGTAAGCGAATGTCTTCACAAAAAAAAGATGCATGGGCTTTAGCCCTAACTGATCTGCTGACAGGTGTGCCATTATAAATTCAGGACCCAAGAATTAAAACAGCTCTGCCACAGACCCTCTTCTGGCATCAAAAAGCTGTTGTCAGTATTCACTAACGAGGCTCAGAGGAAAGTTAATGTTTAAACGGAGTAGATCGAATGATTTTCATGCCTGGTCCTGTTGCCTACTCCAAACTAAATGACACCTCTATATCCAAGATATATATATATATATATATATATATTTATTGTATTGCACAGCTATTAGTAAAGTACCCATGCTAAATGGCTAAGACTAGCCCAAAGTCTTGTGTAAGTCAGTGAGTAAAACAGTAAACACAATAATGGTTTGGCTTCCTGTTAGGGGACCACTGAAGAGAGGGATCCACATGGTAAAGAGTTGGTTGGTTAAACAAGGACTACTGTTCTCTGACATTCTGCCTATGAAGCATCCCGTCTCCAACCATAGCATTAGGAGATGCTGTGGACACGTGTAACCTGTGTAAACAAACAAAATGTTCACGTATGCTTGTTTCCATGAACACTGTGGGTTGTATGTTAATTTAATTATTTAGGCTGATAAGGTTTTGCTCTAAAAATGTCACAATTTAACTTAGTGAGCACACTGAAAACATACTGTAAATTCACAAAGATGACATGTCTTCTAACCAATGTGATGTATTCTGACTTCTTATTTCATAGCAGAGGCTTTTGGGGTATTTATGGCGCACATGAGGCGAGGTGAACAGATTCACCTCTCCAAAGAAAACCTTCTTAAAGTCAGTCATGTTGCATAAACGATCCGATGTGGATGATGTGTAGTTAATCTGATAAGATGTTGGAAGTTAATTGTGGCTGGAAGACATCATGGGAAGAGCATGCAGTGATTCTTTATACCTGTTCAGATCTGAGGCCCAGTTTGTGGATACAATAGCAACTATCCACCATTCATATGCTGGCAGCTCTGGCTTTCCGGTACCTTCACCTGGGATAAGTCCTCCACATTTTCTATTTTTCCGCAAATGTATACCTCTTTAGGGTAGACAGCATTGACTGTCTGACTTACATCCCATCATTTTCCATGCGTTACTGAACTTGAGGATCTTTAAAATTTGTGATCAGCACATCTCATTAAAGTTCACCTTGTTTGGAGCATAAAAAAATCCCTTTGCACAAAATTAAAAGCTTAGCCTAGCTTTGGATAAAAACTGGGAAGAAGCCTCTTTTGGGCTAAAGTGAAAAGACATTTACTATCAGCTCTAAATATCTGCTGATTCTATCCAGAAAGAAAAAGGGAAATCTATCATCAAGGGAAAGTTTCATGTTTATTTTTCTCTATCAGGGAAAAATTATTAAAGTTTTAATGTTTCTTTAAAACACACTTATCTGTAACTCTCCACATCTCGTTCCTCATTCAGGCATGCGTTTTTTTTTAATAATTTATTTTATCGTTAGACTACTGCTGTCTCACTGAGACACACAGCCCCACCCACAGTAATGAGTGAACCTCGTGCTGCCCCACCCTGCTCAGTCTGCCAAGTTACTGCCAACACCTCACGCAGGCACACAAATGCACACATGCAACAGGCCACACCACAGCTGTACAAAGAAGCCATAGACTCATACATCGATGTGTGTATTCACACTCCAGCCCTCTCACACTCCACTACTACCACTTACATAGACCCCTGTCAGTCCCTAAACATCACACACACACACACATAGCTTATTCTGAACTAATGTGATCAGAGCAAATAAGCTCTGTGGCGATGGTGAACCACAGTCTATTCCTGCCAGTCTATGACATCACTGTGAAGTGAAAGGCATTGTGGTCCACAAAGTAGGGTGAGGGAGCTGAGTGACAGGTGGTAACCATGGTAACTGTCAGTTTGCCCCCTAGTTGCTATAACAACATGGAAGTTTTTAAGTTTTGTGAGTTAAATTCTAATAAAAACAAAAAACTAAAGATGAATGTAGTCGGTGGGAAAAGAAATTAAGTCATACAGTCATACCAAAAACAGATACGAATACCCGCGTGCATGAGGAAAAACTTGCATGTGCTTTGCTAGCAAGCATAAATTTACATAAACCCTCTAAATACGATAAAAGAAAAACTGTTTTCATTGTAGAAGCTCTCTGCATGAGATCTAATCCTCCTATTTGATTCAAAAGGAAGATGATTTGCGGATGAAAGTGTATTAATAGAGGCACTTGACTAATGCTCACAGCAGGTAGGATGTGGATATAGAATCCGATCTACAAAAGCCTTTATTCACAGAGCCTCGGCTAAACACTTATGTCTGGGTGTAAATGAGACAAAGAAAATAGATAAGGCTCCATGAGGAAAAAAGATCCATATTTAATGAAGAAAGTGCGTGCGCTTGTTCTCCTTACCCTTAGCAGGGATTGGGATTCCTCTTTTGTGGCTCCTCCTTTCCCTTCCTGTGCTCCTCCACCAGCACCTCCTCCGCTTGTGTACTGTTGAGGGGGCATCTGGCTCTGTTTCTCCACTCCTCCTCCACCACCTGTAGCAGCTCCTCCTGGTCTTCCTCCTCCAAACAGCTTGGTATCTCCCAAAAACGACTTGGTGTCTCCCAGGTAAACCATGCTAGGTGAAGCCACGCCTCTTTTCTGCACTGAGGCCTCGTGATTGGCTGAGACAAAAGACAATGAGAGGGGGGAGGGGAAAAGAGAAGGACTCCCACTTCCTGCTCCTCTTTCAATTCTTTCAGGTCCCATACGCTCCTTGGGCACCCAAAGTAAACCATGGGCCTGCTCGCCTCCTCTTTGTCCGGGTCCTCTCGTCTCCCCGAGAACCCAGCCCTTCTCTCGCTCTCTTTCTTTCTCCTCACCTCCCTCGCTTTTTACAACCCCACCAGCCTCCTCCCTGACTCCTTCTGCCAACCGTCCCTCAGGCGGCGCAAGGGAGTAAAGGAGGCGTATATCCCCCTTGCTCTCTTCCTTAATGGCTAGCGTCGAGGGAGCTGAGCAGCCATTAGCTGAGAGTGTCTGCGAAGATGTCAACGAGGCAGGCAGGGAGCCTAATGAGGGAGAGGAGTCGTGACAGTGGGCGGAGTTAAAATGGTCAAGAAGAGCTGATGAATTTGGAGCCGTGAAGTCACAGCGTCGACACCGGCAACATGCGTGGACACGCCTGCAAGAATATAAAAATGGTACAAAAGTTTATTTTTCAAATTTAAATCAGAGGAGACAGATTCACTCATCATGTGAGACTAATGATGCATAAACACAAGTAGTTTAATGTTGGAAACGTGACACTTGTGAAATGCAACTGAGTGAGTCAAAGTGAAGTCATAGCAGCAACATTAATGTGACTAAAAGCAGCACAGAAGACATAACTGTGTTTCATTTCTTCTTTATGGCAATACTTCAATATCATCTCTGCATAGACCCATTTAAAATGTAAGACACTTATTCGCATTGCTTGACAGTGAAATTGCTCACACTCTGGGGAAAAAAAAGAAAAAAAGATTCCACTCCCAAAACCGACTAAATCAAAAGTGCATTACTTCTGCTTGATTTCCTCCAACCACTCAGGTAAAGTTTCATGCAGCTTGTGGCCAAAAAGTGACTCAGTATGCAGCTAAATCACAGCGAATTACTTAAAAATGGCGAAGAACATAAATGAATTTGAATGACAAGTACTGAATCACCCATCAACAAACTACCTCCATTTCCTGCTGGCCCGGCCCAAAATGACCACCTATATATCTAGGATAATGACATCAGAACTTTTTCCTGGCTCAGAAAACCGTTTTGGTGCTTCTTGTGCGGGCCAACAAGCAAAATCAATAAACCATCTACAACACAAACTTGGATTGCTGTTTACTGTGGCCTTTGGTTGGCAGCTAATTTACATCAATATTAAATGGGAACTACTAACAAGTAGCTGTCACGTATTGTACATACATGCATGCATGAATATGAGAAAGCCCAATTTTAATACCCTTAAAGGGATTACTGAATTATCTACATTTATACTAAAAATGTGATTTTGATTTCTTTTGAGAAACGTTTTGCCATCATGCTAGTTTGAAAATAAATCTAATTCTCTTCCCTCCATCTTAAATGTGTGTACATTTTGAGTGTTCCACAATAACAGGATGTAAAAAGCATGAAAAAGATGTTTGCACATGTGAGGGGAAAAAAGCAAAAGTAAGTTAAAACAGATAAGCCTATAAAATAAATGAGATGCTCACAGAGAAGAACACCCACACATAAAAAAATAAATGCATAGTTAAATACTTTTTCATGTTCTTATATGCTGCAAACAACAGGTCAAAAGGGTCAAAAAGGTCTAAATATTTATAGAAATTTGTGAAAACATGCCAGTGAAAAAGGCTACCTCACACCAAGTTACATTAAATGTCTCCAGATGCAGAACAAAGACATTGAGGCTTCTGTCTGTCATCGACATACACACGTTTCACATGCATGCACACTGACTCATTCACATACTTTCCTGCTGTCACTGTTCCTCTTCACACACACGTTTATGATAAATGAACTTTATATCATTCTTTCTGCACATGCAGCGTTCCAACCCAACTTTCCCCTAAACAGTCAACAGCATCTTTCTCTCTAAAAATTAACCTTTTTTCCCCTTAGCATGTAAAACGTTGTTAAACTGTTTCCATTTGCTTTGTTCTAACAATAAAAATGTCATATAATTTGATGAGGTGTGCTTGATTTTTCTACCTGGGTTATTAAAACTAAGTACTCAAAACATACTCATTAAAGACTTTAAACAGCAGTAAAGTTTCATCTATATCCTGCTTTAATGTCTACAAATAGAAATGCATTCTTTTTGTTGTCTATTATATATATATGTGAACATTTTAAACTTCAGTATAAAGAAAGAACTGATCTAAATGTTCAATTAACTCAGGAATAAAATCATATTTTGGTGTTTTAGTTGCTCTTTGTGTTTAATCAGCAAGTGATAACATCTTGTTTTAATCACTACTTCCTGAATCTAATCAAATTTGTGATATGAGAAAACATAAGAGTAGTTGTATTGTGATCAAACTGTTGACTTACACCCCCCCATTGCTAGTATGTTAAGTTGCATTAACTACCTAAGTCTCTCATTTGCATAACAAGTCTGCAGAAACACATTCACTTGCTTACGTATGTTAATGCACAAATACACACATTCTGTTGAAAAGCTTAAATTATAAAAAGTGCATTTTCATTTAGAACAACCTACTAATGAGTAAAAGTGTTTCGATGTAAAAGGTATTTCTATAGATTGATTCTTTCAGCTGGGGACTTTTTTCCCCTCCATCTCCCCACAATCCTGTCTGAACAGCCGATAATTAAATCCGATATTTTGTTGTCTAAAACTTTGGAATCCTTTTAGCTTTGGTTGATTTTACTGGTAGTGCAGAACTTTCTGGCTTTATTTCACTTTTATATGATTTGAGCTCCAAGATTCAGAGCTTAGATTTGGTTAAGTACGTGAGTGGACTGTTAAATCCCTTCCTAACTCTGCTCTCTCTCTCTCTCTCTCTCTCTCTCTCTCTCTCTCTCTCTCTCTCTCTCTCTCTCTCTCTCTCTCTCTCTC
>JBAMHW010000019.1:17137323-17169577 GCA_037177495.1 Rhadinocentrus ornatus
TCTCTCTCTCTCTCTCTCTCTCTCTCTCTCTCTCTCTCTCTCTCTCTCTCTATTTGTTTTTTTCTCTCACTTTTTTTCTTTTTTCTTACTCTTTTACTCCATCCCAACTTATCTTCTCTCTTTCATTCTCTGATATACGTTTTTGCTTTCAAATGAGTCAAACTTTTCAATCTTTTACTCGTTTGTGGCAGAAATTTTGCTAGAAGGGCTTTGTCAGTCTGTTTTGTATGCGTGTGTGTGTGTAAGGCAGACACTTGTGTGCAAGTTTAGTAGTAAGCACACATCAAAAAGCATTTCAGATCTGCAACCCAGATCAGTATTTAAATAGAGAAAAATATGTCACACAACTACTATCTCACATTAAATGTTTGACGTCTTCAGTCCCGACTTTCTCACACCACTCCTCTGAGTTTCCCACCCTAACTCACCCAAGTTTTCTCTATCATTTGCTGGCTCTGTCATTGAAACACTAGAGAGTATGCGTGTGTGTGTGCTTATCTGTGTAGACAACAAATTGGCTCTGGAGCCTTGTCTGATCTCCTCTGAGTGATAGAGATCTGTGACATTGAGTGTTTTAGCAGGCAAACCACATACATGTACAGGTTTTCCTTCAGTCAAAGTGACGGTGCAATCCAGAGCCCCGCGAGTTGTCATAAAGTTTCTGTTTGTTTTTATTTATTTTTTTGCAGTAGTCTGAAGCCAGATTTATCTTGGACAGCAACTGTTTTTAGCAAAAAAAAAAACAGTTTTTTTGGCAAAGTCCTGCAACAGGTTGAAAACCCGCAGCCGTTACTAGCCATTTGTTTATTATTAGGATGTGGGCCTACTGTGCTGTAAAGTGAAGCACTTTTAAATAAGTGACTGTGTAGCCTTAATGGTTTGGGTCCAGACATGATTTCTGTGTAACAAGTTGGTTACAGTAGTTTACAAAGGTCTGTAGATATTGGTTTACAAAACTGGAACAGTGGATTCTGGTATTTGATCTTTGCAAATGCAAATAATGTAGGCATTCATTTAAATATGGAGCAGAGAGTGGGCGCTCAAGGCCCATGTGGAGTAAATGGTATTTGTCGCATTAAATTTAGCCTTTGAACCTTGTCTAGGTTCTGCTTAGCGCCTTACAATGTCTTTCTCATTGACCCATACTATAATTCTTATTCGATACATATGCAGCACTTTTCCTCTACAGTCACACAAAGATGCGCATATTGGTCCATACATGCAGCTCAGGATCTTTTCCAAGAACACTTCAACGAGGGCTGGGGGTTAAACCATCCATCCGGTTGGAGGACAACCTCCACATTAAGCTCCTTGTGATCACATCATTCAACATACATGATAATTCCTGATGTAAAGACAGCCTTAACTCTACTTAACATAACACTGGACACAGTTTTCTGAGTTAAGTTCTTGAAAGTGTAACATCATCTGGACAAATTACAGAGAAGTCTAATGAGCTCATCTGGCACAACTTCACCTACATCCAAGGAAAATTTCCTAAGGAAAACAGTCTTCAGCTACCACCAGTGTCGGGTCAGCCAACCTGAGGGCCTGAGAAGGTACATGGGGATGGAGAAGAGAGGCACAACAGGGCAGCACCCCGAGGTGTTCCCTTACGTCTTCCTTGTGCCCGAGGGATTCCCCTTCTTCACTCTCTCCATAATAACGTACAGGCTTCACAGTTATAATCAGTGACACATATTGTGGATTTTATAGAGTTTTACATTAAATTCTTTCAACTGACTATAATCCTCAACACTGGTCTATTTTCAGGAGAAACAATGGAAAATTAAGTATTTTAAACTTGAGCAAAACAACAAAGAAAAAGTTGCTTCTCGTTCCCAATAGACCAACAAATGAGTTTATTGAATAAAAAATCTAAGGAGCATTTATTTGTAAAGATTTTAATGTCTAGTAAGATCGTTGCTAAGTTGGTTGCTATGGACGCTGAATCTGCATGGTGTGTTCCAATCATATTTTCTGTAAATGTGCTGCATTCCACTTCATAATGTGTTACCGCCTACAGTCGGCGCTTGAGAAGCGAGCGGAACCAGGCCGTGAAGCAGACAGAAGGTGCGGCTATATCCAAACCATCACTTTTCACTGAACTTTCTGGTTGGAGCTGTTGATTTACCGTCCAGTTCACCGTGCTTTCTTTTGGAAAGCTGGCCGGCTCCTGCTAAAAATCTCCACATACTTACCCTACTTAATTAGCTTGTCGTGTCACGTGTGAGTGTTTGCGTCAGTGTATGTTTGTGTACGTGCATACCTGCAGACAGCAGAGGAACATAAAGAAGAAATCCACCAAAAGGAAGACTGAAAAACATGACTAATTTGGTATAAACATTTACTCGCTATTTGGCGGATAGCCCTCTGAGATTTACTCGCCAAGCAAAAAATGTACTCGCATTTGGCGCATAGGCGAGTGTTAATTTCGGACCCTGGCTACCACCAGCTTGTACAGGCAAAGAACAACTTTATGTGAGACTATGCATTTAAGCAAGAAATTGCAGCCCATGTGTGTATGTGTTGATTTCACAGCAATCTGCAGAAGTAAAGCCACTGCTGCTATGTGATGCTCAACACATAGTCATTTAAAATTCAACTTAGAATGTGTGACAGACTACAAATATATGATTAAGGTTGCATGGCTTCCAGCTATGAATGTCTAAAAAGTATCTCTGAGCGTCCTAAGTGTGTGATATTATGAAAGGGGCCTTGCTGAAAATGAGTGTGCATTTCCTGGATGAGTTTAGTGAAAAAAAAAGAAGAATTACAGGGATATCAAAGAGCAGGCAACACTCAATCATCATTTAGACCTGAAAATGGAGTATTTCTGGGTAGTTGGTTTTTATTCATGGGTGTTTAGTCACACATTCTAACAGGAAAATTATCTCTTTGGATAAAACTCACATATTCATAACTGCTGGATGAGAATGTGTGAGTCAAATCTTAGAGAAAAATGTAGCTTAATGTGAAAAATTATATCAGTTAATACACCACCAACAACAAATTATTCAGTCTCCTGCTCACCTGTAGTGTCTAAATATCTCTTCTTCTACTTCTGTGATGAAATGACACTTTGAACACGAGTATTCTCTCTCTCCTGCTCCTCCTCTCCCTCCATCTTTCTCTCCCCCAACTTCCTCCTCAGCCTTGACATGTGTGGGAGCCCCCTTTAGGTTGATCAGGGTGTGGCAGCTCTCGTAGTGTTGCAACAACACATCGATGTCAGCGGTGGCAAACGCGCACTGGTCGCACAAGTGGGTGACGCCTAGAAAAGTGGAACAAATCAGAAGCAAGTAAGATTCAACCTGAAGAAAAAGCAAGAAAAACAAACTTGTGCTTTAAAGATGATTTTTGACTGCTGATCAGCATATGTTATAGATTAGCTGCACGAGGACCCTATGTATGCCTTTAAATACCTTGTGTGACAACAGGATGTGCAGGGTTAGAGGGGTGAAAGGTTGGACCAGAAATCACACCGGGGTCACCTCTCGGGTTAGGAGGGGTCACACTGGGTGAGGTGGTGCTAGCAGGTTTTGAACTGATGGCATCCTGCTGCTTGTTGGGAGGAAACTTTGAACAGCATTTGGGGCAGGTGGACTTCCGACAAGCAAACGGATGGGACACCTATAGAGAGAAATTAGACAGTTAAAGTTTTGTGGAATGGTGTTTGCATGCTTTAGTTTTTACTGGAAATATAGTGCCAGTGTTATGAATTTAGTATGTGATGAAATGAGTGAAATGAGAATAAATCATTGCATGCTCCGTTTTGCTTTTTTTTTGTTTTGTTTTTTGAGCAGCCACTTCGACTTTTTGGCAGCTGGTGTAAAGGACAGCAAGGAGAGTGGGTGGGCAGATTAGGGAAAGCAAAAGAATTTAAACTAAGATGGATATTCTAACAATTAACACTTTATATTTGTTTGGATATTTTCATATGCTTGCAAAAAGCTATTTTTTTTTCTCCACTAATTGCCAAGTAAACATAGTAATGGCACAAAAATTAACAATTCAATATTGCATTAATCTCACCTCCCCCAGGTGTTTATGTGGCTGACAGAGCCCCTGAGGACAATACATGCAGTGCTGAATGCAGCAGCGGTGAATGGAGTGATTGTGTTGGTAGTGCAGCAGCAACGGGGCTACTACGATCACGTCCGCACTGTGGGCCATTGAGTAACGGAAGTCACACAGCTGGCAGTTATAACTGGTTACCACTGCTTCTGAATCACTGCTGTTCGGGTCTCCTGGGAGCAAAGTATAGAAAGGTTCATTTGTATGTGATGCTTAAGGCAAACAAATATCCAAAGTAGAATAAGAGCAATAAAAGGAAAAAAAAAATTTTTTTTAAAAGCAACAACTGTATATATGTAACTGCCAACTAAAAGATCATGTCACCCAAATTGCTCGTGTTTTGTTACCTTGGCTGGAGCTGGACGGGTTGGATAGCTGATCTTTGCGGCTTTTGGATACCATGTGGTCTTGTTCTCCTCCATCTCTTCTTCCTACTCTTTCCCTCTCCCTGTCTATTCCCACAGGAGCAGCATTGCTGGGGCTCACAGCGCCACTCCCACTCTCTCTGTGTATTTGTTCATAGTGCTCCAATAGCTTTGCTGAACCCCCCGCCCACTCACAACTCCAGCTACAGAATTTACACCAATAATACACCTGCAGGGCTCCTCGACCTGTCTCCCCCATCCAGCCCGACTGATCTGAACACCCTCTGATTGGGATGAAGTACCCAACCAGAGAATCGTCTTCAGCTCGAACTGCCACCCGCTCGGCCACGTCTAAGATTGGGCTCCTCCCCTTCAACAGGTTGTCATGCGTTGTTAGGTTGTTGGTGGCCAGCAGGGGTGTAGTTGGTGGAGTTTTCACTTTGTTAGGATGCGAGGATAAGAAATGCTGTTCAAGTTCCACAGAATTACTGCCCATATATGTGAAGTTGCAGAATTTGCAGCGGAAGTACTTAGTGTTCCCCTGACAATCAGAAGTCTTGCGGCCAATTCCAATCAGCGTCCCGCCCAACGTCACCTAATGAAGAGCAGGAAAGGAGATGAAAAAGATTTACTTAGATTTCAAATAGGAGTCGCAAACGTCTGTGAAATATGCTGGATTTTACTGAAAAAATTATCCAAGGAGCTGCTGAGGAAGGCTAAAAATCTCACATGAAAGGTGTATCTGTTGATCTTGCAGAGCAAACAGCACTCACTGATGCCGAACATACAATGTGTCAAACCTTAGTGACGTAAGAGTTACAATATCTTTTTATTTATTTTTTACTTTAGTTACATCATTTTATTTAGACTTTCACAGGTTTATGACTTGATGCTAACTGACAATAACAGTAAAGTGTGAAGGAAAATGAACAGTGATGCTGCATTTCAAGCAAGTTAATATTGAAAGGCTGGGGAAAAAAAATTTTATCTTAATTTTAAACTTATTTTTTCTGTGATTTTTAAGTTAAAACATGAATAATTTCTCACAAATCTTATATTAATACATTTTTTTTTGTCATTCATGTAATTATTTTCTTTATTTTTTTTCTAGAATAAAAGAAAAACTAACGGCTTATCTTTTATGCTGTGTCGCAGCTTAACTGAATACATTAGAAAACACAAATTATTCTCCTTCAGTACATTTTTGTAGAGGTCAAGTGTGCAAAAAAAAAGAAAAATTAGTTCAGATAGCCAAAGTATTTTTGTCCACAAAAAAATGTGCAAAATTAAACAATAAGGATTTAGGTTTAAGAAAATTTGGGGGAAAAAAGAGGATATACATATAAAAAAAAAGTTTCATTACACCTTTAAAATTATTCAGTATATCCGGCAGATGGGTCAGTTTTAACATCTGCTGAAAGTGTAAGAAAATTACCTTGAAATGTAATATTTACAAATAAAAAAAGTAATGTGAATAGTGGCAGATTGGACATTTTGTCTCAGTTGCAGAGAAAAAAGGCAGAACAATAAATGAGTCGTGTGATCACACAGCAACCATACTGCAATTATCACAGCCCACAGGACCCTAATCAAGCAATTAGTAAAAATGCAAACAACTTTTCTCACTGAGCTTAAATAATAAAAAAGATATGAAGGAGAATAAATAAAGGGAAAAAATAAATAAATCAGGCAAATCCTAAAGTAGAAGGAAAAGTGTGGAGGAGAAAAAGCTGTGAGATGGGTGAAAACTGAATTAAGAAGTTTGAGAAAAATGTACAAAACGACAGAGAAAAGAAAGAATGAAGCAGAAGAGAGTGATGAGAGATAAAGATGCAATAAACAGACAGAGAAAAAGAAAGTGAAATATGTCCGACAGCCGTTTTATTACATTTACTAGCAGTCGATTATAACGTCTGCTTCTCCGTCTGCCGCTCACTAACTTCTCTCCTTTCCTCCTTCATCTCTATCCCGCTCTTTCATCACTTCTTTTTTCCTTCTCCCTGAGTTTTATTTTTTTTACAGCATCTCATTGGTTGACAGGGAATCTCGTCTCAGCAAATGACAACATGGAATTTTCCAAACGTGGGCGGGAGAGAGAAAAATTAAGTGAGGGATGGAGAGAATAGAGACCCCTTTCATTCGATTTTTTTCGTCTTTTTTTTTTCTAATACTTATGTAATACCTCCACTTTTTCTTCATAATGACGATTTAAGCCCACTGGATTTTTTTTGTCTAATTCTCGATGTCAGTGTGTGTGTGTGTGTGTGTGTATGCGTGCATTTCTGTTGCCATTTCGTGACTTATAGTCATTACAGACTGCTGGTTTGAATGAAACTCCTTGACTATGCCACACACACACACACACACACACTTCTATAAAATAATTTTGCTTAGACTTTTCATGATTTCTGTTCATGCCACCTTAACTTCATCCTTGTTCCAGATGTTACCTAAAAATGATCAATGATGACTAAAAAGCTCATTTTACGTACCAAAAACATACATGCAGCATAAACGCGTTGAGTTAACACTCTTAATTAAAGGTATTTAGAAAATTGACAGACCTTAACAGGAGATAATGTAAAATTAGAAGGATAATCTATGTGTAGTTTGGCATTAAGTTTTTAAACTACACAAAGTCTACATAAGGCCATAATCTGGATAAAAAATGCCTGTTTCTTGGCAACCACGTTAGAGGAGCCATGTTAGAAGTTTTGCCTGATGCTTTAATGTTTATTATTAGCAGGAACAGCAAATCAGTGTTGAGTGGAGGTGTTTTTCTTTTCTTTTTTTTTTCTTGACGAAGTCTAGAGCTGTTGATTTCAGTGATTAGGACCCCTTGATTTAAAGTGGACCCAAATATAACAAAATTACTGAGGACATTTTAAACCTCCGACTGATTGGCTCACCTGCTGACGGCCAGCCACCCATGTAAAAATGACAGGCGGCTACTTAATGCGCACTGTTGGTGTGTGATTACAAGAGAAGGCAGCGTTTACCTTGTAGTGGGAATTAGCTGAAAATCTGCCACATGCCCGTCAATAACCTACATTTTCCCAGCAAGACAAATCCCATCAGACCCTAGGCCTTTTTTTAGCCTGAGAGATTAGCAAAGCATTTACAATGAATCGGTTATTTAGTTTAGTTATAAGTCCCAGATTTATGATTATAGTGAACTTTCTTTTTTTTTTTTTTTTTTGAGTTATTTCTTATTTTATATGCACGAGTTCCTTTGGTTGATACAGGTTATTGATGTATAGTTCTGTATTGAGCATAAACGCTACAGTTAAACTCCAGTAACCAGTACTTACCTGGACATCATATGTGCCGTTCATCATGGTTGTCCTGTGCTGCTGATTCTGTGTATCTGGTCTCATCTTCACCATCTCTTTGGTTTGGTTCCTCTGTGCCTGTCCTGCCTGCATGTCTGACATCAGAGAAAGAAAAAAAGAGTTCACTGACAGAAAAGATAAATGAGGAGGGGTCAAGGTGCTCAAGGGTAAATGAGACCAGGTGACATCTGGTAGGAAAGAAAGCTGTTAGATCAACAGTCTATAAATTGTTGTGGCACGTAGCGCTCTGCCAGCATGTGATCTAAAACTTGCTCAGAGATGCTGAATTCATGAACCTTTGAGCCTGTTGATCAACTGGAGCCGTTCTGTGTGGCATTAGCATTTTACCCAGTTTTAGAAAAGCATTCCCATGACCCTCTAAAGAATCGGTGTGTGTATATAAAGTGGCTATGGGTGAAGTAGAAAGCACCAATACAAGTCAAACTTATATGTAAACAGAGCTGGAGTTACCTAGATTTGTGTGTTGGGGAGCCATGTTGTGGAGGGCCAGGATGTGTGTGTCAAGAGCCGCATCCTGTCGTGTGCGGTTGTGCAGACCCAGGTGATACTTCCTAAAGTGCTTCACCAGGTCAGCAGGGTCGTTGCCATAGTAACCATAACCGCACACATTGCACTTGAAGTCCTGGAGTTTAGGAGAAGGGCTGGAGGGCAGCGGAGGGGTGTCAGTTGTCGACTCCTCCCCTCCTTCCTGTCTGGACAGGAGGTTCAGAGCAGACGGGAGAGGAGGAGTGAGATGATCTGCCTCCCCTCTGTCTCTGTGGCTCCTCTCACCCTCCTCCGGCCTCATTTCGCCGTCCTCGGGCTCCGACTGGCTCTCGGGTCTCTCAGCCAACACCGCTCCTGCTTGTTTTGCCCTCGCCTCTCCTCCTCTCTTCCCCCCTCGCTCCTCATTACTGTAGCGCTCGCTGACGGATGAGGGAGAGATGGACGAGGAGATGCACTCGCTCTCTCCCTCCTCCTCCTCCTGCTCCTCATCTCTAACGCGCTCAGAGGACTCTGGCTCAGAGGGTCGGTTTATTCGGTCGGCCTCTGCTCCCACTCTCTCCTCCTCCTCTCCTTCCTCCTCTTCTTCTCCTGCTGGCCTCTTCCCCTCTTCTTCCTCCTCCTCCTCACCTCCCACACTCCGGATAGGGGGATTCTTCTTCCTCACCATCTTTGAAAAGGTGATAAGAGAAAAATATTTGTTTTATTATTCAGCTGATGCTCAAATAATTATATTTACTTTTATTTTCCCTCTTAATATTCCTCCAAGGTGCGTTCCAGAACTGTGAATACAAACACAATTAACTTCCAGAAAATAATAGGAACTGTGCACAGAATGGCTTTAATTTCATTAACAGGCATCTTAAAAATCTGTGGCGACCCCCAAAAACAAACCCCGTTAAAGGAAAACAGAGGCAGCAAATGAGGAATATCTTAGGCGTGAGAGATTTTTAGAGATGGACGTTCCATCTCGGTTTTTTTTTTCCTTTTACTAGGGAGTGAATCTTTTTATCGTTATGGAAACCATCCGTGAGAATCTTCAGCACGTGACCACATCAAAACAAAAACCATATCACAGAGGCTGAGACAGCGAGGAGGGTGAGGCACAGAGAGACGTAGGGGGGAGACAGATGTAGGAGAGAGACGGGGAGAATGGCCAACACACAACCACATCAAACCGAACACCCCATTTCAGAAAGATGGATGAGTGAGGCTGCAGACGGCAATTCATCCCCTCCAGAGCGCCAAATTTCTCTCTCTTTCGCATCTCTTTCCACTTGCCTTTCATTCATTTTCTAGCCTGCAAACTACTCTTTTTTTCATCTCTCTCGTTCCATCTGCATCACCTCCTGTCCCTCGGCTTCCTCTTTTTGCTTTTATTCTCTTTTTCTCTGCTTTTATTTCTCATTTCACATCTCATTTTACTTTCATCCCCCTGCTTATTTTCCTTTTTTGGTTCGACTTCTCACCCATTTTCTCACCTCTATATTTGTAAACAGTCCCAGCAAAGTGCAGCTATTCAAGCAAAAAAAAAAAAAGAAGAAAAAAAAGCACTTGTCAAGGCAGTTTGTTTCAATTTCTAAACATTTTCTTATTCTCTATCGCCCTCTTTCACATGCAAGAATAATTGCTACAATAATTTAAGCAATTCCATGAATTATTTTCCCTTCTGTTCTTGCCCTCCCTGGTTTTCGTCCCTCCCCTCCTTTACTTATAATCACTTTACAAAGCCATCAAATAACCAGCCATGTGTTTTATGTTAAACCGTAATCTTTCTTTTGTTTAAAAAGAGAACAATTGCGGTTGCGCTGTTCGCAAAAGTCGTGACAGAAAGATGCTGCATATGTGTTGTTTTTTTGTGAGGGCTTGCATACGCATGGATGCAATGTGTTTATTTGTGGTCGTTCGAGTCAACCCGTTGACCCATAGGCAGTGTTCGCATGTGTGAGTTTGTGTGTGCGTGTGTCTTTAGTTGTAAATACTGTCAAACTTAACAGATGCCTGATAGACGGCAAAAGTGATCACTTTTAGATCAATGCAATATGAAGGGGGATGGCAGTGAATGTGCGCGAGTGTGACTAATGCATATTTGATGATGGAGGAGAGATAGCATGTGTGGCCAAACTGTGAGGAAGCCTGTTGTATAAGGAGACAGAGCAATGCCTATTGTTATTTACCGATAGCTACTGGCAAACATTTGAGAGAATGGACACACACACACTTCTAAAGTAAATAAGTTAAAAGGAATGCAGTTGAAAGCCAGTAATCAGTTGACCATAGACAAACACATGCAGATACACATAAACAGATTAAAAAGGACACTTTAAAAGAGAAAAAGTCCCTGTAATGTTATCAGGAGGATTAGAGAAAGACAGAGGAGAAAAAAGAAAGGACGAGAGCAAGACCTGCTCTCTCTCCTCTGTTGAATTCAATTTTCTCTCTATGGTCTTTGTAGTATTTTGCAATTTTCTCTCCCTCTTTCTCTCCACCATACAACTATTAAAATAAAGCAATTTATGTCAGCAAGGGCCCACGCCTAGACCAGCCCTGGCACTCGCTCTGTATGTGTGTGCGTAACAGGGAGTGAAGTGCAGGGAGCAGAGGAAAATCTCATCTGATGTTCACCACACCCAGTCAGAATTCATCATTCACTTGCACACACATGTGCACGCACGCACAGTGGAAAACTACAGATCGCTGTGGTAAAGCGATGAAGCTGAAATCCCGACCTAAGTAGCAAAGACTGACCTAAATATGTTTCCATCTGCCCTGTGCGACTGCAGTGGGGGGGAGGGCTTAAAAAGTTCTTAAGCGCAATAACAACAGTAATAATTTGATTTATAAATTATTTTAGTAGAGCGTGAAATCAGCACACCATCAAACAATAAGAACATTCGTATTATATAACATTTATTTATAGGGGCATCAGTTTTTTTGCATATTTAGAACGCACTCACATGAAAGAAAAGAGGCAAAATAAGTTGAAAAGCAGCCTTTCAGACTGTATGCCTCCTGTTTTGTGTGTTCCTTTATGTCGCAGTGCAGCCTCTGTGTGCTTCAGGCTGTATACACAGACTGAAACTATTACTATCAACTACAATTAGGTACAACCCACTACAACAGGCTGCATAACAACTTCTGCTACTAGCTACAATTAGCTCCAATGCACCACAATGGCCTCAATACCACAGCAAAGACAAATGTGACAGCTAATCATTTCCATCAACTACAATTAGCCCCAACGCCAGTGAAGCTTTTATCTGAAATTGCCAATAATTGTCCCAGGACAGCTGCTGTGAGATCCAGCAGCAGCAGTGTGGTATGCAACGGTAGTTTATGGCAGGTATGGTAAGTTTGAGGAAGTGTAGGCACATTTACTTATTTACTTTTACAGCAAAAATTGCAGCAAAAAGTTATGTTTTTGTATTTTTTTTAGTGTAGCTGGCAAAAGGTAAAAATTATGTTTAATATATCAAATATTTTTCTGTTTTTTAATTAAGCCTAAGAAAGAAATGTAAAAAAAAAAAAAAAAGTCAGATTGCTTGTTTTGCTCTGTCAGAAGCTTGTAATTAAAATAAACATTGTGAAATAATAAAACTAACAATTGTATAAAATTTTGGCAAAAGATTTGACATCTAACAGAGTCACTGTTGCACATCATTAACTTTTCTGTCAGGTATCTGTGTTTCGAATTTCTGGAAATAACTAGCACAATATGAATAACAGAAGTTTGAACAAAAAATACACTTTTTCACTTTTTTTCAAAAAACTAATATTAATATATTTATGACCAATAACGGATTGGAAATCATGGTGGTTTAAATTTGTTTTTAGAGGTCTATACAGCACACACTGATTAAAAACAAGAAACACAGAGCTTAACCACAAAAATGTGTGCTAGATCCCAGAATAAAACCAGCTTAGCAGTAAAATTCATTCACCTTGCAAGAAATAAAAAGGATGGTTTTGTTATTCAGAGAACAATGTTAGATGTCACTAATGGAGGAAAAACAGATTACCGGTAAATTTCCACCACTTCACCCAGTGACTCCCAGCTAATTCTCTAAATGCATATTATTGAGTCACAGTAATGGATCACTTTGATACCAACTCAACGCATCCCTTTGCTTCTGCTGCCACCAGATATCGCTCCCCTCCTCTGAGGCACAGCTGTAGTTGGCATCTCTGCTTTTTTATAAAGGCAGGATTATGTTGCAACACAGGAAGAAACAACATTTAAGGCAAGGTCCTTGTTTAATTAGATGGAGCGCTCTCCAGCTTTATTTTTTGTTCCTTAATCAGTGCCATTATTTGTCGCTTTGTCTGAAGTAGGAAGAGAGATGGTAGAAGAACTTCTGATTAGACTAAAATGCTAACACTGTCAGAAAGAAAGAGAGAGAGGAGGGAATGAAAGTATTTTATGAAGAAAATACATTCAGAGGGAGGAGGGAAAAAATAAGAGACACATGGCATATAAGCTCCTTATAATGAGAAGTAAAAGATGACTTGACTATCATCAACTAGGGCTGCTCGATTATGGGAAAAATGATAATCACAGTTATTTTGATTGAAATTGAGATCTCGATTATCTAACACGATTAGAGAAAGAAAAAGAGCCTTTAAAAAAGAGAGAGAGAGCGAGAAAAAAGAAGAAAAAGAGCCATTGGGTAGACCAGCAGCAGCTATGTTCTGCCCGGTGTGATCTGGAATAAATTAGACTGGAGACATTTAGTTTTCACGTTGAAATCCGCGTTATATTCGGCTCTATGGTGCGGCTTGACCACAGGTCCGTATGGGTGGCGACATTTTGGGCTGTAGCCACGTCCTTCACAACACCCTCATGACACTCATCATACAGGGCAGGGAGAGACACAATTAAAATAGTGACGAGATGGCAGTGAAACCGTTTGTCCAAAGTGTTGATGAGTTTCTCAAATCAAACAGTTGTTCACTGTTAACTGAGCGCTGGTCTTTGGTGAGGAAACATGTTATGTTTGTTTAGAACATTTGTTATCTCTCTGTCTCTGGGAGCTGGTGGATCATTTAGTCACGACTCACAAAAATTGTACATTTTTTTATTTCCTTGTGTCACGTCCTAAGTCCCCGTGACCACGTCTACGTGAACGAGCGCAACATTTCACATGCACGAATGTCGCCTTTCGCTCGGCTGGAAGAGGCCAGAGATTTCCGCCTCATCTCGTGCCATAGAAGCGTTCCATAGAAAATTCATAGAGAAGGAGCGACTTTGCCTCCCATGTGTCCAGCTCATAACTTGAGAGGTGTTTGAGAGTGGAATTAAACCAACGTGACTGGAACTGTGGGAGGAGTCTGCAGCAGAGCGCAGCAATGCCAGTGGCGCTTGATTTGCAACTGAAAACAGTACAAGAGTAAACTGCGAAGGAGCAAAATAATCGGACAATTCCATTTTTGAAAACCCAGATCGTAATTGTGATTAAAATTCGATTAATCGCAGAGCCCTACCATGAACTACACTGGAGATGGAGGTATTCGAATTAAACAAGATTTAGATGATGTCATTAAGAAAGAAAGCCAATGACAGTAAGTGACAGGATGAGCTGTAATGGAGATTTTGTCTCATATGATACAAATCACTTTATGTGGATGCTTTTTACAGACTAATTTTTACTTGCAGATCTGCTAATAAGGAGATCTGAAGGGATACCATATAAAAGGTAAACCTCGTGATTGGATATCAATAGTAAAGCTCATCAAGAAGTGCATTAAAAAACAATTGCACCATCAACAACTAGACGATGACTCCAAGACACTCAAAAGCATCAACTTATTTTTATTATATAATGCACATTTTTCTAACAAGTCATTAAGTTTCCTAAAAATTGACTACATATTTTTGTCAACAAATATTAACCAAGAACAAAATGTCTTTCAGCCAAATGCTAAACTTCAGGCTTCAGAAATGGCACCTCAAAAACCAATAAGTAATGTTCCCTATATAATTAAACATATATATTTTTATTGGATTATTTATTATTATGTTTATTTTTTTTATTTATTTAATTGTAGACAGTCAATTTTAGCCTTTTTTACTGGTAAAATATTTTACACAATAAAAATAATTGCATATTAATAATCAATTAAGTACATTTTTTGTGTCTACTACTATGGAACATTTATCATTAACCATTAGTTTCTGTCCACAAAGGTGTCTAAAGGCCAAAAACCACACAGCATACAACACTCAGTTTTCATTTAAATCAGAATGCACAATATGGTAGGAACGCTGAGAAGACTGATATCCTTAAGTGGGCTGTAATAGAAGACAAACAGCTGAAAAACACATTAATGAAAGCATGCATGTGATCTGCACAGACACAACCGATCAGTCCCATTAAACTGAGCCTATTTAAATTGGCTGGATAATAACGGGAAACAACCACGACTACATGTGTTTTACTTAAGATCCAAGTAACTCGCTTCTTTAAAAACATTGGAATAAGAAGATGTAGAAAAAAAAAAGTTGGATGAAGGATTTCTGTTTCGGGGTACGACTAGTTAGAGCTAGGAATTGATTTTACAGAGGCAGGGAGCCTAATTGAAGGTAGGGGGGTTCGAGAGAGAAACAGAAGGAGGAAACTGAGTCCACCTGCCATTTTAAGATGAGAAGCTTACAGTTAACTAGTAGGCCCCTAATCAATGCCAGAATTTCTACACACACAATCTGCTGTGGACCAGGGGCCCAATTCTCCTCTGCCATGCATCAAGCAAATCACACACATACCGACTCGCATGCAAACACTCTCCACAAGTGCAGGACTCATTTGTAATAACCTAACAGCATGCAAAATATGTCATCTTAAATGTCAAACTTAATCAGAGGTTCATATTTCAATACCTCTCTCTCATTATGGGCTTCCCTCCCTCTTCTTCCTCACTCTCTCAATGGTTCTCTGGTTTGATTCTCTGTCACACATCGGCACACACAAGCCAGTCCCATGAACACACCTCACCCCTCCTCTCCTCTTTCTCTGTCCATCTTTCACCCAGAACTCTCTCAAATTAATCTCTCATCCGTTTCCTTCCCTCATGGCTGTCTTCGCAATCTCTACTTCTCTTCTCCCATCTCTTCTTCCCTTTCCCTAACATGAGCATTGATGCATGCCTGCATGCTTGTGTGTGTGTGCGTGTGTCTAAAGCCTAAAGTTTTGAAAGTAAACCAGCTTCTATCCCTCCAAATGACAAAAACAGAAGATACCTAACAAATAAGAACAGAAAACAATTAGTACAGACTTCTTAAATGAGAAATAAGCCAACATTACTGAGTAATTTGGCTTGATGTTCAATATCCCTTTCAGGAACTCCAACTTCTGTGTTAATTTTTTCCCCATTTATTGAATGCTTTACACTTCAACATTAAAAAGACAAATTTGGTTAAAAATAGACTGTTCAAGCAGCTAATCTTAACTTTAGTTGCCAAACACAGAGGATAAAGTGATAGTTTAGTCAAGGTTTTATGGCGCCGATATCTGAAACAGCGATTACTACACAATATTTTAAATGGAGTATTAAACTACATACCAGCAACTACATTCCTTCATCTGTAGTGCTGTGATTTTATAAACAACACAAAACTAATGATGAGGGAAATCTAAGTATTTGACATTAAGTTTTAGTCATTTATTTTTCTACCATTATGATGAGTGGGAGGGTAATCTTCTTTCACCCTATTCTAAACCGCAGACAAATACACAGTGCAGGTTTCTGTAATGTATAATATATGTATATATATATGTATAATAACTGTGGCCGCAAAGTTGTCGGTGCCTGTCATGGTGGTAATCCCCAAACTCATTGGTGGACGCCAGCAGTGAGGGATGCAGTCAAGCTGAAGGCCCTTTTTGGCCTGTGGGATTGCAGAGGCAGCTGATGAGTATCGGCAGGTTTGGCAGAACGCAGCTTCGGCGGTCACTGAAGCAAAAACTTGGGCATGGGAGGAGTTTGGAGAGGCCATGGAAAATGACTTCCGGATGGTTTTGAGGAGATTCTGGTCTAATATCCGGCAGCTCAGGAGGAGAAAGCAGTGCTCCATCAACACTTTGTACAGTGGTGATGGGGAGCTGCTGACCTCGACTCGGGACATTGTGAGGCGGGGGAGGGAATACTTCAAAGACCTTCTCAATCCCACCAACACATCTTCCAATGAGGAAGCAGAGTCTGAAGACCCTGGTGTTGGCTCTCCCATTTCTGGGGCTGAGGTCGCTGAGGTGGTTAAAAAGTTCCTCTGTGGCAGGGCCCCGGGGGTGGATGAGGTCTGCCCGGAGTTCCTTGAGGCTCTGGATGCTGTAGGGCTGTCATGGATGACACGGCTCTGCAGCATCGCGTGGACATCAAGGACAGTTCCCCATGACTGGCAGACTGGGGTGGTGGTCCACCTCTTCAAAAAGGGGGACTGGAGGGTGTGCTCCAACTACAGTGGGGTTTACACTCCTCAGCCTCCCTGGTAAGGTCTAATCAAAGGTGCTGGAGAGGAGGGTCCGTCGGATAGTCAAACCTCAGATTGAGGAGGAGCAGTGTGGTTTTCATCCTGGTCGTGGAACAGTGGACCAGCTCTATACCCTCTTCAGGGTCTTGGGCATGGGAGTTTTCTCAACCAGTCTACTTGTGCTTTGTGGACTTGGAGGCGTTTGACTGTGTCCCCCGGGGACTCCTGTGGGGGGTACTCCGGGAGTATGGAGTGCTGGACCCCCTTGTTTGAGGTGTACGGTCCCTGTACGACTGGTGTCAGAGCTTGGTCCGCATTGCCGACAATGGATGGATGGAACACAAACCTATGTTGTGAATTGATTCTAACCAAACAGGGAGACTTCTGGTACAGGTTTAATTCAGGTTACTACAGCAGTAAAGATGCACTGGGTTGAAATATCAATGCTATACAATTGGCTGACACCCAAAATGAGGTGTGAGCTTTTGCTGTTCAGGAGTTAGGGTAGGTTGACCACTGATTGGTTCATCTTTGGTTTAATGACCCTCTCCTTCATTGCAAACAATAAACAAGCATTTTAAAGAAAGTCTATATGCTGTTAAATAACCAGTAAACTTTTCCTTTTACAATGTTTTTATTTTGTTAAAGTAGCACAATTAAATATGTCTTGCTCAGATTACCTGTTACAAATGCAACAAAAAACAAAGATTTGGAAACAATCCTTACAGATCTGAAAAAAAATATCCTTATTCATTCTAAAGGTGGGGAAGCAGCCAAGCCTCCAACTGCAAAAACTTTATTAAAAGTCTATTAGCCGAGTCTGACCTCAAATAACTACTTTGGATTACTGCACCAGACAGAGTCTGGGAAACACTGTATTGTATGTGTCTAATACTCTGTAGGAGGTCAGTCTAACCCTTTAGGGACTCAAAGGAGAACACTGGTTTATCACAAGCAGACACAAGCACATCGCCGTATAAGTAGGAGCAGCCTGTTGGCCATTTTGAGATGCAAAGTGTTGATAGAGTATTACTTAAAAACAGTGGAGAAAAAAAAGCCTGTTTCTTACAAACTTCTCCAAACTGGTTGACAAATTGAAACACGACATGATCTGGTTTCGCACTTTCAAGCTCAATTAACAACACAAACACATGAGTGACTGTTTTTTGTGACAAGAAACCTAATCCAATCAGGAAACTTTTCCCACTGTGACTTACTCAGCGTGACGCAAACTAGCTGTTTTTACCAGCAAAGGCAAATTTTAAAGTACTACACCGATACCCCACGGTCTATAAAACTTTATTTTTGAGCAGGTGATTCAGAGGACTATTAAAAAAGGTGACTCAGTTGTTCTACAGGAATCTGGATGAATGTAATAGGTTTTCCACTTGCTCCTAGTATGAAAATAATATTGGACCATGACAATCAACTACCTGCAGAGACTTTACTGGTTTGGTTCCCAATGGGACGGTAAATGGTGCTGACATAAATCAGTAAAACAGCTTACACACACATACGCAGATCAAGGCACACACATCCTTATCCCAAACTTCATACACACCTGTGTTGTTTCATTAAATCAGCATTTTCACATCTGCTTGGATTTTGAGGTTGTCTTGGCATTTTGTGGTACTTAAGTGAAATAATGAAACAGAATACATCAGCACTCACACACACACACACACAAATGAAGACTGTATATCTTCTCTGCTATTTCAATAATCTGTGACCTGAGAGTTTATAAGACTCAATAGTCTGGCCTCTGGAATGGCTGTCTGGATTTTAACTTTATACGCACACACACACACACACACACTCAGATACAGACATAGCTCCCCTGCTATGGTCCTTAGAGCATACTCTGTCTATGTGTGTGAATGTGTGTGAGGAGCATACCATGTGTGTGTGGTCACGTCTTCAAGAGCTCCTTTAAAAGTAGATCTGAGTCGCTTTCTCATCATCAGTGATGATGTCATCTTAAGCATCTCTGGGATGGACAAACCGTAAGCAAAGGTCATCTATAATGTGTATTTCTGCATGTAAAATCTAATTTATTTATCCAACAATAAATCTTACAGCTGTCACATGAGGCACACTTTCACACATGAGCGAATAACGCATACACACACACACACACACAGGGACTGCAAGGAGTGTGTGTAATTAATTATTGCAAACTGGCTACCAGGAGAGAGTCTGGCAACTAGAGGGACAAAAATTGAAATAAAAGGAAAATGCATGTCCACATAAAGAACTGCACTTCATGGGTTTGTGTTAACAGGAAACTACCTCACATAGATTAAAAATAGTTTTAAAAAAAACAACATTTAAATTCTACCAAGATGAAACCAACATAACAAATACACACACACACACACACTTGCACAATGTTCCAATAGAGATTGATCAAAAAGACATTAATTACACTTTACTGAATTGCGCACATTTGGAATGAATTATGGTTAGCTAATGGGATCCCATTAAAAGGTTATTTTGACAATTTGCAAGCTTTAAAAGTAACCAAACTTCATATTTGCAAAGAAAAATCCACTTACTAGATCAAAAATGTTCTATTGAGTGTCAAAATCAGTAGTTCCACGTTAATAGAGGTAACAATATTTAATATTTCATATACATTGCATAATTCCAAATATGTTTATTAACCTTAACAAAATATCTAGGACTTGCATCACCAACTTCCTACAGATGCCATATAAAGGTGGCGCTACACATGCTCAACAGGTAAAAAGCTCTTATCTCTTCTTTTTCTTTTCTTAAATCAAGACCTGAAAATCCCCCTAAAAGTTACAACAACTTTAAGCCAAGTTTTAACATCCAGATTTTACTCTTATTATATTTAATCCAAATGTAAACAGGTATACACGTGAAAAGCAAGTCTGCAAATAAAGGCAGTTTTAGAATAATAAGTGACAGTGGAATAGTTAACATGGGTCTGACTGTTACCTGCTGGAGAGAGCTCAGACAGGAGACAGGATGCAGAACAGATGATGAATTAGCCTTTGTTAGGGGGCACCAAAGTGTGAAAATTAGTGCTGCTTTAAAGTAACACTACATTCCTTTCTGAGCCTTAAATATTTTGTTTGATTCATTTTAATGAGGCTTTTAACAGCCGTGTTTATCCTGCCACATGCCAGCAACTGTTATCAGCATAGTGGCTGTTTTGAACACGCTTAATGGCTGATTTAGTACCATAAAAAAATAAATAAAAAAAAGACAAGAAGAGAGGAGATATCAGACGAAGCAAGGAATAGAAAGAAGGTGAATAACTTGTATTTGCTGGAGAGAGTTCAGTTCAGTAGCGCCGCTTTTAGGATCACTTAGGAAAAAGATTAGGTAAAAAGACAAGGAACTATGAAGCCTTTTCTTCTTTCATAAGCCAATCATTACTAACTAATCATACCTGAAATGAAAATAACGTTTTTCTAATTTATATTTCCAATATACTATTATTTTTTCACAATAGATTTTTTTCCCCTTTATCAGATAAATATTTTTTTTTTAAAAGGGGGGGAAAAATATATATTTCCTGTATTGTACACTTGCCACTTTTCAGATTACCGTTATGCATCTTACCCACCGTAAGCCAATCTTGGGGCAAGGGGGAAAAGAATGTATTGATACAAGTGCACTACAACTGAAAAACAAAGTGAGGTGTTTTTCTGGTGAAATAGGTTGAAACTGACTCCCCAACTTAAAAGAGAAATATTTCACACTAAGATGAAAGTACTAAATCACAGCCTTAAGACCAAAGGAAACACCCTGACAGTACACAGATTCAGAAAGCACATGCAGAAAAAATGCATCAAACACTGTTCTCTAAATTATTGAGGGACATCCTCCAAATCCCCAAAATAAAGGGTTTTGTTTTCAACCTTTCTTTAACAAAGCAATCAAAAGAAAAGTTCTGTATGAAGGAGAGAAAATGTCCACACTGATACCACGTGTCAAAACCACAAGCCTGAGAAAAATGAATATTAAATAACCAACCCACAGAATGACACTATACACGTGCTAAGGATATTCAAGAATGACTGGTTTTATGAACACACAACCGCTCCACTCAGTCTGGTAATCACACCAAGAGACGCAAGCTGTGAAAAGTTATGATCCAAGTCTTCAGAAACTTTTTTGATGGAAACGTGACATTTCTCACAGTTTCAAAACAGACACAGCAGCTCTCTGACTAAAGACAAAAAGAGGGAGTCATATTGATACTGATTTACTATGAAACCATCAGCTAAGCTTTGCACATACACACATCTAGCAGGCAACAACTTAAAACAGTCATAAAATACTAGAAACTGCTTGGTACCACACACACTGCAGAGTCATAGTATACTGATCTGAATCTTTGCTCAAAAACTGTGTTTTATAATTGTAAAAAGGGGGTTTTCCACCTCTAAATGACTGGAGTTTTGTCTTGTTCTTCTTTTGTTTTTCTTTCCAAATAATGTACAGCTGAGTGTGTGTGTGTTAGCATAATAGTATATATATTTTAAGGTTTATAGGGAAAAATGTACAGTGAATCAGAAGTGACTGGAAAGTAGAGTCTGGCAGATATCACAGTTTAACCAAAATATGACTCAGCAATTATGATATGAGGCTAGCAATTTATGGTTACAGGCTCACTAGTAAGCTGTCAGAAAATTCAGAGCTGAAAACTTTAGTGGTTCCCGATGCATCAGAGGTGGACTGATAAACTTCTGCACCATTAAAGATCATTCATGCTAACATGATCCTTTAGTCATATTACATGCTGGACTGAAGAGCTGAGCTAATTGAAATGTATGTAAATAACTTCAAATTTACTGAATTCCAAAGTGATTTAACAAAGATATCAGCAGATCCGCTGATGTGTGTCGCTCAGCTGACAGCTAACTGTGTGATGTCAGCTATGGTTTTATTTGACATACAAAGAAAGTAACACGTGGTTCTTAAGGACACATGTGATAGCCACACCAGGTGTAAACACATGTACTCTGTGCTGTCCACTTGCGATCAGATAATGGAAAATAGACGGCAGCATCAAATTTTCCTCCCATCCACCTGCCTCCTCAGTGAAATGTTTCCAGGCCCTGGGCTGTGACAGAGAGCAAAAAAAAGTGAAATACACTCTGAGCTTTCTGAAGAGTGGCAGATGCTTCAAACTGAAAGTAAAGATGAAAGAAAGAGACAAGGTGGTGTAGAAACAGACTTCTCATACTTCATAAAGAAAAGAGCACCACATTGAAAGGCAAAAAAAAAAAAAAAGACCATCACACCGAAGCACTGTCTCCTTCCCCTTCTCTTTGCTGCTCTTCACCCTTATTCGCTCCTCAATACCATTTCCCCTACAAGTGTGAAAGCACGGATGGAGGGAGGGGAGTGTGTGTGTAACAGAGACCCGACAACTTCCTCTAAACTTCCTGTGATTAGAACTTAGGGGTCGCTGGGGGAGAATCAGGAAATTAAACACACACACACTTGAATAGAGTTTAAATTAAGTTTTAAATAAATGAAGACTAAACAACAAATACACAGTTTAACTTCTGTGACCTCAATACTGAATACATGCAAGTTACATTAAGATAAAATACCATACAACTAAATTATGATATTCTGTATGAAAATATATCCCATGAAATCACATGGAAGGAAAAAAAAAAAATCTACCTCGGAGCATGCTCTGACTACCTGGCACTGTCCACAACGCAAGTTTAAAATGGCAAATTCACTCTAAATGGTTCATATAACATAACAAAAAAGAGGAAGAAGGTGGCAGCTTTGCCCATTATTTCACAATTAAAACTGAGATTCAATCACTTCCTGGCTGTGTGCATACATAACTTAGATATGTGTGACAGGGTGTGTGCCCATGCGAGCGTTCCACAGCAAGACTACGACACTGCGTCTGGATGTGGTTGTTTTTTTCTCTCTTATATTTTAGTTACAACTTCAGTATTTTCTCACATGTGTAATCATGGGAGTAAACACACAGAGAGAAACATAAGCATGTGAAGGACACTAGGACCGTTTAGAAAGCCTGAAGGCTAAGTCTGAGCTTTCATTTCCTCTATCCTGCACAATAACTGGCGGATACACACAGACACACTGCGCAGATATACATAGACAGAAAATGCAACGTTATGAGACTTCACCTGCCCAGAGGGACTCTCGCTGTAGACAACTCTAATATTAGAACGACATGTAATAACTTCCTAGCTCCACTTTGTATCAAAACAATCAAAGGCATTTAAAGTACTTTAAATGAATGATAATCATGTTGCCTGGGAATAACATTTTAGATAAACTACAGCTGCATGTGTATAGTGATAATGTCAACAGCAGAGTAAGATCCAAACAAGATGCAAACAGTCAATTTCTAAGACACATAAAGCTGTGAATTTCTACAAGACTTCTATTTAAGTCACATTTTGCTTTAAATTCAGGCTCTCTTTCATTTGACATGACAAGACAGTTTCATTTTTACAAGATGGGCCAAAGGAAACTTCAACTCTTAGATGTGAGAAAAAGTTACCTCTCTGGTTCAATCTACTACTTTGCTGTCTGTGAATAAAGTGAAAGAGAAGGTCTGACAGAAAAAAACATTCATAAGTTTCTGTTGTGAGACATGTTTTTCCCTCACTAGTTTTCTTCTTGATTATTCACACAGAGACACCAAATCTTGTTTCCTTTTATGTTAATTATGCAGCCCTAAATCATTACCCCACTCTTAACATATGGTCTGCATTTTAAAATGTAATCATTTAGACAAAGGGGACAAGTGTACACAGACACACACACAAACACACACACATGCAGACTGTTAGCTTTCCTGTGCTAGGGGAAGTTGCACATTGTTGCGACATCAGTGTTTTAGATAAGAGCTCCTTAACAGAGAAACAAGTACACGAAAAGACAGTCACACAACATGTACTATATATAAAGCTCAGGGGATTTTTTTTCCTCATTTTTCACGAGTGGGTTCTAAGGAATAACTGTATTAAAAAGTATAATTTTGGAAGAGTTATCATTCATAAACATAATGTGGAGCTTTTTGTGTAACCTGCACTGCAGAGACCATCTCTACTGAGAACTTTGCTTTCATATAAAAAAGAAGTAATGCTGAGATTTGGTTGCCTATATGAAAAAGATTAGTGAGAGGCATTAAGTTAACGAACTTTTTTGTAGTAATTATCAGGAAATATTGTAACAATATTTAATCTAATTAATTTTTTTTTTTTTTTTATAGGCCTCAAGGTGGTCCAGTGGTTGGTAACAGCACCTCACAAAAAGAGTTTTCCCATTTCAAACTTCTACTGAGGCCTTTCTGTGTGAAGTCTGCATGTTCTCTGCAAGTTAGGTTCAGTAGGGACTTGAAATTGGCCAAAGAAATGAGTAAGTGTTTGCAGTTGACTGTGTCCATAAGGTAACCCACCTCTCGTCCAATGAGAGCCAGAATCAGGCTCCGACCCCCAATGACCCTGAACAGAAAGGAGTGGATGGAAAGAGCCATGCATCAGTTTTCTATACCACTTATTCCTAATTAAGTGTCACGGGGAAGCTGGAGTCTATCCCAGCATTAGGCAGGCGACAGGCCGGGTACACCTTGGACAGGTCAACAATCTATTGTAGTGCCCGGATGGAAAGATGGGAAATTAAATTAAAAAAAAAACAAAAAAAAACTCTTTCCTTTTAAAAGGCTGATGACATTCCCACAGTAGTCAATATTACCATATTACCTGTTATTTAATATATCTTGTATTCCAACGGTTATCTGGTTTATAAATTACCAATCAAACACATGAAGTCAACCTAAAATGACTTGTTGCAGCCTTTGCATCAAACTGCACAGAGGGCAGACACCATCTAAGTGCCTGTAATTCACATGACTTGATCCAATTCTGGGTTCTAAACTTGATAAACTGAAATCGATCAGGTGTGACTATCAGTCTCCGAGTGCTTGGCATGATTTTATGGAGGAGTGAGGAGTGGTGGCTTTGCAAGCAGGGTGAAGGTGGAGACTCACAGAAGGTTGCCTTGACACGAGCGCGCTGACTGAAATATCGGCAGGGTGGCACCGACCATTAATCGCTTATTGTGGACCGGGCGCCAGCTTCCCACCGGCAATGCACTTTGAATAATAACTTAAATAAGTCAAATAATTCCATGTAAACAGAGAAATTCATTTTGTCTTCACTGAATTATTTATCATGAGGGTATATAGATTATTTTAGCCACTTTGCCAAAAACGTGCAGCATTTTACTCAGGTCCTGAACAGATATAGATCTTTATATAAATCTGACATCTGTGTGTAGCCCAAAACTTTTAATATCCATCCCCTCATATAAAGAAATATTGCAACAGTGAGGAGTGCGCAATCACAAAAGACACTGTTGGGACTCTTGGCCTCACCAAAGCAAGCCTGTTTTCACAGGGTGGGACATCCAGTATGTGTTTGCAATCATTAGGCCTGCAGCTAAAGATGTCTGTTTGAAAAAAGAAGCTAAAACACACCCATTCTGTCAGAACTTCAGCCTTTCTCAAAGTATGTAATGAGGATGAATCGTGCCATCTCAACCTAAATCAGAATACCTTAACTAGGTCAAAGATTTACAATGGATTCAGGTGTGGATGAGTAATAAGAGCAAAGGTATGTAATGCTTCACACCCATCCAACTGCTGATACACCCTTAAGAAGACACATTAATACACATAAATACATGCATAGACACGCACAGATTTAAGTGCTTAAACCTATCTAGCTGATACTACACCCTAAATCCTTTCATCTCTCATTTTAGATCTAGCCCATCCCTCTGTCCTTCCCTTCTTTTCATCTCATTTGATTCTTCTCTGTAATCTCTCTGATCTATGTTACTGATGAATGACAAAAAAAAGAAAAAAAAGGGGCAGCCTAAGTGAGCTGCTGAAAATGTTTTTTCCCGTGTTGAGTTTTGCAATTTTGACAAGTGAAACTGTTATCCACATGCAAGCCAATGTTTCAAAGCCCCAGGGTCAAACCACAGAGAATATTGTACAAAGTCAACTGAACATGAGCATCAATGGGGAAATGAGCCAGAGCTGCAACTGACTGCTACCCTGTACAGTAGCTGTTTTTATAAGCAGTTTTAAAGAACATGCAGACTCGTATCATTACGTTTGAATATGCATGAATGAAACAACAAACCACAATTCTGGCAAGATTTCAAGAACTTGAAGGCATGCAAAAATAACAAAAATAAATAAATAAATAAAAAGACAGAGAAATAAAAACATCACTGGCAACTGTTGGCACAAACACCAAAGTATGAGTTGTTTGTTCAGGACTGTTTGGCAGCTAATGTGACCGTCTCATCATATCAGGTCTCTGTACCTCCTCCGTATCACCAGCTCATCCTTTCTAAGATCTACTGAGACGTAAGTCAGGCAGGCAGGCAGTCAGAGTAGTGCTTCACAACAAGGTTTGTTTTGGGGGGTTTGCACATTTCAGCTGTGTCTGGGAACATTTTTGTCTAGACACTAGTTCCTTTGACTGCCCAAAGTCAGTTTAGTCTCTAAGTGTTGGCCCAGTAACTTGTACAAGATGTTATCACAGTTAGGACAAGCTCCATGGATGGATAAATGGACAATATAAATTAAATTCATATCCTGCTTATACGAGATTAAATGGCAATATATGAAAACATGTTGGCATTTCATACAATCTGAAAAAAAATATTTGGTTTTAACCCGATGCCAGAAATATGATGACACAAACTTTCCTCTAATGCTAATTAAAGTGCCCGAAAACATACATCTGCCTAGTGAAAAAACTCTAAAACTATAATCACCCTTTATTCGAATCTCTGTTTAAATATTAGTGTTTTTTCCATGTAAAAAGATTAAGAATATTAGTTCACATGGTCGGTTCACAGAAAGCAGCAGCTTCACATGTACCGTGTTTAAGCAAAAGAAGTGTGTTTTAATTGTTTTTTTGTAGATATAGCTGTACCCATTAAAAGAGGAAGATTAAAACCTTTGCTATTGCTGTTAGCACATTTAATCTCAGTATGTTAAAGGCTACCATTTACCAGGGAAAGCGTTGGTGTATCAACTAGTCTTAACGGATGAATAGAGAAAGATGGGCAGATTTATCGAATTAGTTTGACTTTTAAAGATATAGTAGATATACAGTCAAACTACTGGATTGATGTTGAGTAAATGTAAGAACTGTTGGAAAATTAGGATAACATCTATTCCTGAATAAAAACAGTGCACATTTAAAAAGAAAATGACTAATTCTCTGCCTTCCTTAACCAATACTATGCACATAGTTCACTCCATAACAGGTAATGGAAGCATGTATAGATTGCATTTTATTTAACTTTTCCAAAGATTATAATTAATTTCACAATTATTTGAAAACAAAGCAAATGAAAACTTGTCAATAAGTCATTATTAGACTTTGAAGATAAACATGGAGACCAATACAGGAGCAAAGAGAGAGTCTGAAAGGAAAAGGCAGGCAGAGAGAAAGAGGATGAGATGCAAATTCATTGCCTTAAAAGCAGTTGTGAGTCGAACAGTTTGTTAAGAATCAGACATCACACACACACACACTCTCTCACACACTCACATTCAAAAGTGATGAGTCTTTACTTTGAACCTCTTTTGACAAATATGCAGATAAGGCGTGTCCAATTACTGTTCAATTATATTGTGCGTATGAGTGTGTGAAAGCATGCGGGAAAAAGAAAGCCGGCATGACACAAGAGAGGAGATGAGATTCTTTCCACCTATGTGTCATTTCCTCCCTCAGTCTCACTCTCTCTACATCACCCCTTTATATTCTAGCACCACAATTCTGCTCTAAGAGAGTTTTCTATCTCTCTTCCCCATCTTACTCCTGTTTGATCATCCTGCCATTCCTGGTGCATCTACCTCCTACAAAAAAAAAAAAAGCCATATCAACGCTGTCCAATGGAATTAATCATGAATAAGTTGTCAGTTTGTGGCAACCTGACCAGATCTTATCAGCTGATCACATAATGACTTGTATACAGTGATAAATCACTAATCCCTATATTAAATTTGACTTGTCACTTGTTTTGCTGTAAATGATGCCACATGTGGTGTTTTGTATTTATTTTGACATTTTGCATTTAAAAAGTTGGATAGAACAACAAATCTGACAAAAAAAAAAAAAAGTGTCAAGACAGTTTAGCTGGTTTTGAGCAAGAGATTGAGATTGGCCAAGAATGAATGCAGTTGAAGAGAGATGGAAACTTCTGATCACATGCCTGAGCAGCTGTTTCTGCTTCTATGAAAAAAATTTGTTTATATAAGCCAACATGAAACAATTACTACGACTACCAAAAAAAAAATAATCCTGAGGACCTCTCTAGTTGTTTCTTTTCTTTAAAGGCCAAAACCTTTTGTTTTGTTTGTTTATTCTACATCGTTTTGTTTCCAACTAGCAAAAACTGTGCCTTTAGTTGTTTATTAAAGCCATGCTTAGCCTAGCTGTTATTGCTGTCCCATGAATACAATATAAACTCAGTTATTATTTATAAATAAAAAAAATAATAATAATAAAAATGTTCCAAACTTCCCATTTTTTCTCTCTAATGCTGCAACATTTCATAAATTGATTCAGATTTCCCTAGAAAATTATATAGAAATGCTATTAGCCTATAGCTTTAAGTCATATTAATGGTGGTATGGGTTTAAAAAAAAGGTAATTTTGTGGTTTTTTTTTAGATCTGACAACAAAGAATGTTCTTGATCAAAGTGCATCTTCAAATAACTTCAACTGACTCTTTTTGTTTTAAATTTATAAACCATCATATAGACATGATCTTTTGCATATAGAAAGACATAAAAAAACTGTGTACATTTCACACCTACTGCCTTCTTTCTATCCAACAAATTTTTAACAGAAAAAAAAAAAAAAGAAAAAAAACATTGCTTTAGTTTTAATCCTTTGAAGCCCCACTACCATTTGTACACCCCTGTTGAGTGAAGACGAAGGTGGAGCCAAGAATCCCAGAGGTGGTTTTTTTTTTTCTCACACTGGAAATTTGACAAGACTTTATCAAGATAGCGCAGCATTCAAGCACACAAGCCAAAGGGGAGCAGAGAACTGTGCTGGGGTGACTTAAAACTCAAGCATCCTTCAACCAGAAGGCCAAGTTATCTCCTCTGTGACCTGCTAAAGTGTCCTTGAGCAAAACATTGAATCCCTACTGGTCTCCAGGGTGCTGTTCTGTGGCAGGGATGGCAATCTCAACAGGAGAGGTAAGAAGTGAAATTCCCCTACTGAGGATAAGTGGAGTATCACAAAAAAAGACTTTGAGTAAAAGTCACCAAAGTTCCACGCCTCATCTCACCACAAAAAACTCCGGTGGCAAATTATCTGCCTCCCCCCCTCCTTCTGTGTATGTGGCACTCTTTTCTCTTTCTGCCTCCCTCTTTCCTTCTCCTCCTGTCCTATTATGGACATCGCAAGACTGTTGCTGTCAGGAGGACTAAAGATTTGATTCACCGTCTGTCCCTGTCTCAGCGAGTGTGTGTGTGTGCTAGATAGTAGATAAGGGCCATATATAAACAGCACTTGAAAGCAGAAATGTAAATGTTTAGAAGTCACTGCAGAACACGGACCATATCAAGATACCAGAGAGGGCAAGACAGAAAGAAAAGAAGAGATTAAAGCAGAGTTCACACCAGGAGAACAAGCAGACTGCAGACAAGACTCAAGTCAGATTCCAGCCATCAATAAGGCTTAGTGGAATTTAGCATCTCAAAGCTATACTTACAAACTCTTTAATCTGTTACTGAATGCACCAAGTTTTGAAAAGAGTGAACAGGATGAATGAGACACCTGTGGAACTCGGCTTTGTCAGGTCTTCTTCTTCAAGAGTGTTTTAGCATTTATTTAAGTGTTTGGGTCAGTTCTCACATAGGTTTCAAGGTTGTGTTCAGATATTATTGATTTAAACACTGTAGATGTTCTGCTGTAATACACCAATCAAAACGATGACAGCTAAATTCAGAAAAAGTGTCCCCAGTAACCTCTTGGTGGAAACTTAAGTCCTGTTTCCACCAAGCGGTCCTACACTAAACAGGATAATTTGGTGCGGTAAGCCATGAGCCCTGTACCCTTACCTGGTAGGCGAAATATAAGCAGGATAGTGATAACATCACGTGACAGTGTGATGCAATAATGGCACAACACCTTCCTTGAATTATAACTAAATAAAAAAAAACAACAGAAGCAAAGCTCGAGAATGGCGAACAACCAGCAGTTTGTCTTCTTTGTTCCTGTCGTGTGGTTTTAAAACAACAAAAATAAACCCACTGTATATTTAAACATAGTTCTGTTTCCAGTGGGAAGGGATGATTCTTTCGACCAATCAACATATTGCAGCGTGTCAAGCTCTAGCGTTTAGGGTTTAGATCAGCAAAACTGGGATACAAAATGTCATTCTGGCACCCTTCCCAGTTCTTGCCTGTGGAAATGCTAAAAAAAAAAGAATATTTCACATCTTTCACATCCATACAGAAAAACTGACCATTTCTAATTGTCAGCTCTACCTGGCTATATTCAGATGTTCAGATGAAAGATGACCAAAATGCAACATTCAGGGAATTATATCTCAAAATATTTCTGCAGCTAAAATGTCTGGCTAACAAGCGTAAATGCATTGCTAAAAATAAAATATCATGCTAATTACTGCAAATCATAAAATAAACAGATGATGAAGCTAAAACTCTAAAAGCATTTGACAGAAAACGTAGCTCTGTCATTACAGCAAAGATCAAATAATAGGTTAATAATGATAATATGCAACGTCACAGATCACTTTACTATGAACCAGAAGGTCTGTGTGGATATGCATAGTTGCATTGTGCATTTGAGGCAGTCCATATGTTTTTCTACTATGAGGCAGTGGTATATGTTCTTTTCTTGACATATACTAAAATAAAATAAAAAAAAAAGAGCCAGCACATATTCACTTAAACATGACAGCTTTGTGTAATTAGCTTCTTCTCCGGGAGATGCACATAAGCTTCAGTTCACACGCATACAATGAAACTGGAACAAACTTCATGAATCAAATGTGACAATTTTCATGCAATAATGCCAGCGCTTGCACACTGTAAGATCCCCGTTGTCGGCAAAAATCTGTAAGGGTGTGCGTGCTTACTTGTGTAGCTTTTTCTTTGTTTTTGCAAGTTTATTCTCTTTCTATAACATGTCTGTTTATGCACACTGATTTGAGAATGTTTGTAAATGTGTGCTCAGTTGCACAACCATGTGCTTTTGCATGTATGCATGCAAGTGAGTGATAGTTAGCAGAAGCTCGTTAACCTCAGAAGTCATTACCACAGCTCAGAGGTTTATGCCAATTAGACAAAATAAACGATGAGCAACAGAAAGAAAACAGACAAAAGGAAAAATAAAAAGAGAGACGACAGCTATTACTGGAGAAAAAAAAGAATAAAGTGATTATTTTCACCAGGTTGGAAACAATCCTGTTCCCAAGACAGATTTAAATGACAATGGAGTGGAAAAGCAACGGCTGAAAAGAAAGTAATGACTGAAGAGAAATAGAAAGAGATTAACCAAATAAATCATCACATATGGCCAATTAATTCCTGATACAAGCTAAGTCACAAAAAAGGAGAATAAAAACTAACTGTGCACACATGGATTAAAGATGATGAAATTGTCTGATTCTTCAATCCATCGTGATGGAGATCTGATTGCCATTTTCCCCTGACCAACGTACGCAATCTCACAGAAGACAATCAGCCCAACTAATCGGCCAAGAATATGAGAAAAGCTGTCAACATTGTGCTCCAACTCTGACAGAGAAAAGATGATCACAAAGTCTGTGACAGCTTTTAGAACAACAGACATATTTGGCCGTGGACAATCCCAGGTCTTACCAGCTCATGAAGTTCTTGGCTCTGCAGATCGAGCTGAATATTTCAAACAGAAAGAGCTTGAACATTACTGAGGCAGGTCACTCAGACTAAGACACTGTAAAGAGGAAGCTTTATTACATTTCAGACAGTCTGATTTCCTTTGAAGAACTAATTTAGGGAATTTAAACTGATCTGACTACTTGTATATGTAGATATATAAGGGCCGCTTGATTATGGGAAAAATGATAATCCCGATAATTGTGACTGAAATTGATATTTCTGGAGGCCTGGGGAATGGAGACATTTCGTTTTCTGCGTCATATTCGTCTCTATGGTGCGGCTTGACCACACGTCCGTATGGGTGGCGAAACATTGAACTGTAACCACGTCCTTCACAACATCCTCATGACACTCATCATACAGGGAGAGAAACGCAATTATTGATGCCGTTTGTCCAAAGTTTTGAGTTTCTTAAATCCCGTGCTAACTGAGCGCTGTCTTTGGCGAGGAAAAAACCTGTTGTTTATAACGTTTGTTATCTCTCTCTGTCTCTGGGAGCTGGTGGATTATTTAGTCGCGACTCACAAAAACTGATCATATA
>JBAMHW010000019.1:17179437-17207917 GCA_037177495.1 Rhadinocentrus ornatus
ATATACACATACATACACATATATATAGTATATATATACACATACATACACATACATATATTATACATATACACATATATATATATATATATATACATATATATATATATATATATATATATATACACACATATATATACATATACACACACATGTAATATGCATTATGCTTAACAGATCTATGTGGAGGGATTAGCTATGATGGAAGTTGGTCCAGTCCTGCACACACAAAGGTAATATTCACAGTCACTTAGGAAAAAGTGTTTAGTGCAATGTAAAAAAAAAAAAAAACACAACTCTGCAGCAACCAGTAGCAACAGAATCTAGCGTCTCATTTTCTCTACAAGTATTATTCACTCAATTTCAACATTGATCGCTCATTGAATCAGAAGAAGGCAGTAATCGATGAGTAATTTCCAGGGATTTTCATATCAAATTTCCAGTGGCTGCGACTGTTGATGATTATATTTCATTTACTCCGTATTGTCTACCATTAAGAGTCAGGCTCTTGGGTTCTCAGTTCCCCCTTTTGTTGCCTCAACCACAAAAAATCACCCCACCCTCTCTGTCTGTACCACTCCTCTTTCTTTCCCTCTCTGTGCCACCCCTTCTTCTTCTTTCCATCCATCCGGTCTCTCTCTGCCTCTTACCGCAAATCTAAATCTGAGCCTGTGTTTATCCTCGGCTAGTTTCCTTGGGACAGTCTGAACAGTGTGTGCACTGTAGGTGTGTGTATCAGTGGTGGATCACAGACAAGTCTTCAAATGTACTCACACACACTATTTAATAGCACAGGCTACAGCTTGAAGTTTACATCTAATATGCAATGCTGCTAGAGCCCAGAGTAGTTATAAAAAAGGATGGGCATTTATATCCTGGACAACCTGCTCAGTGGTTTACCTTTGGTCCTGACCACTTCCACATAGAGCTTTAACTTTGTTTGGACTAAAGATAGAAAGTGAATACACACAGAATGGAGTGTGTCATTATAAGAAAAAAAAAATACACTTACTGTTGCAAAAAGACAAAAACAATTGCTGGCATAAAGCATAGAGCACATTATGAGTCATTACTGAAATTCTGAGTCATTTTAAAGAACCTCCCATCTTTAAAAAAAATCATGTTTTCATGGATAAAAGCATGTTTTCAACTAAATAAAAATATATGTCTTCCAGGTGACCGTCTGGAACAAAACGGCTCCATGCCCCCAGGTAACCCTGTAAATCATTAAAACAAGCCCAGCATCGCTCTGTGTGGACTAAATGCAAAAATACAGACACAAAAGATTATGCTCATGCTTTCTAATGATTTGCCCAGGCTGTAATATCCCGGCTGTCATGTTATCCATGACGCACATGCATATACACAGATATGTTTCCTGTGTGTACCACATAACAGTATTAGCTATAAGAGTGGAGACTAAATTAGAGTGTTTTCTTAAGCAGTGGCCAATGACGACTGAGCGACAATTTACCGATTAGTAGCACAAAAAAGAAAAGAAAGGGGAGAGAACAGTTGTCTTTATTTAAAAAAAAAAAAAAGCAAGTGGAATTAAATATTTTTTCTTGTGGAGCTGTGACTCAGTCGAGCTCCCGCTTACTCATTTACCTAATCACTGTCTTTTACTGCCTCCCTGTTTGTATTTCTCTAGTTTTGTTTAGTTTTTTATCTGTATTTTTCCACAATGACTTATCTCCTTTCTCCCGTTCTTTCACACTCCTGCGCTTACTAATGTCACATCTCACATCCATGGGTTTTAAACTCTCCATCTCACTTTTCCTCCCTCCCTGTCTTTCAATCCATCACTGGGCTCTGTCAAGTTTAAATGCTTCTTCTGTCTGTTTTTCCAACTGTCAATGTGCCCCCACCCTCCACCACCATCACCACAGCCACCTCCCCCTGCGTTCAGACCCCCTCCTCTTCTCCGTGAACGTGTGTGGTCCGGTCCGACTACAGACCGTTACATTGTCCCAGACAGGTTGGACTGCGCCACTGGCCAGCAGACGAGGGGGAGGGAAGAAGGGAGGTGGAGAGCGAGGGTTCCTAGGGAATGTTTGTTTTTCTGTTTCCAATTTGGTCCAGCCCGAGGAACTCCACACTCCGCTCCGTCTCAAACACACCATTCATGACGGCCTGACGTACATGATTACACACAAACACCCACTCAGTAACTCTCGGCTCACGCACAGGCGCACACGCGCATGCACGCGTACAGATGTGCACACATGCACCCACACACGTATTTAACAGCCTCCCTGCCTCCTGAAAACAAATACACGCGTACATTTATGTGCATGAGCAACAATGCGTACAGTACCACTCAAACTGACTTTAAATAATTTTTGCCATGCAACATGAGCTGTTTATCCATCTTCTTATCTTTTAGTGTTTTCTGATCTGTTATTGCTCATGCAATTTCGATTGAGAAGTTGCATGAGCAACTAATTATGCCCGCTTCTTTATTTTTCTGTGATTTTTTTCCCCCTCTGTTCTAAGGTCTTTTGAAAGGCCTTTTTAATGTATATTGCTGTAAGTTTTTTTTTTTTTTTTTTAAGAGAGCTTCACCAATTACAGCACATTGGCCACATTGTTTCAAACTCAACTCTTCCTTTTGGATTGTTTCAGCAGCTTCATTGATCAGACTTTTATGTTCCGTTTGTATTCTTTAACGGATTTATACACACATGCATTGCTGACAGTTGCAAAAAGCAGTGCAGGATGCACTGTCCATGTCTTTACAGCTGAAAGTTATTTCCAAGAGAGGTCCCTTAATGGGCTCTGATGAACGGAGCACTCGTTATTTTACATGGTAAAGTTTCACATCTGATCTGATCTAGTAAAAAACAAGAAGGCCAGCACACAGAGGTAGAATGTTTCAGTACAAGATTGTTTTGGTTATGTTTTATTTTGTTTGTTTGTTTGTTTTTTTAATTTTGTTACAGACTAGATCTATTACAATTCAGGTTATAGCTACATTGTTTCAGATTTTAAAAAAGCCAGATGAACAGTTATTTTACTGTTGAGTTATAAAATATTTGTTTACCTACAGCAGCCAAGTTAGTGGAAAGCAAAGCATTTTAATGAAACTTTTGCCATTTTAACTACCACACTTATTAGTGTGGTAGTTAAAAGTAGTTAAATTTTTACACTATAGCATTCATTGCTTGAATTGTCTAAAGTAGGATGACCAGAACTGAAGTTGCAGCCCAACTTTGTTTGCTTCGGATACACAAGCAGAAAAGCTTAAGTAGTTTTTTTTTGTTTTTTTTTTCCTTTTCTTATTTTGATGACTCATCAGTACTGCAGCATGGATATAACACTAAGCTGAATAAGAGATTAAAAAGCAGGCAAATGCAACAGCAAAAGGGCATTCCTCAAGCCTAATTTAAAACGAATCTGTAACCGCAGGAAGCATTTAAATGCTCAAAGAAAAAAATCTTGAAATGTATGTACTGGTGACATATTTTATTTACATAAAATTTCAAATGTCATCATTAAGATGCTTAGTTATTTACTCAGAACATATATCAACCAACAGATAACTGGTTTTAGTTTAGAATTGAATTGAACATTTGTCCTTATAAATGGTTACAACTTCTGTACTATGCCATCTTCCAAATCTGATATCACTATAACTTAGTAAGTTAAAACTCTGTTAGAGCAGTTTTCTGTTTGACAAACTGATGGAATTTAAAAAAAAAAAAAAAAAGGTGTTTTTTTATCCCTCCGCTAGAAAATACTTATGGCTCCCAGAAGAGGACATGTCAGAAAAATGGAGTACGCTATGAGCAGTTAAAAAGCTAACACTAAATGCTTATTGTCATACAAAACATGCAGAATATTTCCCCATTCTAGCTGAATTTAAATAGCTTAAATTCACAGGTTGAATAGATTTCTATTAAAAATGCCCACCAAGTAAGCAGACTTGGCTAAACATGAGAATAATAATAATGTCACGACTTAGGAGGTTTTACTTTTCTAAGGATTTCTTTAAAAAAATAAATAAATAAAAAAGTGAGCTCCACAAAATTCGGAAATGAAATGCAAGAACACAATTGCAACTTTTGTGCTGCGGTTTATATTTGTGTCAATATCCACTACACTCAAACTCACGCCGTCTGCACCGATTTATCTTACCGGCAGGCCACTTCGCTGCTGTCAACAGTATGCATCAACAACAGAATAAAGCAGAAACTCCTTCATCAAGTTTGTTCTGATTGTCCCAGCTTGTGTGAACATCACTAAGTAACCTTGATCAACCAGATCTTTCAGCTGCTTGGGTGAAAGCTGAGGGAGTGGTCCATCTATTGAGAGCTGTGAGCAACACCCAAAGCTTTCACGCCGAGCTCCGACACAGATTCACGTGCAAGTTGCTAACACATTGTCACTTCCCCTGTAATAAGAGGATCCCCTTAGTGGCTTTAAGTGTATAAATAAACTATTCTAATAATCATTTTAGTCTCCTTCTTCCTGTTAGATGTGGAAATATTGAGTATTATAAAGTTTTTTTATATATTAGTGACTAAATAGGCATGCAGGAAAAATAAACAATGATTTATAGCTAGTTAACTAAACAGGGAAAGTTTTGAAACTGCTGGCCAAAAGTAAGAAAACAGGAGAAAATTATTCCCATTATTGACTGGTAAACTGCTGCTGTGGCTGGTAGAGGAGACAAACTTACCAACCACAGACAAGGGAGTACCCCCATCTGCCTCGTGAACGATGGTAATGTCCTGCCTTGATGTACGATAGCAGCAGGGAACCATGAGCTGCATAAATCAACACAGGACTGTTGATTCTGACCTTGCACTCCACAGCTAAGACTCTCATATATCAAAAATAATGGAGAACAAACTCTGCTTCAGTGGTGGTTGTAGGCGTAATGGAAGGAACTAGTAGCTGCATAAATCAACATGTTGATTGTTGACTCTTGCCTGGCTGTCTTTCCCCCCAAAACTCAGAAAATAAACTAAACTTCTGCCAAAAATGCGCACACACTTACACTGAGACACACATACTGAGTGTGCCAGACATATCTGATGATTTTAAACAAAACACATACACATGCACACACACCCATACGTATGTGTGTTTATGTGTGTTGTGATTCGGTTTATTTCTGTCTGGGTAAGCTCAAATATTACGTCAGTCACACAAACAGAACCACGTACTCTCTGCTACACACTTGCCAGTCAACAAAACTCTTTCTCAAGCGCACATACACGCACAATTTCCACGGCTGGAGAATCGGACGTTTCCTGCAAGCGCACGGCCCAACAGAAAAAAATGCCTGGACAAAAAGATGCACATATACAAACACACAAGCACGCACGGCGGAACATTTTCAAGCCACAATGTTGACATTATAGTCCTTTCCAGAGCACCTTCTATCTGCCACTGTCCAAGTGAAGCAGTGTGTTCCTGTTGAGCACTATTGGGAATCAACAGTCTCTTTTTTTTTTTTTTGGCTCTGTAGACGTCAGTGCAGGGCTGGGCTCTATACCCAAACTGGACTTGAATCAAAACCCAGTAACATTTTAACACAGAAATCTGACTCGCTTGGACCTAGTAACATATCTGTATCACTTTCAGCACAGTACAAGTGTGAACCGCTGCATTCACATTAACAGGCGAGCGAGCACCAGTTAATATGAAATTCGATCAGCTGTTCAGAGAAATCCAACAGGTTGTCATATAAAATAAATAAATAGCAGCACTGTGAATGTCATGGTTTTTATCTACAATAAATACATGTAGCACTGAGTCATTTTATACTCTGAGCCAATTGAAAAAGAAAGAAAAGTTTATGCTTACTGTCTGATCATATATGAAATCCGCATTGTCCCCAAATGTTTTTTGTTTTTGCCCTTTTTTAACCCCCGATCCTTCTAAAATCTCATTTGCAAGGACCCAAGATCCTTTTATTCCCCGCATTTTCTTCAATCTCCTTTAAACTTGTTTAGTTTAAACACAAAACGGCAAAACTAAAACTGAAACTTTGGAGTTTTCCGCGATGCTGCAGCTCATCTTCTGACAAAGAAGTGAAATAACATCATGTTTTCCTCCTGGTGATGACAAGAACACTGTAACTGCATTAAATTTACATATTATATTTTTTATCACTGACTGTTCAACAAGCTTACGAATATAGAAATAAATCTTCCTGCTCTGTTCCTATGTTTTACACAACCACTTTACAGTTGGCATGCGAAAATCAGTTCTTCAAAAAACAAGTGATACGAGATGTTGTGGGTAAGCTGTGATTCCATGAGAATTATTTTATTATACTGCACTTCATGTATCATCCAATCTTGAGTGAATCTCACACATTGTGCACAGAGTGGCTCTTTCTCTCACATTCCCAGGCATTTCTAAATGAAGGGTGAGGAACATTAACTGAAAGGTGGTCCATGTGTGCATGTGCCTTGTCTTTAAGAGATCACTGAAACTATTCCATATCTCATGTGTACAAAGAGCTATAGCAAGGCAGACATGGAGCTACAGCCTAATTTCCATTCAAACAAGCTGAAAGTGCTGTACGGAGGTTTGAGCTGTTTTTATTCAAAATAATTTTCTCTTGATCCTGGAGGCTGTGAATGGCTGCCACGAACAGCATGGTGCTAAATGGCAATCATTCAACAAATATTACAAGATTATCTCTTGTGAGTTTAAACAAAACTGCAGTGCCCCAAACATTCGCTCTACTTTTCCAACCCTTGATCCCAGCTCATATGCCGAGATCTGACACTTCTTTTCTTCCCACATTCCCTCCCCATCTCCACCATTTTCAGCTTTAAAACTAAAAACTGCCACTTCTGAAGTTATTATTCGGAGGAAAAATTTTACATCCAACAAGCTCTTTGATACCCTTTGCTTCCTAACCTCGTGTGTATAGTCTAAGTAAAGTTGTCATCTCTGAGTAGAATATTACTGGAGTACATTATATTTTAAAAACAAACCTTAAAGCACTTGTTTTGATCTTACTCCTCGTGACATAAAGCTGCTTTCAGTTCCCCACAAGATAAATCCAAAGTGCATTTATGTTTGACACCTAGCCGAACTAATCCTGAATACAATTTAATTGTTTGAAAACAAAAACATGGGGTGGTTTTTATCACAACGTACAACAAACATGCAGTCTGGAAGTGTCAGGAAGCATTACCTTTAACTGTTTTATACAAAACAGGGACCGTCCAATCATATGAAAGACAAGACAGCAGAGGGAGTGGCTACGTGCAAGATTCACCATAGTTTTGTTAAACTACTTCCACAACAAGAAAATTCAGACACACTGGAGACATTTGTATATGGGTTTGGAATTTTATCACTTAAAAGAGAGTTTGCAAGAGAATGAGAGAAGGAAAGCAATTCTTCCAGCTTTATGAAATCAACCTCTAAAGCAAAGGAAGAGGACAACTTGAGTGTGAAGCACTAAAAAGCCCAAAAGCCACGCTGCAGAACAAACACCATGCCCCCCACTGTGCTATTCCACCCTCTGCAACACACATACACACACACAAGTGCACTCTCACACATGAGCCTGAGGTAAATTTAACTGTCAGCCGTAAAGTTTTCAACCATGGCAAATGATCTTTTGCCCCCTTTTCTCGCCCCACTTTTCTTCCTCTGGTTAAAGTTAATGAGTCCGTTCTTCTGTTGTCCATCCCTCCCTTTTTTCCTTTTTTTTTTTACTTTTATAATTCTCTTTTCCCTCATGTTCGGCATATTTATGTCAATGGCAGCTTCTTCTTTTTTTATATATATTCCCCTTTCTCCTTTCCACTCTGCTCCACTCAGTTTCTCCATCCCTCACACCCCAACACCAACAAGGAATGTCTCTGTATCTCATTTTTCTTATCTACTACTTTCTACCTTCCAGGAAAGGAAAAACTATCCTTTCCTCTTTCCTTTATCTGTCCGTTAGCCTGACCCAAACCCCCTCTCCTCAATTACCCCAACTACCCACACACTTCTGACCGTGGGCCTCTGACACCCACCTCTTCGTCTCCCGCCAAAAAAGTCTGAAAGACCCCCAGATGTGTGCCCCCTTCATTTCCATTTCAAAAAACAGAACCACCTCCCTCCATCCGTCATCCATCTATCTGTGTAGCCACTTTTCACACAGAGTAAACTTCAAAACACCCTGTTAGACACTTATCAGAGAGTTGGGTTTTGTTTTTTTTTTAATTTCCTGAGAAACAAAAACTTAAGAAAAAAATGCACAGTTGGCTATGACAAATATCTCTTATCAGATTCTTCAGGAAGGAGTTCTCCACTGTTAAACACAATCTATTATAAATAATAAGACTTCCTCTTTTATAGATACTCTAAGAAAAACATGCTGACTATCAAAAATGTTTTTACTCAGAAGAGGAAATATGCTGATGAACACAGATTTTAGATTCTTCTGCTGCCGCTTGCATTTGTGGCGTGATCTAGCTGCTGCTTCAGCTCGGCAGATCCGAGGCTGAATCAGTTTAGAAACCTTAGGAAAACCGTAAAACTAAGCAAACATACAAACAATAGATCATTATCTCACTGGAAATACATTTATTGTCTCGGTAAAATCACTTAACATTAAACCTATAAGTTAGCTTAAGGCTAACGTCTATGGAAAATACCATTGCAAGCTAGCAGTTAGCATGCACTAACACACTAAAGGGATATAAACAACTGTCAACTAAAATAGGTGCAGGCAAATGTTTTCTGGCCATTAGAAAGAACATAAAAAACATCGTACCTTCCATATTCTGTTTGAAATGACTACAAAAAGACTGAAAGGACAAAGCACACTGCTTTACTGCAAGACATTTCATAACAATGTAATGTCTTTTAATTTTCCGGCAATGGACAAATAAAGTTCAATTATGTAGAGACCAGTGAAGATGCACAGCCCTTATCATTAAGCAGTCTTATAAATCAGGATCATATGAGATAATCACACGAAGTTGCATGTCGCTCCATTGTTATGCTTTGATATGTTGGTACAGCACACACAGATGGAGGTAAGCTGCTACTGATTTAAAAGTGGACATCTTAACATCACATTTTATTAACTTACTGGAAAACATTAAGTGAGCCCAACATATTTAAAAATTGAAAAAGAACTGTCATCTTTGCTCTACAATGATGACAAATGGAAGAAAATCACCAAATATGTGGCAATATATATATATATATAATATATCACAATATACCTTTTTTTCAATAACGGTAATATGACTTTTAAACAAATTTCCGATATTTCGATATACATACAGTATAAGATTACATCGTTTCAGTGACTGGCATTCAAGCCGAACAGAAAGAGCTGCAACACATTGGCCACGTAAGTGTGACGTACACCACAGACACGGATCCTGACCATAAAGCTCCGACCAAGCCCAAAAAAAATAAGCCCAGCAGCAATTGGCTGTGCTCAGCGCGAGGTAGAAGGCTAGGCTAGGCTAGGCTAAGCTAAGCTGCTAGTTTTAGCTACAAAACGAGTGCTCATGTCTGTAATGCAAATGTGACTGAACAAGCTTCTACAAAGAGAAAGCAGACAAACTTGTTGATAAGAGAGGAAAGGCTAACTCGGTGGTATGGAAGTGGTTTGGCTCAGTGTCGCCAACTTAGCGACTTTGTCCTGGTCGTTTTCACTCACCTCTAGTGACTTTTTATTAAAGCGACTAGCAACAGATCTTGGGATTTTTTTCTGGTGTTCTGTGTTTCTTTAAATCTTTAAGAATAACATAAGACGTCAATGTTATAGTTTAAAGTTTTATTTGACCTTAGATGGTGATTTTAAATTACTTTGTTTGAAGGCTGATTTAGCCTTGCTTAATACAAATAAAAGGTGAACATTAATTTATTGTACAGTTTTTATTTTTTTAAATGTTTTACTGGAGGAGTTTCATAGACTTGGCAAAATAATTTGTTTTATTTATAAATAAATAATAATAATAATAATATTTATTTATAATTTTATTTTTGTTTTACAGCATCTGTTGTGGGCATTTTTGGCAGTTTTTCTGAGGTTTTTATTTTGTTTATATCGATATCGGTATTATATTGTATCGACCAAAATTAAGAAATATATGGTCATACAAGTTTAGGCCATATCGTCCAGCCCTACTGTCACGTATTTCTCTAAATATAAATTACTTTTCCTGCACTCTGCAGCCATATTGAAACCCAGGTAAATCAATCCAAACAGCCATTTGTGATTAACATAGCATTTTGTAGCATATTGTAGTAAAATATGTAGTACTGGGAGACGGCACTCAGACACTGCTACTGAAAAGATGCTGCATTTGAAATTGAAATTTTCTAATTTTATTTGGCACTAAATAAAAAGGAAATTTTGACTGAGACTGAGCTGACTGGTTGCATTTATTATGAAAAAACGGCCCATTCTAGCTATATATATTCATTTGATGACGCAAAACCCAGCTGTTAACAGGTGGAAGTATACATATACATGAATGTATGCACACATAGACTATATGTGTACACACACACATTATGATCAAATAATAAATCAGATTTGTTTCCCAGTTACCTAGATAATATTTATTAAGTGAATAAGCTGGTCTGTTCAGTCAGAAAACCCCAGCTGTGGAGAAATTTTCACTGAAATCTAAATTATGCAACTGGTTTGAAGAGAATAAAACAGACGGCAATCACTAACCGGAAAGCAAAAACTACAAGAGGCCCCAAGCAAAAACCAGTCTCCATGTCCATATAAATAAAATAAAAAATCTAAATGATTTCAACTGAGCGCAATGAGATTATTCTATCAAGTCACTATAAAAAAGCAGTTCTAACATTATTTCCCCAAGTATGTGTAACAATAAATATTTACTTCAGATCAAACCATCCAGTTCATCTTTAAAAGATATTGCTTTTTTGGAAACAATACTGCATTAATTACACATAATATGCAGCAACTATCCACAGAGTCAGTACAAACATTGGAGCTCTATGTCCTAAGAATTCTGTATGGCTGTAAAAGAAGATGAGTCCCATTTTTATTTTCCAAAGTTTATGTGGTTTGAAGTGAAGCCCTGAAGGCATCATCTCAAGCTGTCTTCAGGGCTGCAGCTTCCAACACCCAAAGCAGCAAATGCAGTATTATTTTACAGTATCAAAGGCATTAATAAATAAATAAAAAAATAAAAAAAGCCCAGCCTCCACCTAGAGAGAACAGGTGAGACAGTTAGCTTTGCACTTGGAGAAAGCTAACTGTCTCACAGACTACCTTCAGATTTGGGATGCAATGTCAAGCTAGACCAGAGGCGAGTTGAAAGGGTGTCATATCTCCCCCGTGCTCTCTTCCTTTCTTCCTCTCTGTTACAGCTGAGCCAGCCAGGGCTACATGAATAAAATAACACAACAGGCCAGGATGATCATGAACTACAGTTCTGTTTCCTCATTATCTGCTGTCTACAGCCAGAAGCAAACAAACAAATAAATAAATAAATAAGGCTGGAAAGGCAAGTGTGACTACTTGCTTTAATAAAAAAAAGAAAAAGAAAAAAGAAAAGCTGTGTGCATGTTAGCAGCTTAAATCAAAGTTTTAATATGATGGAACGCCATAAAAAGTCTGCTTCTTATAACACACACATGCATACACATCGAGGAAACCACACACTGACAGACACATGCATGCATTCGCACAGACTGAGGACAAAGACTACTTTGAAAAGTTACTCAGCCACCAGATGTTTTAGGCTGATCCCAGACTACAATACTAATGGGGCTGTCGGTGCACATGTGTGTGAGACTGTGTGTGAGAGTGCAGACAAGTGATTTTAAAAAGCAGCAAAAATGAGTCCCTTTCCTCAGTAGGTATAGTAATGACAAGTCTACCTCTACACAGCCAAACAAACTGCTCCACATTACACACTAAAGCGCACAGATGCAAACAAAACATTAATTAGCATATGTGGACACATGTGTATGGATGGATGGCTGTGAGCATTTCACACACAAATACATCCATCTGTGAAACAAAGTGGCATTAGCCCACAAAAATGCTGTACCACAGCTAGGTATGATGTGGATAAAAAATGCAGAGAGGCTACAGAAAACTGCCACAAACTCTTAGTCAGAAGCTAGCACAATAACAAACAAACAGCAGAAGCGTATTTACACTAGAAATGAAAGTTAAATGCAATCTTTCAGCAAGTAAATACACTACTTTGACATTAATTACAGTATAATCACGAGCATGACAGTAGCAGCCTTTCTTGTCTTGCATCACAGTAAAATAAAAGAGAACGATTCAGAGATAAAGACACAAAGCACTTCAAGGAACAAATGAAAAAGGAAAGGAAAGAAACAAATCAGATAAGAAATCTGAGTATGCATATGCATGTGCGGGTTTTTAGTTTGACTGTTGACCCAGCAGACCTTCAGTACAGAAATTAAACTATCAGCAAGTCAGTTCAATCACAAGCAAGAAGCAAAGAAGATAGATTTGAGCTAAACGAAAGGAGATAAGCTCTTATAGACTTTTAGACTAATTGATAAGCATCTATCAACAAGGTGGAACTGTCTGTAGATCAATGATGACTAATACTGCATGTTAAGCACAAAATGATGGGCAAAGATAAAGAGTTAGGGCAGTTGCCATTACTGAAATGCACAGAGCTACACAGGATTGAAATGACTTGTGAACAGACAGAAACTACATCAACAATACCGAGTAAAAACATATTTAGAATCTAAAATTTAGTTAAGCTGAAGTTTCATAAAGAGCAGTTAGTTTAGCATAAATCTGTTGCCAACTTTATAATTTGCCTGCAGAATATAAATCTTAAACCTTACAAAATGGGAAAACTAATGCAAATAGCAGGTGGATGTGTTGATTAAGAGATGACTTTCCTAGCTGCATAAAATCCTAAAAATTACCTGCTGTAAAGATAAAGACAGCTTTTTCTCCACGTACATACCCCGATTTATTTAACTTTTTTTTTTTTTAAGTTAATTAAAAAGAAAGTCTTAATCAAGCATACTTGAGGAAAATGCACTCCACAAGGAAGCTAACAACATAAATACCATTTAAATTCATGCCACTGTCACATTTTCCATAGTTCATTTTCCCTGCCTGCCTACTGGGTGTTGCGTGAAAACACAATTACAGATGGTGTTTCGTGCAGGAGTACACTTTAGAAATAAAAGTGGAAACATACACTCAACCAGTTCAGATACATTTTTGCAGCTTTTAGTGGATGTCACAGCCTCTTGATTTAAGTACGTATCATACAAATCTAAAGGATTTCTACAACATAGAAGTACTAGTGTACACATTTTTCTGACTCAGAATTATGGTAAATTTGGAAATTAGAAGTTCATAATTACCACCAAATCAGACTTCTTCTAACTTGAGTCATTTAGTCTTTTTATACATGAGTAAAGGCTTTAGACAGGTACTTCTGAGGTTCTGCTGTGACAGATGCTGGTATAATTGGTCCACTTCACTGAAAGCCATATAAAAAATAAAAAGAAAGCAGGAGAACTAGCTGTCAGCTGATTATGCAAGGACTCACTGAACAAATTTTATTCTCCTGAATAACAGGTTTTATTTTCATTGCGTAACATTTCCAATTTGTTAATCTTAAATCTACCGTATTTGCTTTTATATCTAATGTTAAATGTTAACTTTTAGATAATTAATTTTGTTGAGTCTCAATAAAATAAAATAAAAAGGGGGCTTTTAAACTTTCCTCTTTGGATCTGCATGACACCAATATTTAGAACATGTGGACGTCTGTTTTATCCACACAAATCTTATAAGATGTTCTGGACTGAACTCACTCTGACAACTGATCACTGAAAAGTTACACTATTTCCTCATTTGTTTTTTAGTTGTTCACCTTTCCAACCTTGGAGAACACCTGAATTTATCTCAAAGAAGGTGTGATGGTTAATCACAGGTTAAAATCCTTATATTTGTAAAAAACTTTGAAGTCTGAAATACATCATCAAAAACCCATCTTAACAGTGATTTACAACTGAGCGTCTGCATGTACGGGAAGCATCACGGTGACACTCGCACTGCTGAGTCAAAGCAGTCAGAGCCCACAACTCAAAGCACATCACATAACAACCCAGCAGGTTTCATTTTACTAGCTGTCTAACAAGCAAACGCTGCAAAGGCTGTAAATGCTTCTCTAATTATTTTTGAATCTGTAAAACTTTGTGTGCAACGAGTGCTATCGTTCACAATTTAGAGATTTTACTCACGTAAAGGTAGTAAGCAGGCATTTCAGGACCTGGGCATTACACACTTTTGATAACAAGAGCATGTCTGTGACCACAAGGCTATATTGCTGCTTCTGTCACCACCCTCATGTCGAGCATGTTTAACTCCCACCACTTATCAGATTCCACCGTATCATGACAGAAAGTTTTACGCTTCTTCAGATCAAAGACAGAAAGTGTATAATATTTAAGTTGTAAATAAGTTAGGGGAAAAAAAAGAATCTAAGAAAAAGTTAAAATTAAAAAAAACTTGGGGGAAAAAGAATCATCTCACCCTAAACTAAGACCATGTGCTCGTTATCTGAAGCAGGCCATCTAACAGACAGACTTTCAAGTCTAAAATAGACTAAAGACATTAGAGAAACTCAAGCCTAAACACGGCTGTACAAACCACAGACGGACTGGGGATGACATTTTGGGTATTTAGCAGACACTCTTTTCCAGACTGACTTCCAGTAAATGAAGCAAGAGAATAAGCTCAAATCCTTGAATCACCACCATTACAGGCAGCTAAAATAAAGCCATGAAAGACCCAAAACAATAAGCCCAGACAGTAAAAGAAGTTGCAAACAACTGTGTCCTTGGGATATGAGTGAAACAGGACATCGGGTAATAAAATAGTGCAAGCTAAAAAAAAAAAAAAAAGAGAGAGAGCCAAAAGGCTAGTAACTCCTTTTTTTTCCTTTAAATAAACTATCTGTGACAAATGGGTGTTTTCCTTTATCTGAACTGCACCCAGAGCCGAGATGAATAACGGCTGATTGCTTTAATAGATGCTACCTTTTCTTTCTTGTTAATAAAAAGTTTGGACAATCATGATCATAAATAAATAAATGGGATTAGAAATGCAAAATAAAATAGGAGCCTTGAGTTCACGCGAAATAAAAGTTCCCATTAAAGAAAGGAATGTAATGAGACATTTGGCAAGCGTCAGCTGAGAACATTTGTGATGAACTACTGAGGCAACGCTTCCTATATTTGAACTATCTGACAGGTGAAAATATATAAAGCAAAAACATAACTTCAGTTTTCCTAACATGTTCAGCTGAGATATATTGCAGAGGTTTCAATTCTCCACATAAATGGGATTCAACATTCCTAATATTCTCTAGAGACTCATCTAGCTGGTTTTGGAGTCACCATAGCAATCACTAAACACTGCTTTTTTTTTTTGTTTGTTTTTGCATTTAGGTGCATTGTTTGGACCAAAAGGAGAATGACAGCAGAAGCAGAATCTGCAGATGAATAACGTTTCCCTAAACTAGGGATAAATCTGACAAGTAACTTAAGTAAATAAGATACTTAACCTCACACGGAGCTTCTACTGTGGCACATAGATGAGGAGCAAAGAAGCTTTGATGGAGGTTTTACAAGCTTTTAGCAATCCTCCAAACTTGTTCCATGTTTATGTTCTTCTCTGGAATCAGTGAGATTATTGATTTTATAGTGTAAAAATGAACAGCTTCTTTAAGGCAGCAAAAAAATGATCACACATCTACGGACTATTCACACCTAAAAGCCGCTTGGACCGGGTTGAAGTCTTCGTTCACACTCCTGTCTCAACTGGCCCTTTTCCCCCTCTACTAGCTTTGAAACGACCAGACACAAACACATGGCAGCCCACAAAATCACTACAGTTGTTCCTCATGTCCTCCAGAACATCAAACCATCAATAAAACACACAGGAGATACATTCCAACTAGTTGAACAGGACATTTCTGACTTCCCTCGCTCCATGTGTTCTCGCTGTCTCTCTCTCAAAACTTTCTCTCCTCGGAGCTCCACCACAGGGACTTCACATATTGCAGCCATATGAGCGAGCCATGGACGTCTCTGCAGCACACACACATCCATTCACACTGGAATAAGCGCTTTGCTGTCTCCCGCTCTGTCTCACACACACATACAGGAATGAGTTTTACAAGCAAGAGGCTCTCTTTAGGAAGTTGTCAACTGTTTTGACGTTTAATAGCAGCTACGAACAAGGCCGTAAGATACAATAATATCTAGTGTCTGGAAAGCGGAAATTTTTAAAACTTCACCACACCAGGCTGATGCTTTAGAGGAGCGAGCGTTTTAGTTATTTTATAGAACACTGTTGCACAAGCTTGACATTGGACATGCAACTTATATGATAGCGGACCAGTCGCAGTAGTTGACGACGGCTTTGGTGTGTCCGATTTAAAGCAAATAAAATTTACTGACAGAGAAGATGGATGTGTAAGGACATCAAAGGACAACTTAAAATATTACAAACTTAATTAAAAGGTTTTTTTATGACAACTGGAAGTTGATTAGAAGCAGATGATCCTGATCTAAGTGCCTTAAGCTGCTGTGATGAGAATCAAACTGCTGAATTGATAATATCTACGTCACCTTTTTTTTTAAAAAAAAAATTTAAAAAAGGAAAAGGAAAACTTGATTACTAAAAAAATTATGCCATCATCATTACATTTTACAAAGCATTGGAAAAGCATATGTGAAAACACTCAATTTCAATTTTGAGCCGATACGTCAGAGTTTATGTGACCCGTTTAGTGCTCTTTTCTTTGCATCTATTTCTACCCTTAATGTAGAAATTACAGTCAAAACACAAACTCAAAACTACAAGTTATGGTGTTACCATGCTGCAAGCAAGACTGCAACACAAACTTTACCTTAAAAGTGAATCCATCATCTCTCTCTCTCTCTCTCTTAAGGTGACCCTGACTGTTTTATGAGCGAGATAGAAGCATCTGGTTAACTTTTCTCCTTGAGTTGTGGCTGACAAAGAGGTCGAAACTTGCCCCCATTTCTTGTCACTGGGGGGAAAGTTTTAAAGGAAATAGTAGCAGCCAGAACTCAAAAGTATTCAAGATGCAAATTTAAATCTAAGGAAAATCGTTTAAAAAAGTTACTTTTTTTGGCCAAAGTTTAGAAATATTTTAAGGTGATAATTGAGTGTTTTGAATCTTTAATTTAGATTGTTTAATCCCTTCATAAAGTGTGGAACAGAGAAGTCTTGCAGGCCTGCTCCGCTTTATATATATATATATATAAAAAAAAAGAACTTCTGGGGTTATCTGCAGAATAAAAGTCGATCCACACATAGGCAGCTCTTTTTCTTTTTAGGGGGGGGGGGGCAGATCTGGAAGAACTTTGGTGAAGTACTATGTAAAAAGCTTCCTTGCAGTGTGTGCCTCATTGTACTGGCCTCACATACTCTGCTCTCCCCACAGAGTTGTCATGCCTACCCAGCTCCCTTATCTCAAAGGAACATCACAGTTTCTTACAACGAGGAGGGTGGTAAGGAGGGGGGGGGGGGGACTTTTGTCAAAGTTGAGTGGAAATGCAACTCAGGCTTCCCGACATCACTCATGAAACCTCCTGCAACAACAACAAATAAATAAACCCGACATACGTGAGCTAATATGCACTTATTTACTTTAAAGTTGATAAAAGATGGTGTTTGGGGGAGATCTTTTACGACTATTCACATCCACCATGCGCTCTTCCCAACAATGAAAGAGGTGAGAAAAAGAAAGAAAACATCGCCATATCAGTTGTAAAACATGTAATAAACAAAATCTTTGATCTTGACACACTTGTTTTCCGCTTTTAGCCCAATAAACTGCAATCATCTGAGCGTGAAAGTCTTTCAACACTTTCCCTCTATCTGTGCGACGTGCGTCATTCGGAGGATCAAGAAATCTGAACTTGAGTATCAAGTTTGCAGTTCGAATAGTGATTTAAAAAAAGTTATGAATGAAATTTTGTTAAAAGTAGCGTGCGAGCTAGCGGTTACACGACAAAAAAATAACCCAGAGTAGCCGGCTTTCCCCTCAAGTAAATGAAGGATGCCACTTATCGTAAACTGAAGGCAGAAAGAAGAATCAAAACTTAGAGAAAACACAAACCTACTTGCGGCGACTAAGTCACTCCACGGTCCCCTTCTTGTTGGCTTCAAACTCAGTATTAAATCAAAGGCTACGAGCTGCTCCCGGTAAGACCCCCCGCCCTCCTCGAATGTGTATTTGTGTAGCGTTTGGGTGTCCTAACCTAAATGTAAATTGCCATGTGAATGCAAAGCGGTGCTGCTCTTTTTTTCCTCCCTCTCATTCAGCAGATCCCTCTTTCCTCAGCGACGCCGCTCAGGCCGTTAGTTACATAAGACGCAAACCGACTGCTGCCCGTCGTAAAAACTACCAACAGCTAACAGCGACACTTTTGTCTCCTAAATCGCACGGCTGCCTCCCAGGACGAACAAAATTCATCTTCCCCACTTGTCCGAGAGCATGCATTTAGCAGTCTACAAGTCCAAACAGGCATCGCCGATGCATTCATATTGTTTTGGTTAAAAAAATAATAATAATAAAAAGCCCCTGCATCATGTAATAGAGTTGTATACAATTGTGTTGCTAGTGTTTTTTCTGGTGCTGCTTACCTGTTGATCAAAATAAGCATTAGCCTCTTTTCTCTGTGTGTGTCTCTTTCAGCAGCCTGTTAAGATGGTGGCTGGCTGGTTCGTCTCTTTGTGGGGTTTTTGTTTGTTGATGATGTCGGACGGGGTGAGTGTGTCTTGGCTGTCTCTTTTTTTTCTTTGGTCTGAGAGGGAAAGAGAGATAGTGAAAGCTTCACGGCAGCACATAAACTAGGCTAATACCGACTGATTAGTGAGTGATTTTGGCTCTGGTATTGCCATTTTTTTCGATGGTATAGGTTTCATTTTTTTATTGAGCCGCCCGGATTTGCTGACCACAGCAAAACCAAAGCAGAGCAGCTCGTTATCTTTTTCTTTTTTCTCTTTTTTTCAGGCTACTGATATCGCTTTGCTGTGACAGGACCTCTCTGCCTGTCTGTAGGCTGTGGGCATTACGTCAGAGGAGGAAGACACAGCAGCTCTATTAATATCAAGAAGCCACCCGAAGACCGACTCTTAAAGCGACACACACTGTAATCTCACTTCTACATAGTTTACTATCTACTACTTGAGGAAAAACACGAACAAAGACCCACAGACTGTAATCCCAACTGTATTAGCAGCAAAATCCCAAATAGCAAGAATTGTTTCTAACGCAAAGCAGCCACTCAGCCAAAATAAAGACAGATTTCTTTAAGTGATTTATTAATTAGCTACTTAATTTAAAAAAACACTGACTGTTAAAGATGCAATGTGTAACAAAATCAAAGGTCAATAACAGAAAAAAATGTTATTGGTATCTAATAACTTTATTCATGTAGAATGAGCCATTTATGTCTACTTTTCATGGGTCAACATACATGGAAGCTGCCATATTTGTGCCACCATTTCTTTACTGTGGCGTCTCTAATTGGACAAACAGCTCTCTATGTATGTGAAGTGTAGTGCTAGTAGTTTTATAAGCGCTAGAGCGTTGTTTGGGATAAGTAACTACCTAAAAGGCACCAAAAGTAGTTACCTGCAGTGCAGTCATTGCTGCACCTGAGGCTACTGTATCCAATTACAGATGAAAACGTTCAACGGAAGAATATTGGCCACTAACAGCCGCTGTCCATTCACAATGGTGCTTGGCGTGACGTCATTGCTGTGCTCATTTTTACCACTAGATGTCAGTAATCCTTAGACACTGTACCTTTGAAGTTGCAGCGTGTAAAAATAGCAAAGATCTGTGAGAAAATTAGTTTGAGTTGGTTTATTTAGATGCCTAAATGCTTATTCTTGTTTGTTCTGAGACTATTTTTTATGTAAAAATCATTGATTTTAACCTCAGGATGTTATTTCTTGAGTCAAGCTGCACGGTCAGCCTCCAAAGTCATCTTTAATCCTTATAACCAAATGTTAAATGCAGTAGCAGAGAGCAGCCATGCCTGCAGTTATTTATTTTGAAACCATGGTCTCGGCATCATGAGGTAAATCTCCTGTCATCTCAAAAGGAAATTTATCATGTTATCTCCAGAAATCAGCCTTTTGTTTTCTCCAGATAACCACCTACTATAACTTGTTCTCACAAATAAGAGTTTTGTTTTCTCAAGATCAAAACATGATGAAACTCAAAAGTTTTTTTAGCACCAAATTTCATTGTTTATTGTCGTAAGTGGCAATAATCTGTAATAGTAAGTTAAGACATGCATGTGTTATTCTTTTCTCTTCTTGGCAATGACTTTCCTGTACTCTACCAAAGAAAAATCTATTTGTTTTATTGTAGTATATAAGAATATTAAATCTGTTATCACAATAAAACAAAATATTTACATTGAGAAATTATTTATTTAGCTATATATCAATGCTTATTATCTCTAGGAAACTACATAAAAAAATGAGATAGTTAACTCATCTTGAGATAATAGCATTAAAGATTTCATTAGTATGACTGCTATTTGCTTCCGTAATTAAACATATTTCTCCTCTGCATGTAAAAGTAAACTACATTTTAAATAATTTTAACATTTAAACAAGTTTATTATCAATATATAGAGACTCAAAAAATCCAGTACAAATGATTTCATGAAATAAAAACATCCCAGATGTGTTTGGAAGTATTATCTTTTTTTGTTGTTTTTTTGTTTTTTGACTTAAATGAAATTCACCAAAAACATCTTGGATTTTGCAGGTGACACATAAAAACATAAGCCATCTTTCCATTATCTACCTCCTATCCAAGGTTGAGTGGTGGGGGTAGCAGCCTAAGCAGGGAAGCCCAGACTATACTTTCAGCACAATGACATTGTTAATTAATTATGTTAATCATTAGATAATGATAGCGTTTGTTTTTTTTTCTTTCTGCCTATACTACTCTATAGGTGTGTCACAATTCAGGGTCTGCACACTTCGAAGTACGCTTAACGTTCGAGAAATGGGACAGCCTACCCAGCTAACAAGAATTTCCCATAGCAACAACACAGAACGCTGAATCAGTTAAACCTCTGAAATTACTCATACCAGCAGCCTTCGTTTGAGGCCAAATGGGAAAACGAAAGTGCGGATTTGAAGGGTGGATTCGGAGGGTCCTTCAAATTCAGTGAATTGGGGCAGTACTTTGCGCACCGTGATGACGTATGTGGCCGACGAATCCGCACTTCGAAGTGGGCAGACCATGAATTGGGACACAACTTATTGCATTAAACCAATTTTTGCCAAACAAATCAAAGTGTCACCAGGCAACATATGGCCTCACAAGACGGCGCCCCATCACAGTATGCCACAGTATGATCCACCGTCACATTTTCTACTAATAAAAACTACATTTATATAAGCATGAAAGCAAAATTAGTTGTCACATACATTACAGCTATGCAAAGCACAGAAAAAGAAGAATACTGTTTAGAGTTCATTAAAAAGAAGAAGAAAGTCGAGGAATCTGTTTTGAATACTGATTTACCAGAACTTTGAAAGTGCATGTTTGATAGTTAGAGCATCTAGCAATGATTAACCGAAAACACGAAGAGGCAAAGCTATTTCAGGAAAAGGAAAGTTAGAAAACAAGAACAAAAAATCGTGTGGCTTTTTCTCGATGGAGATCACTTGACTTGACTGAATTTTCCTCATAATTTAGTTTAAAAGAACAGATGTCATTTATAACTGGATATTGGGTGGAAGGCATTTTTAGGTGGTTTCCATCTCCAACTTCACTACTAGATTCCAGTTATTGTAACACACTGCTCCTTTAAAGACATACATGTATCATGAGCGCACTGGTCTTATCTAAGATTTTGGGTTTTACCCAGTGGCGTATCCAGGAAATTTTAACGGGGGGCATCATAAGACAGAAGTTAGTGTAGCCACATCGCACAAACTGCAATGTCTTGCAAGATAATTGTATATGTGGTCAGGGGGCCCTCCCGGGCCCCCTTTAAAATTATGATTGGCTTTACCATCCAAAATACACATAAATTTTATATATATTTTTTTCAAAGTAGGAAACGTAAAACATGGTTTACAGTATTGTACTAAAGGAGACATTATTCTCTTCATGTAAGTTACTGACTCTCCAGGTTTGATTATCTTTTACAGTTTCCGTTAAAACGTATGGATTTTTATAGAAGTTGTATAGAATCTAAGTCATTCATGGTTAGGGTCATCGTAAAGCCAAAATGCTTTAAAAAAAAAGAACACAGGATTTCTTACCTGGGTAAACAATGATGTTAAACTTCCAGAAAGAAGACTTTAGTTCCGACTGACTGGTGGGGACTTCAAGATTGTATGGAGCCATAAAGGATTGTAATATTTTTCAAATGCATTTTGACTTCATAAAGTAGATCAGAAGTCATCATTTCAGTAGCACCTGCAAACACCAAATGTCCCAGCTTTTTCCTATCTATATCCTGAATGGTTTTACAAAAGACTTTGGTCAAATATCAATAATAGCCTCACTGATATAGCAACACAGGGAGTAAAACAACTGCACTTGGTTACACACATCCTGACACTATTTAACTTATAATGCATGTCTTTGGACTGTAGGAGAAAGTCACAGTACTTGGAAAAAAACACACACAAGCACAGGGGAGAGTATGCAAGAATCTACTGGTGAGGCAACAATACTAACCGCTGCATCACTATGTTGTCGACTGTAATGTGTCAGTAAAAATAAACAAGAATTTGGATCGAGGCACTATCTACTATTATTTAAACACGTACTAATTTATTATATAAAAAAATAATTGTCTGAGTTTCTATTGGTTATTTTTTTAGGGTTAAACTTATACACCAGTTGGGGGTTTTTCTAAAAATAACACACTGTTATAAAAGAGAAAGTCCATACGGTTGACTTTTTCAGTGTCATTTACTACATTGTCACTGATTTCATTGATAGTGAGGGCACTAATCTGAATTACCAACAAAGAGTGGCACCCAAAGAGACATAACATGTATTCTATTAGGCCTTTATTTCTCCTATATTCTTATATTATTCTTAATAACATAGCTAGTCTTCTTTATCTTTAATGTTACTTTAATAAAGGCATTACAGGTAAAACCCATTCCTAAATCACACAAAATCTGACAGAGATTGAATCAGTAAAACCTGCTTTATTCTCACCTGCCTGCCATCATCTAAAATTAAATAAAAATACTTAATTAATCCCAGAGGGAAATTGCAATTTTCCTGTTCCTTATCATCACTGACATGTTTTACAGTTAATGTAAATTAACATTTCTCACCTGTTAAATTAACAAGCTTAGAAAAACAAAATTCAGAGACAGTTGGTGGTAGCACATGGTTAAAAAAAACACACAAGGAAGTTTTGCTGTATATCAAAGCCATTGGTCATCATAAAATGAAAATAGATAATAATAATAAAAAAATAATAATGTTAATAATAATAAATATAATAAATCCCTCATCATATGTTTTCTTCCACACTGGAAGATCATGGATACTTCAATATTAATTATTCTTAACTTGAATCACTCATGCCCAGACCTCCACCGTCCCCATGCCTGGTCCTACTGCCTAAACCCAACCCTCCCTCCGGCCACCAGCCCTACCACCGCTCCCTTCTGGCACCCGGCTCTCCAGCCGAACCCGAGTACCCACACTACCTGTTGAACCAGAGGCCAAATTAAACAGAAGCCAGCATGATCAAAATCTTAATAAATAATCAATTTTGAAGATATTCTTTTACCTCAATGCATCTCCTGAGAAATCTGCAGGTAAAGTTTGGGCAGGGGAAACGGCTTGATGAACATCAGCCTCTATTGTCTGATAAATCATTTATGATTTTATGTTATCTCCAACCCACACACAACAAATTCCTTTACAGAGTCATGGGTGCATTCAAGTGTTTGGTTAGATGGAAATCCAGGATCATAAAAACAAAATGAATATTGTAAAACAGCAGTGATGCTGACGTGCAATTCAATATTGCATTATGCAGAAAGATTGTAAAGACTGATTTAAACTGAAACCGATTTTAACTTTTAATATTAAGCTATGGATCAAATAAAAGGTGCCATAAACCATTACATGTCCCAGTTCTGTTAAGTGGCTCATGTGAAAATCTGCTTGTTGACCAACCACTCACAAGCTTCCCCTCACCACTGGCCATAAATGAAGGAATGGACTTTTAACTTTTTAGTTTCTTTCAAATACTGCTCTTCAGAAGCCACAGGTAAAACAAAAAGATTTTGCTTACAGAAGCGATTCTGCAGCCTCCAGTCATACTCCCAGCTGGATCCACCACCTCCAGAGCAGTGCAGGGTCTGCACAGACCTCAGAGAACAAGTCACATTTCAAGAAACAAAACACCTGCTCCAGGCCTTAAACATCTATAACAGATTTTTTTTTTCCTTTTTGAATTTTCATACCCCCCTAAAACACTTTCTTCAAGCAAAAGATGTCTTTATTATAACCCTTATCTATTATCATTACTTACTGCAGAACGAATAAAGCACAGGCCAGCACCACTCAAATTTAAATCAGTAATTAATACGTAAGACGTAATTTATCATAATATATAAACTGGGAACTAAAACTCAGCAGGGAAACTACTTTGATCTGTTGTTGGCTAAGTTATCTGTTTTCATGTTTTCTCCAAAGACATACTGTACTCCAAACACAATAATAAATGCATGGAAATGTTTAGTCACATGGAAATCAAGATAGATAAAGACAATGAATGTTGTGAAGTAGGAATCATTTTGCTATGCTATTTATATCTTATAGTATTCTTGCATGGAATTGGATATTATTTTTCTTTTATACTTATATTTAGTCAATAATACAATACCAGAATGGTCTGCAGGGATGCTTTGGGAATAGACATTAATAATGAATCTGACCTTGTTAGCTCATAGAAATCCAGCCTGTTGGCTAAGTCCCTTCTCTTCACAAGCTTCCCCTCACCGCTGGCCCTCGGGGAGGAATGGACTGTGAACTTTTTAGTCTATTTCAAACACCGCCCTTCAGAAGCCACAGGTAAAACATTTTTTTGCTTACAGAAGCAATTCTACAGCCTCCAGTCACACACACAGCAGGATCTGGCACATCCAGAGCAGTGCAGACCTCAGTGAAAAAGGCTCATTGATAAAAGAAAAAAAAAAAAGTAAATAAAACACCTGCCACAGATCTTGAAGAAAAACTTCTAATTGAATTCTTTTACAATTTTCCCATTTTTACAATGTCCTCTACTGTGTTCCCTGTTTCTCCAATTTCTCTTCAACTAAAATATCACATATTATTCTAATCTTTTTATTTCTATCAAATACTGCCTTTGCTAAAAGAAATCATATGGTATACAGCATGTACATTTATTGGCAGATGTCCTGTTGATGTTTCTACCTGTGAAAACAACTGATAAGACTTAGTCATGATCCACTGTTTTCAACTAAGACTACCATTGTACTTTTTTGCTGTACGTTGTCGCTATGATCTCTGTTTAACCTTTAGTTTTAATGACGCACCATCCTTTGATTTATAATAAACCTCACAATGGTCTCTGGTACTGGTGTAACTAGAAAGGTTTTTGTATCATCCCTCACTTCAGCGTCCAGTTGCATGTCTTTTTTTTATAATGGGTTTACTTCTTCCTTTGCTATTAGGGTGTTTGTATGAACTGTTGCTTACATCCTTTGTGGAGTGTTTATGAGGTCTCAGGAAAATTATATATGTCAGGAGAAAGACCTGGCTGGCACCCCGGAAAATTAAATAAATAAATAACTTAGTAAACCTTCTATACCTGAGCTAAACCGTCACAAACTGACTGGTATCATTTTTATCTTGATTAACTGACGTTTTAGAATCATTGAAATCAAAAGTGGCTTTTGTACATCCTTTTTAAGAATGTAGTTATCCCTCCTGCTTCAACATTACTATTCCACCAGGGATGTACTTTCTTAATCACAGAACTTCCTTGGCAAAAAATGACCTTATAAGCTGTTGAACACTAATTAGCTTTAAGTGTTGTTTTCTAAATAGCAGCAGTTTACCAGAGAGAGATATAAGACGTTAGAATTTTAACCAAAAGTGAGCATAGTGGTCCCCACCTTTTTCATGTGCCTTTTAAGGATGTCCCGACCCAATCTCAATCAGAAGTTTTTTTTGTTTGTTAATAAGGTGTTTTTTAAATTATTTAAATCAGCCACTAAGTACACGTGGCTTTCCCATTTTTGCTGTTTAAAGTCAGCTGGGACAGTTTTATGGTATTAGCAAATGGCCAATTAGCATATTGATACAAAGAAACATTAAGGAAGCCATTTATCAATATTCATTGATAAAATACACACAGCAGTTATTTTTTTCTGTATGAATAAAACTGTTTCTACACACCAACCACCGAATCAGTGGGAAAAGGAGGAATAATGAAAGACAATTATCATTTGATATAATATGCTTATCCCAAGGTTTTGTATTTTATTTTTTTCAAGTGATTATTTTCCCTTTTGTGTAATAAGTGTAATAAAGACCGTCTAGAAATCAAATTTTTTTTAAGCTTGTAATTGGATTTATACGATTTACAAAGTAATTAAACATATTTGCTGCACTTTGTCGAACTCTAAAAAGCTTTCTTTAAAAATGGTTTTGTTTTAAAGTATTTTAGTTACATTAATATACTTATATTGTGTAGTTTACAACTGTATACAAAGAAGCACTAGACTGACTCTTAAACTGGTATCACAGACTAAATTTAACTTAATCAGGACACCCACATTGCCTTTGCATTTTTTGCTCATAGTAAGAAACTGGGTTTAATGTTAGCTCTGTAACTTAAAGGCCAAACTAAATAACCTTGGCTTCTTCAGATCAAAAAAAATTAGCTCAACATTAACTTTTCCAGAATAAAAACTATAAATTAGAGACTTTATCGCAAGTCAATGATAATTGTGCTGCAAAAAAACAAATCAACAAAGGTCTAAATGACTATTAAATGTGTTGCAATTGAAAAGAGCCCCAGACACTGGCTTCCTTCACTGTACAAGCTTGATAAATTAATTAAAAAATTAATCAATTAAAAAATATATATAAGTCGTGTAATAAGTACGTGGGATTTCTCTGTGCTCTATCCTTGAATATGAACACTGTTGTTGCAATCTCACCCATGAGTATCTGGTGGAAAAGCTGTGGAAGCTGTATATTTTATTTGTCAGAGCTGTTCTCACATCTGTCCTTTAAAGTGGGTCAAATGACGTGATTCTCCTTATCCATGTGTAAATGACGCTTTCTAGAACAATATGGGGTCTCACCCTCATGTAGACAGTTTGGCTCTCTGCATGACAAATTAACCTTATGTTCACAAATAATAATAATACAATAATTTTGGTGCTCAGGAAAAATATTGCTGAATTTTCAATACTGTGGGTTTTTATAAAATGTAGGCACATCCAATACAGCGGACTACAGGCAGGAAAATATATGCTAATATGAAGTAATTTTTTTTTACATCTTAAAAATACAAATTACAAATCACAGGAAATTCCACAAACATAAAATAATATACAGCCTCATAATATTTGTATGTTGAACTATAATTACTGTTAGAAGCTTTACAACAAAATGTAAGAGTTTTACAAATGAATAATGACAGTCTTTCTGGACATCTAGCAGTGTGATCATTCCTGTTAATGTCCTGGGGTGTTAGATGAGGACTGATGCTGACCACAGAAACAATACAAAATGTAATAACACAGTATACGGTTTCCATGGTCAATCAATAACATGTGACACAATCAACAACATAAATACAGATAGACTGTCTCTTGTCAGGTAAAATAAAGCCCTCTAATAAGAATGTATATCCATTGCTGGGAGAGAAAAAGACATCTCTTCTGTCTAGAAAACTAATGCAATAATAAAAAGCCTCTTCTATTCCTTGGTAGTCTTGGATCAATGCACTTTTTAATCCTTAAAGCCAATATTTGGATCTTACAGACCTTAATCAGACAATAAAAGAGTACAATGAGTAAGTAGCTATAAAGATAACAACAAAGCATATACCAGAAATCAGCAATAAACATAAATACAGAATAAAAACTTTTGCATTAGCATTTTTTAAAAATAACACTTCAGTGTTTGTGTTTTATGTTTGTACATTTTCCCCATCCAAAGGAGAAATCGATAAAAATGTAAAACATCTGGGAAAAATTATTGCTGTTTTAAAACTAACACCTTGCTATTGCAAACGATTTGCAACCAGAAACCACGTTGTTTACTCCAGCATCAAGCATGCGTACAGGGCTGTACCCCTCCCCCACCTTGGAAAATCAGACCATCTTTCCCTCCTGCTCCCCCCAGCCTACACCCCCCTCAAACGCAGGGCCAAGCCCACTTCAAGAACCATC
>JBAMHW010000019.1:17218662-17237013 GCA_037177495.1 Rhadinocentrus ornatus
TGGTGATGGCTTAATCTCGTTGTACCGTTGTATAATGACAATAAAGGCATTCTATTCTATTCTATTCTATTCTAAATACTGTCCCTCACCACAACACTAATGACAATGATGGTCACAAATAATGCTGTTGGGATCACTTTTGGAGTGACAGCCTTAAAAATACAGCTGGGATCATATTTGTCTGATGCTGAATGATGGACAGCTCCAAGGCTCTGCGTCATGCTGTTTTCTTTAAATCATCCAAAAGCCAATTAGTGTATTTTTTTTATGTTGTGGTTTCTTTTTCTACCCAAAGAAGAACTAATTGATGATATAAGATATCAAATAACCCAGTCATGGCTATACAGTATTATAACTTAGTGTCAAATTAACATGATATTATGAAATTCAACATTCCAGCATTTGGTTCTTTGTAAAGTCACAAACCCCTTGTTTACTTTTTCTGTGCCATGCACAGCTTATCATTAAATTTTATGTAATCTGTGTACAGGCCGTCTAAGATGGACTTCATCTTGTCCAGGGTATACTTTGCCTCTTGTCTGATGGAGTAAGCTCCAGCTGCCACTTCCGCCTTGTATTGGACTTAGTGGACTATTCTTCTAAAAATAATCCTTATTTATTATTCTTAATAACTAAACACTTAAATGTAATAAAGACTACTCTGATTCTCATACTGATTAGAAGTCTTCAGGTATAACTCTTTCCCCGGCCACTTGCCTGCATGCCCACCAAGTAAAACATCAGCATCCAGGTGTGTGAAATCCCTGTTCTAAGTCAAAAGATAACTTCACTCTGAAGGAAGGCGTGGACAGTGTCAGGAAACAGAAACTTCTGATCTCTCACAGTGCTCTGTGATTTGAAGAGCGCAGAGTGCAGGTCTCATGGTTATCAGTGGGTGACCATGTTTTGGTGTTGCTTGTTCTGGAGATGACGATGACAAATTCCATGAAGTAATGTTAAATATTCATTTGGTCCTTTTCCTTCAGTCATCATTGCAGCCTTCCTTATTATGTACTTGTTTGCAACACTAAACAGCCAATCAGAGAGATCAGTCTCCCAGAAAGACCTGATGCCATTGGTATATACAGGCCAAGTTGTTCTTCTAACCCAAGTTTCTATCACTTATCTCAAAGCAATGAAATCTCTCACCCTGAAGATCTTCTATTTTTATTACAAAAAACAAAACAAAAACAACCTCTACATGTACTGCACAATCCCCTGCACCACCTTTCTGTACTTTACTCTTGTCTCTCAATGGTCCCAAGGCTCAAAATACCTGCTGTCTTTCACTTTTACTTGTAACTGAAGCAGATTTATGAGGTGAAATCAATACAGAGCGAGAGCTTTAACCTTCATCCACTACCTGCTTATAACAGTTTTGTGAAAGGAGCAGTAAGTCTTGAACCATTTAGTTACTATTTCCTGAGTTAACATCATGTGTTTCCAGGAATACAACCCCCCAAAAAAATCACATGAGGATTAATAAATCCAGACCTCCCAAGACATAAGTTTATACATACAAGGCATCAGGTTTAGTCAAGTGTACTATAAACAAAGTTGATGAAGGGAACAATGGCATAATTCATTACTATAACACACACGCACAAATACAAGATCATATATACACCTTAACTAGCGTAATGCCTCAGTCTTAAACACATGCAGAGAAATGCAGATTTATCTAAACACAGTCTAATGCAGTCCTGCACACTACGGAAAATGTATATGTGGAACAAAATTGATGTATAAATGGGAAAGTTTAAATATGAATCTTCGCCCAGTCTCCTATGGCTGAATAGCTTAAAAAAAACTCAGCCTGTGGAATTGGGGAAGGAAAGAGGAAGGGAGAGGAAGAGAGAGAGAGGGTTTGGATCACCATTCAAGGTGATTTGAACGATAGTTTCTGCGTGGAGCTACGAGACTGGTTGAGCGAATATGAGCGGCCAGCCAGTGAAGCCAATTTTATTCATGGCTAACTTTTCACTCATGTTATATACCTGAATGCACACATGCAAACACACATTCACAAGCACACATATCTATTTATGCACATACTGACACCCACTGGCACACATGCTCACATATCTTCATATTTATCTTTTCATCCGTGTGATGACCATCAGAGCTAATCTGAAAACACAGGTACATGAAAAATCTATTTGTCTTTCTTGACTCTAATGGCTGGTGTGAACACGCAATGATGGACACAGTACAAGATAGTAATAGATGAATGTAGTACGTGTTAAAAGTAAATGAACACAGAAACAATAGTGGTGGAATGCCTAAATCTGCATCTAGACTTATCTTTTATCAAGTCTTTACATCATAACTAAGATACTACCTCATTTCAACTAATACATATTATATTTTTGTTTCCCCATTAGGTAATCTTAAATAAATACCTCTAAAGGAAAGCTGCTTCTCATTAAAAAAATAAATATGTAAAAATATTTTTAAATCAAAATCAATACCAAAACCAATCTTTTAATATTGCAAAGTTCTGCAGGGAAAGCCTGCATCCTGGCTTTTCCTTGGCTGTTAAACTCATCTATAGACCAGTCCCACTCCAAACGACAACAGCACCCCCGATAGTAGCAGACATTCAGTCCACAAAGACACAACCCTACAACAAACAGAGACTACAGGATCCGTGCTATCATTCTGATACTGGACCACACTGTGTCTGAGGTCAATGTTAATGATGATCATTTGGCTAAATTTAGCTCGTAACTGATGCAGATTTTTTATTTTAATTATTATTATTGTTGTTGTTTGTTGGAGGGAAATAAATAATAGAAATTTGCATTGTAAAAATTTTTAACTTTTAAAGTATTTCAGCCCTTCATTAAACTATGTTTGACTGAGCACAAATAGGTCCATAAAAATTTCAAAACCTTAATTAGAACCTAAAAAAATTTTTAAAGGACTTTTTTCCTGTTAAACAGTTATCAAACTAATTGACTAACTACATACATGACTCAAATAATTTTGTTTTTCCAAACTAGATAAAATTTTGAATAAATTTGGTTATTTTCAGGGCATCATCCATGTATACTTAACAATAAGAAAATTACCTTTTTTAAACTGCATATCAGCTTATACCAATGTTTAAACTTATCTGCGTATTGCTAACTAAAATATAATGTAAGCTTTGATCCATATCACAAGACATGTTGGCAGTTTCTCAACAGCTTTTATTGTACAAATAACATTTTTTTTTTTATGATGTAATGTTTAATTTTATATACATTACTAAACAGTGTTTTTAATGTTTACTTCGTTCGTTTTATTTAATTATTACTGGACACATAAGTTACTTACTAAACAACTCTTAATTCACAAGCAATAATTAATTAATTATTGTCAAATGAAAGATGTTACTTTTTTCTGCCAAACACATTTACTTCACACACTTTAGCAGTTCTTACTACACAAAGCTTAATAGAATAAATTAATAGTTTATTCATCCTCAAACAGAAATTTCATTATTAAAAAAGTTGAATATAACTATTAAGAGTTAAGTTAGCTGCTTTCCAATAACTGATTCCCCTCTAGTTAACCCACATTTAAAAATAAAACGTAATAACTTTATTGTTCTTCTTAATTAATTATTGCAACACTGACAACAGAAAAGGCAGAAATGAAGGAAGAGAGGAAAGAACAAAAGAAGATTTTTGTCTAAAAGAAGAGAGCAAATGGGATGCAATCACCAAATCACGAAAGGCTATTTCTGAATCCTGAATTTACTTGAGTCTAAGCATCTTTAAGTCTACATACGGAACACAGAAGCAGCTGCTTATACTCTCAGTCCAACATGTTATTAAATCTGCTATAATGTACACATGACTGTGTTTCATATATACCACAGCATCTTAAGGAAAAGTGAAACAAAATGGAAAAAATTACAAGCTCAGGATACAGATAAACAGTATTTGCCAAAGTACAGGAGCGCCTTGTGTTCTTTCCTTCTTTCACTCAGGGTGTGGTTCGACAGACAGGAAACGGTCCCCTCTGCTTTTAGTTTGGGCCTTACACCGGGTGTGCACGTACTGTACATGTGTGAGTATGTGTCAGGGTGTAGCTTACTCACGTCAATAAGTAAGGAAATATTCTTCCCAACTCTTTCGTCAGTGCGGCGTGCAGCCATCGGTGTGCATGTGTTGCCAAATTTGAGTCATATCTGAAAGCGATTCCTAAATCTGAGAATTTTGTTTATTCAAAATCTGCGAGGATATCTCACAGCAGAGCAAAATCCAGTGTTGAAGGCACACTACAACTCCTAAAACAGAATTTATCCTTTATTAATTCGACATACAGCACAAATATTTTACTCTGTTTTGCACTGCGTTGGTCCTTCTTACTATTTGTGTGTGCTTGTGTGTATGTGTGTTTCCAAACGGACGTCAAAGTGGTCAGTTCATCTTAACTATGTTGCCAAGGGCTGGACCGCTGTGGTTGTGTTTGAGCTTAGTGCCAATATACTGCGCGAGTGTGTGTGTGTAGTCGACTTGTCCCCAGGCTAAAATGAGCACCAACCACAACAGACAAACAGATCGACTGATAGACAAAAAGAAGGGAAGAAATTGAGACAGCGACCACAAAAAAAAAGAGGGCCTCCCTGTAAAATTTAGTTTCCAAACACAACAACTCCCTCACACAGTTTTCTTCTGCATGGAGGCCTCGGACCTCCACTGGCCCTTTGCTACACATGGACTGGATCTACACGGGTATTTGTAGATTCCTTGCTTGGTTACTTTTGTAAGTATCACCAGAAAAAAAATCTTCTTTGGCCCATGTTGCAGTGTGAGTGTCAAATTTGAATTATTTAACATAGATTAGAAGGTTAAACGTGTGGCAAATAAGAACATTCTGGCAGATATGGCAGATATGATTTTCTCTGAATCCGCTTGTGGCAGCTGATTTGTGCTTAGTTTAAATGTCAGAGTGAAAACCCTAACCCCAACCCACATGAGGAAAAGTCACACACAAGCTCTGCAAAAAAGTACCTGCCTTCTTCCTGATTGATAATAAAATACAATACAAATAAATTGATAGTTATCTATGTGAGGTTTCTCCCTAGACACAGACTTTTGATGCCAGACTTTCCAACACCATGTCATTGCTTTTCTAGGAGTATCAGAGCTGTACAGAATATTGTATGATTACCGAAGGCTTTCCACAGTACCACGGAGCAGCCAAAAGAAACTGAGGTTAACCTGTAATTGGGGTCATGTCCATTATTGTCACTTGTGTAGTATATGACTGTGATGATTTGGCTTTTCATGTCTCAAAAACCAGCTAGTTGCCATCACAGCTTGTGGCTTTAGAGCTGCCCAGCCACAGGGCCAAAAACTCAAAGTGGCCTCTGCGCTGCTAAAGACATTATTGCTTAGAATAACCCTGCTGAGAGTATGTCGGGCTTTTCATGCATGCAGGGATGCATGTGTGTGTGTGCTTATGTGTAGCTGTTTTGACCTGTAGTTAAATGACTGAACATGCAATCGGCTTCTCTGTGGTAAAATCTCTGCTTTTCCTCATGAACTTTTTCTGTTGTTTTCATGGATGGCCATCATCTTAGTCTCCACCCGTTCCTCCCTCCTTCTGTTTCATTCTTTTCTGCTTCATGTCTTCATAAAACTGTTTTTGAACTTTGTGTATCTTTTCTCTATTTTTGATGAGGTTTTGCCCTCCTCTCCAACTCTATGCCCTACTGCTGTGTTTTTTTGTCTTTCTTGTCCAACTCTGTCTTTGTCCATCTTAACCCTGAACCTCCGTGACCTCAAAGACTGGACCTCTTTTATGGGGATACCATTCAATTTAAAAACCAGGACCACTTCTGTGTCTAGAAGAAAAGTTGTTTTTTACCAATATTCTGTCCTGGTTTAACTGCTCTTCCAAGGTAAACCACACTGTTAACTTGCAATAAGTTTTTCATTTAACCATTTTTCCCCTCAACACAGTCTCAGTGATATTCCAGCAGAAATGAGGTAAAATGGCCAAATATGGCAGTGTTGGTTTGCCAATCCAAAGCCCCATTCACACTGGAATTCAGTATGATTTAGCCCTGCGTTTGCATGTTCTGTCGCAGTTTCATGAGATGATCTAAGTCAATGTTATTCTCATATTTACAAAGCAAATCCCAAGTTTATCTCATGATACAAATGAAAAGGTTTGAGCCTGTTTAATTTACATGAGCCTAGTCAGTCTGAACCCCCAAAAGGAACGAGGGAAACCAAAACAAGACGCATTAGATACACTCAGTTATGATGCTTATTCATGTTGCATGACATTATTAGGTGGCTTCTGTACTTGGACAAGTTTGTGGAAACACTTTATTTTCGTGGGGTTTAAAACACAAATAACCATTAAATCCATCGCAAATCAAGTAAATAACGGTAAAGTTACACACAGAAGTCTGAAGAGAGTATTGCTGGCTAAAACCGGTGCAATATTGGCCACGGTGGACAGTGTGTAATTTGTTTTTCATCTGCAAAGTTGAGATGAAGACTGCTCACAGTTCTCTGTTTCAGTTCATTCAGAGTGAAAGGAACTTAAAGTTAATACTTATTACCCTCGGAAGTTTTATTATGTCCAGTTTATCCACAACTCTGCAGCATGTCACTGGACTACTTTTACTTTCAAGAATAATAAACAAAAAATGATAAAGATAAATTTAATCCAATAAACAGACTAAGTCAAGTTCGTTCACACCTCCTTGGTAGCCTCTTACTTCCTTTCCCATTGATCAGATGACTGCATGTGTTCAGTCCTTCTGTTATGTTTCTTCTCATATAAAATTGGGGCTTTTACTTATTGTCTACTTTGCTCATCGTGTAGGTATCTACTGCTAATTAGAAGACTCAGGATGCCCCTCACCACTCCTGTACACCGGGTGCGTGTGTGCCACGTTACGGTTGCTCTGCGGCCTCCGCTGCTATTTGCGGCCGTTTTAGTCAATGGTTTGATTTCCACTGGGTGCACCGTAGTGCTTATGAGAAGCGTCCCAGAAGCGCATTGTAGTGGCTCTCCACTAAATTTATGCACCGAGTCTATTTTTAACGCTCCACGCACCAGAATGTGTCAGTTTCAGCAATTCAGATAGGGGCAGGCAGGAAATCAGACACAGGAGCAGTGTAAAAGCGTCCGGTATTTTTAAAAAATAAGTGCAGATTTGTGCTGCTGAACCATGTAAACCGGTCAGAGGTCTCAGTGTTTTGTTTTTTTGTCATCATAGATGCAGAGACATTTATCCTGGAAGTGGAGAATCACAAAATTCTCCCCTCCTGTGATTTCATGATCTCGCGGATCCTGGTAGGTGGACTGCACTCGCAGGTGCTGACATGCTTACGGTATAGATTGCCGTGCCATGGAGGTCAGAACAACACCGTGGTGCAGCCATAACGTGACGCACATGCACCTGGTGTAAAAGAGGAGTCAGCCAAGAGCTGCTCCAGCCACACTGTCCTTGCATAACTTGTGTATCCTTGTATTTGCCAACTCTTTTGCCATTAGTGTAATGAAGTATCTTCAGTTGGGAATGATACAGACGCAAGTTCCATGATAGTTTCTCGGGTTTTTCCATTTTATTAAGGTCTGACCAAAAAGAAACATACAAGTAAGGCTCAGTACACGCAAATGTGAGTACTATTTTTTTTTCCTTTATGGACATTAGACCAAATACATGCTGGTCTAAAACTGCATTTAAATAAAGGCTGCTAAGCTATAATAAAACTTTAGTTGTTAAAGTTAAGAGAAGTGCTTTTTTTTTTTTTATAGTAAAATGGGTTTGTAATTATTTCTCCATAATACAAGTTTAGAACAAATCACCTCTTCATCTGTAAAGAAAGAAAGCTGATTGACGAAGAAAAGGAGAAAATAAAAAACAGTGTGCTACCTTTGTTATGGTCTCTCCAATCAAAAGAGGTTATGGATGAAATGCTATCCAGGTGGTAACTGAATGGTCTGAAAGTCCCATGAAAGCTCTACACCTCTTAACCATTGGCAGTTATGATTTAAAGAGTGTCACATCCAGTGATGAGAGAGAGATGAAGTCATCTAGTGGTTTAATAAAAACGAAGAGCAAGATCACAGTACCAGATGTGGATGATGAGGTGAAGAGAATACCTGATTACAGATGACAGAGCTGAAGATAAAGAGAAAGAAAAGATGTACATGAGAGGGTGAAATGGACATGACAAGTTGTGGGATTAGATCAAAGAGGGAAAGTAGGAGAAAAAAAATCCGGTAAAGAATGACAAATAAAATCAGATATTTCTAGCAAAGAATGAGCACGAGGAATGGCAAATGTCTCAACACATTTACACAAAAAAAGGAACAGCAGCTGGGAAGTGAGCCAGAGGGAAATTAGAGCTGTGACTGACGTGCACTCCATTCAATTAAAAGTTTTGCATCATTGTGCAGGTAGTATATGTAAGTGCTGTGTGTGCATTCACATGGGAGAGAATATTTCAAGGGTAACAAAGAAGGTGGATCACAGGAAACGGAAAGAACATTCAAATTCATGGTTTCACCAGGAGATATTTAGATTTCTTCATGGTTAAACTAAAGAAAAGAGCTTCTCTCTTTCTGTCTTTCCATCTTTACCACAAGACAGGGGTTGGCATAACAATGAGAGTGTTGTTTGCGTTCCCAAAAGAGATTCAAATTCAAGCTTTTTTGCCATAATTTACATTAAATATGCAATTCCAGAGAGGGAAAGGAAGAGAGAGCCAAATGGAGAGAGCCAAATGAGGAATTATCAAGGGTCATATCGGCATGTGTATAAGAAAAGTGACTGATTAAAAACAGAAAGGCTTTAATCAAAAAAGAAAAATCTTCAAATGCAAAAAAAAGGAGGGGATGCACATGGCAGTAAAGCAAAGCGAAGAAGCTTGTGAATCACTGTAAAAGAAAAATGTGACTCTGATGTAAAGTAAAAAGTTTGCTGCCCCCCAAAACATTTTTAACATTGTTGAGAAGTTGCAGGTAAGACTGCATGGTGTGAAAAGTGATTGAGGTTCTGGTCAGCTTGTGACAAATCCTCAAGTGCCAATTCTCTTTGTTGTCGAACCTGTTATTTTATCTGAGGACAAACCAGTCAGTTTTGTACTGACAGAACAAAATGAGGCTGGACTTGCCTAAAAAGCCTTGGATTTGATAAATTTGTCATTTACCAACTATGCTTTGAGGAACTTTTCTATTAAAAACCCATCTGCACATTTTTTGTTGGGGTTTCTGGCACTGTACCAATATTCACGCAAATTAACTGGTTTGGGACATTGCTCTGTCATTGTGCTTTATGAACTTCCTTTTGTGGAATGAAAACAAGTATAGAAAACACACTACCTGCTGGACTGGTACTGAACACTGGTGACTTATGAAAATGATAAGATGTGGAATCATCCATCACAACATGAAAGCAGCAGCCAGGGACAATCCAGGGAGATTTTAATTCCCAACACATTTGTTTTGTGCCCTTTTGTTGCTTTATGTGTTGTTTTGCTGCACAACACTCATACAGCATCTTTCCAGCATCTATACAATTATGAATCAGTAGCAAACAAATCTGCATTCACATGCATTTTCATCAATTGTTAACTGTTGGGGTAGTTTTGGCACCACTCACCCTCATGCATACACACTGCAGATAATGCAAAAAATATTGCCATCATTATGCTTACAATGTCATATTTCACCATCTGCAAATGTAGCCATTATCCTTTCATCCCCTGGAATTGGTCTCAGGCTCTGTTGCTAAGTTTCATCGACACTACATTTTGTCTGTTGTTTACCCTCTAAATGACATGATTCATACATACAGGCTCCTATCCTCTAGCTGCAGCATCTTTAGCACTTCTGAGGGTTCCCAAGCAAACTGGGACACACAATCTCTCCAGCCAGTGACAGGCCCTGGGTTTTTGCCCAGCTGTGTTGTGCCCAGTAGAAATATAAAGGTAGCCAGAAGTCTATCTACTCCGAAGTGCTCCTAGATTTCCAAACTTTTTATTGTAATTTTACATTTCGTTCCACTTTAGAATGTACCGTTAATCGTAATAGGTGTAACCATTCTGTTTTTTAAGAAATTCATCGTCAAGTTAAGTTTTACATAAAGATTTTTCATGCTGGTTCAGAAGCTGTGCTGCTTACATGATTTCTTGTAAAGTCCAACATGTACTTTTAAAAGAGTCCATAGTGGACTCTAAGATAATCAGAAAAATAACACATCAAATCCCACATGAGTTGAAGAGGAAACAAAGAGGATGTAAGGCAAGAGCGAGGCAGGGAGAAAAACTGTGGAAATTCAAACCATTTCTTTTAACCGTTCCGATGGGTGACATGAGCATGTGTTGCGCCCTCTGCTTTGTCAGATTGGGTACTTGAGAGGTACTTGATTAGTTTGGGAGCTAAAATGAAAGACGGAGATGCAGCCGACGTCTTCACTCCATTTTCCTTTATTTACCAAAACACCAATAATCTACGCCATCATTGTGCGAGCGCACAACACCACTCTCTGCGGGTCAAGAGCAATCGTTTAAGCAATCATCAAATTCTTATCAAATTGTAAATATTGTACATAGGTTTTTTACCGTGTGTAACAATTGGTAACTATTCCTGCTCGGTCTCCTGACCGTTGTCGGAAGACACAGGGACAGTCTCTTTCTTGGGCCGAGGCTGCGCTAGCTTCGGAGTTAACTCCCTTAACTTCACCAAACAGTGGAAAACAGACACCGGACTCACTTGTGCCTGGAAGAGTTGTGGCATTTATTGCTCAGTTCTGGTTCAAAACTTTACAGTTTCTCTCAAACTGAAGGCGTCGACACTCCTTAGAATATCTTGAACACACCTTCTTCTACACATAAGCACCGCTGCATATCTCCTTTTCTCCACCTCCCACCCGTGAACACACTATCTCTTTAAGTGACAACGCCATTCTTCTTACACAATCATAAAAAACCCTTTATGAAATATTACTTTTTTAACTCTTGTAATTTCACTATTAAATACTTTCCAACTGTGTATGATACACTTTTTGAGCATTTCAGCATTTTTAACCTGTCACACATGAACACATCCCAGACTCTAATGCGTCTGTACACTGTAACAAGAAAGTCAGTAGGAGGCCAAAAGGAGGTGGAACTGCAGTGTTTTTTAACCAACATCGGTTTAATCCTGGACATGTCACTGTGAAGGAGAAGATGTGTTCAAGGGACATCAAACTGTTAGTGTGTGTGAGTTTTTGTCCATCTACTCAGAGAGGTTACCTGAGTTAATCTCGGGTGGGAATTTATATCATACCTTGTGCCGCTGCAGCATCCTGTGATATCATCAGCTCTGTTGTAGCTTGGCTAACATGGACGCAGATTGCACTAGGGAAGAGGGTGGGGGATGTTTAGGATTACAAGGTGGATTTCAGGAAGAAACTGTGGTACAACCTAACAGCTGATCAAATAATAGAACATTTTATTCGGTGCATGTGCTTATATTTGTATTTTGCACCTGAAAGCAAAAATGAAAATAAAATAATTTTTCTGTTATTCATCCTGTTGGCTACAAATACATCTTAACGCTTAACGATCTTTGGAGACTTCAATAACATCTCCCTCTCTGCTACATTACCAGCATTGCAACAGATTGTCAGCTGTTCCACCAGAGAAAATAAGATGTTAAACATTGTTACGGCTGCCTGTAATTGTGCCTAATTACTCTCTCGTTTTGCATGCAAATGCCTGTGTGCCATCAACCACCAGAGATTGGCTCTGCTGAATAAACCTTTGCTTCCTGCCTGCTGAGGATTGGCTGGTACAGACACACCTTCACCTCCTCCCTCCTGATTGGATATTGGCTGGTTCAATCCCTGCTCCTTTTGCCATCCACCAGGAAACAAGAGCCAGGTGCAGCTGTGGACTAGTTGGCAACTGTTTTCCCAAACAGTCTGCCCATGGCTTGCTGAACTATTGTGGTTAGTAAGACAAAGCCCTTTTGGCTTCTGTTTTTGTTGTATTTATATTTAATGTTAGAATGTGTTGGGGTAGTTTAGTTTTAATTGTAAATAGTATTTTGGTTTCTTTTAAATATAGCTATTGGAGCTGCTTCACTTTCTGTTTAACATAGATTAGTTGGCCAGTTTTTTGTTCACCCATTTATTTATTCTTGGTTTTGCTTTTTACTGGCTTGTTTTTAGTTAGAAAATAGCTGGTTATTTTGTGTTGTTAATTTAAGCAGCTAACCCCAGCACATGTGATTCACCACTTTTTGTATGGTTCCTCATTTCCACTTACCACAATAAAATCTGTTAACTCCCAGTTTTACATCCATCCACAGTTCTCATTTTTTTGTTACGCCTTTTCTACCCCTGTATTGGGATGTAAAAAACTTATTTTATGCAGATGTTTAAAATGCATACCACTCCTCTGCCCTGCCTCCTTTAGGAAGATCAGACCATAATCTGGCTCCTCTCACCTGTAGTAGTACAATGCGAAAGTTTTTTTACATTCTTGCCTCTTGTTTATATGGTGAGAGTTTTGGGTGGATTAAACCGTAAAGATTTGACAACGTCCTCCAGAGTGAAATTTTCTCACAATGCAAGAGGAGTCCCGTCAGTGTAAACTGGAACTGAAATCTTTTGGCGACGATGAGGTCTTTAATGTCATATTGCACTTGCGTACTTAGACTCTGCTTAACCTATGAAAAGCACAACAACAACAATGGTGGACCTCCATGTCAAGTTTGTGTCGCCACATCTTTTTAATTTATTTGGTCTGTTGAAGTAAAACCAAAATCCTGACAGGGAAAATTTTAAACTATGTAGGGAGACAAATTGGAGCCTTTGTCCAGAGGCTTACCATGATTTTTTGATATAAGGCCTGAAAGCACAGTGGTTGTACATTTATTTGCTCAGCACTAGTTTGTGCTGGTGATCTTTTATTGGCCACAAACAAGAGATGAGAATGCATGCTGCTCACTGGTGTCCGTAAGTAAGCTGTCTAAATAAAACACTGGCCTTATGAAAAAGCTTGACCCACTTGCATATTTTTTACCAAATGAAAGATGATAGATTCTTAAAGCTCCCTGTTTCAACCTGAAACTCTATTAATTCATCTTGTTAAAATGCAGCACTCAAATGTGATTTGTTTATTAATATCTAAAAAGCCATTATGCTGTTAGAATTATCTAATTGCCAATAAACTCATGAAACACATTTTCTAAAATATCACATCATTCTCATAATAATCTAGCAAGGCTGAACATTCATAATGTTACAATAAAAAGCACCGTTCTCATTTTGAAGTACAAAAATTCCATCTGCCATTACTTTCAGAGAGAATTTCACTAAGCAGGCCCACCAGTTTGGAAACTTAGAGCCTTTTTTTTCTACCTCAGTGGCTGCTGAGTTGCAGACATTGATCAACTCCTGCAAATCTCCTGCTCATTAATTATAGCCATTTTAAAAGAGCTATTGAAATATTACTGATTGCACCTTTAAAATCAGCTACCAGAGTCATTAGCATGCCTCCAGCATAAATCCCATTAGTGCAGTACAACATCATTTAGCATTTTTACATCAGTTAACCTGAGATAGTGTGTAGTATATTAGAATGAGCTAGGCGGCAGCAGGATGAGGAAAAAAAACAACAGAGATGAAGAATTGGTATGCGTGCATGTGTATTGTTCACTCACAACAATTTTGCCATTTTAGATCGTAAGCAGGTACCTACCATTATAAGCACAAATATGTGACTGTGTTCAGTTTCCATAAATTCCATCGTCATCAGAATGATGATAGCCCCCTGCAGACAAATTTCTGATCAATGATTTTTGAGCACAAGTTTGCTTGTATGCTTGCATGTATGTGTCACTATAAATCCTATCTGATTATGATGATCAGGCAGACAGAGAAATGATCGATGAGGATGGAGGGAGGAAGGAAGACTGAAACAGGAGGAGAGAAAAACAACATACACACTGAGGCAGAGAGTTAGATGGAGAGAAGATCGAGAGTGCTATAGTGGCATTACAGAGGTCATAATTCATCACAACAAACCTCCAGCACTGGACTGAAAAATGATGATGCTTCACTAACATTAAGTTACTAATCATTCATCCACGTTGGTTTCGTGTGTGCTTGCATTTGCTTTTAAAGACTGCACAGAAATTAGATGGCTTCTAAGTTAATTGTCAGGTCGGAGCGAAGGAGAAGCGGGACACGAGTGCAGGTAGCAATTCAAAAAAGGTTTAATCCAGGGATTCAGTAACAGACTGGTGTGAGTCTGAAACCAGCTTAAGAATACTACACAATGGAGTAGTGTGAGGAATGGGTATGTGTAGGTAGTTGACCAGGTGAAGATACTGAGGCTGATGATGATGATGGAGAACAGGTGTGATCCAAGATTGTCAGTACTCAGGTGAGGTGCAGCGCACCTGAGAGGAAGGAGCAGGCATGACATTAATTGTGTGGGTGCCCTTATGTGTGAGTGCTGGTTGAAAGTGTGGTGGGAATGGCCACCGTTACATTGACTTTAGAACGTTTTTATATTGCCGTGTTCATTCATGTCATTTGTGATAAAAAGGGGTTGGTTTTTCAAAAGCCTAGCATATGCTGGTCAATGCACAACATATACTATAGTTTAAACCCTTATTGTACTCAAATACAAATCTTTGTAGAAGAAGCAGAAGAAGAAACTTCTACAGCTCACAGATATCAACGATAAATTAGGCTGCAGATAAATTAAACAAAAACTCACAACAGTACATGAAATGGAATAAGTTATTTTTTTCTTAATTTGGGTACCAGGATGATGAGTACTTTCCCAGACAAGCGGTAACACAACTTCTGTGAAAACATGGCTCATTCATTTAGAGAAGAGCTGAAATCCTGAAAGTACACCAACGAGGTTCTCGTTGCACTCAGAGGAATAAAAAGCAACACAAGGCAGCTTTTCACATTCCACCAGCATTTCATAATCGTATTACAGTTTTACGTAGAGGCAGTTTCAGCTAAATTCAGTGCTGTAATTGCTTTAGGGTAAAATCTGTTAGTCCATGTTTTTATTTTCCTGACCTGTCTGCCTAAGGGCAACATTTTCAGGGAAAGTTGGAATGAGATGGATCTTTTAGTTTTTTATGAGCTTTATTCAAGCAGCAGGAATTGTGCAGACTTTCCAGAGAGAGTAGAGGGCAACCAATGATCTCTCAGGCCGTGTTGACGGCTCTTTTGCTTGTGTTCTACAACTAACTGGCATGCACAGTGGCAAAAGTGAAATGGAGACCTTATATATGTACCTAAGATTAGCTCCATATATTTAAGTATTTACTCATTTATCATAAATCATATAACTATTGTAGAATGAAACAGTTTCACCAGCATCTCTAGATAAGTCCTGCTTGGCCACATCATCACCAAATGCAGTGCCAAAAACACATGTATCATGTAATATTTACAATATAAAACTAAAAGAAAGAATAAAAAGGGAACAGAACCAGGTAGACCATTACCATGCATAAAAAACACCTGAAGGACCAGTCAAAAGTAAGAGCTAGCAATAGGGTTTCTCATGAAGGCATCTTAAAACAAAATTCATAAAGACAAAACAAATTAATGTTAAATTCCCTCTTTTGGCACCAGTGGCTGAGCTGGATGTCTTTGGTAAAAACCCTTTAATTATTAGTAACTTATGTTGTTATTTATTCATTCAGAACAGCATACAAACACAATTCTGAAACATTAAAATTGATTTAGCCGGTAAAAGATAGTTCTGAATGGCTTTTTTCAGTCTAAAGAGGAATCAAAGTTCAAGATCACTGTTATTTGTAAAGGGTTGCTTGTCTGACACCATGTGTTCAGTTATGAGCACTTTGCACCTGTTTATGTCATAAAGGAATTTATGTGATAGTCATGGCTTTTCATCAGGTGATCTGCAGTGAATACTGAGTTGTTGTTTAAAAAAATCCCTTCTCAGTTAGTGTTGAAAGAAGTTAATATTTTACATAAAAAAGTAATATAACAATTTATCACTGATTGTGAGCTTGAATTAAACTTAAAACCATACTGAAATTACAGTATTTCCAAAGTATTTTTTAAATGATTTTATTCAGTTATATTCTTTACAATAACTTAAAGACCATCTATGATACAGTGTTAACATACAAAAAATAACTACTGAAGATGTTTGCTTTCAGGTTTTGATATAATATTTAGTTTTTCTCAACAGAGAGTGATGTCCTTGTGTAAGCTCCAGGGGAGCAGTTATATAGCCGACACTGCGGTTTGACCTTCCTGTTGAGGAGGCAAGCAACAAGATGAATCTGTCCTTTGGGGATCAATAGAGGAAATAAAAAATGAAAAAAGGAAAAGTTTTCCATGTCCAAAGCGCACAGCCAATGCAGCTGTAATACATGGTTGCATGTGCTGCTGTTTACACGTTTAATGCTTCAAATATGGTCTGTTTGTGCAGTATTTCACTTTTTTCTACCATCTTCTAAGTATTTGTGTGTGAGTATGATACTATGCATAATGACCAACACTATTTGGACCAAGAAAGATAAGTACAGACCTCATCACCAGTATAAACTCAAAGTGTGTGCATGCATGTGCATGTGTTTCTATGTTGTCTAAATGTATGGAGTGTGTGTTGATGATGACAGCTGCTGAGTAGTAACCTGTGTGTTGATTGCAGACTAATAGTCTGTGAGGGGATGTTGAAAGTGTGTGTTGATTTCAAGGTGTGCATGTGTGCCTGCAGAAAAATGCAGATCAGATGAAGCAAGAAATCAGCGTTTTGGCTCCATCAATCATCTCTCCGTCTCTCCTCTCACCCCCATTTCTCCCTTTTCTTCTTCTCTGGTTCATTCATTTTCTCTTAGCTTCAGTCTCTCTCTCTCTCTCTCTCTCTCTAACTCCCCCTCTCTTTCTGTTCTCTCTTTCTTTCTCTTTTCTTTTCTCATACACTCCATCAGTTGCCGCCCTTTATCTTTTTCACACATGCTTTATTTCATCTTTTGAATGTGCCACCAAGCCACTGAATTTTACACACAACACAGTTATGCTTGGCAGGAACAGGTGACATTTTCGACTTTTTGCCATATTTTCTCTGTGTGGAGACCATCGAGTTTCTACCAGGGCTATTTCTAGTCAAAAGATTAATTAAAAATAGATTCAATTCATCAAGACTGAATAAAGCTGGGTTGAAATTTCTGTTCATCACAACACAAATATCCTTTAAGCCACATAGAAGAAAGAATCTGTTTATTTTTTATTTTTTTATGTGGGAACTTTCAACTGCAAGGAAAATGAAGAAAAAAAAATCTAAAGTATAAAAATTTTATCACTTTCATGATAAAATTGTGTGGAATCAGTATACAAATGCCATATGCAGTATGCAAGCGCAAACACATATATTCATTACATACACAGATATTGTCTGTAGTTTCTGTATCATAAGAGACACTTCAAACAAATTTTCTCTTTTGATCCTGCAGTTTTTACACTGACTTTTGCTTGCAGAGGTAATTCTAGAAGGCAAAAGACACACATTAGTCAGTTTAAGTAAGTTATCCCTGTTTGGCAGCATCTAGATCTGTCAGCAGGAATCATTCGGTATTAACTGCAAGTTAAAGCTTAGATTGTCTTTTAGTATTCAGTGTAATTCATTCAAAAAGATTAACCTGGAAGTCCATGAGCTGCTTTCTTTTTTTCACTATTAAGCATGAGACCATAAAGGCATTGTTTTGTATTCATCTAGAGTTATTTAAGTAGAATTAGTTGTTTGCTGTGGTCTTAAATCGATATGCGTCACAGAAAGAAAGAGATAGAGATGATTGAACTGATAGACAGCAAGGAGAAATGCACTTTACACACCTGCAGATCATGGTACATGATAAGGTACAGCGACACAAAAATGCTTTTCTTTCACTTAAGTTGTCATTTTGCTTTATATTGTTTTGAGTTAATGTGCATGCGATGCAACTCCTTTACTGACTACCAATTCAATCATCCCATCTGTTAACCCAGGAACTTATAATAAAACAAGAACCAAATAGAAAGGGTCCTATTCTGTGTTTAACATTATAATGACCAAAATGATCAAGTGAGGAATTAGTGGTACAGTTATTTAAATCTGGACATTAGAATATATGATCTTCTTTTCTTTCTCTTCCATTACCACAACAGCAAGCTGACTCATAGTAAAATGACAAGTGAATTAACTATAATCAGCTAAAGTCACTGATTACAAGCTTGATCAGCAGGGGCATGAGTAATCAGCGCTCACAGTGATGTTAAGTACAACCATGAGACTTAGTGGGTCCATTTACTTTAAGTGCACAAACATGCAGCAAGAACTAGGTATAGGTATA
>JBAMHW010000019.1:17245930-17257824 GCA_037177495.1 Rhadinocentrus ornatus
TATCTATCTATCTATCTATCTATCTATCTATCTATCTATCTATCTATCTATCTATCTATCTATCTATTTATCTATCTGGCAACTAACCAATGATGTGCCAGAAAATCATATAGATATCTAAATAATAATTCTTCTTTAAAGCCTTAACAGAAGATCTTCCACAACTAAACATCTCCATGGTGGAAGGCTACAGTTGCTTGTAGCACCTATAGTAACAGTATGTTACAAATACATTAACATTAAGAAAAGGGTTTTAATTTTTTGCATCTATAGTTTATGGATCTGGCCCCAGAAGTTTGCAAATCATATCTTGCAAATACCAAGTATAGCGGAGTAGTTAGGGTAAAGTAGAACTTTTTAGCCACAACAAGCAAAGTCATAAAATGACTGGAGAAAAAAAAGATTTAGATTTTCATGAAAAGAACATCTTACTGTGGTGTTGCAGCTTGTATTGAAAATACTTAGAGGAAATAAGGGATACATTTAATCAGCAGCAAATTCTGTAGGATGGTGTAAACACCACAAAATCCATTTATGGTTGAAAATAAACTGAATGCACAACCTTTAGACTAATAAGCTGAAGATGTCATGGCCGACACAGGCCCAAAGTTACAAATAAAAGTCTGTAAATATAGCTCTAAAGACCAAATGGCTTATTTGTTTAACATATTTCATGTACCAGTCATCAAAATGCTTTACAGAAGATTAAAAAGGTACAAAAGAAACATTAAGTTGGAGAAAATAAAACAAACTAAAATAATTAAAGAAATTAAACAGAAACAGAAACATTTAATTTCTTACAATAAACACTAAACTTATTAACTTTTAAAACTAAAATAGAGACCAAAAGTACAGTATAACATGTCAAACCATCTCAACCCACTTGATATTTTTTCCATTTTAAAGCTGTTAAATATGGAATAAAAAAAAAGATCTTGCACACGAAATGTGGCCCCTTTGACTTAATGATTTTTGGAAATAGTCCTCTATTTGCTTTTTTAGGAGAATTTTTAAACAATGGTGAAAGAACATTTGCATGTTATTTCAAAACATTATTTGATGCATAAAGCCTCTGTGTCCAACCCCTCCTCTTCCTTTCTAATCCTATCTCTGCTCATTTTCTCTCCCTCAACCCACCCAAATGCTATCATCCTCTCTATTGGTCAGAAGCAGTGACACAGATATGCAGACTTGGTTTGTGCATGTCAATAGAAAAACTCTACTGTATGTGTGTGTGAGAGAGAAAAGGATGATGATGACGACGATGATGATGATGATAAATAAGTCTCCGTAGAGGAGGAGGAGAATTACCTTTGAGCATAAGGGAGTGAAATGTAGAGGGCCGGAAAGGCGGAAGAAAAAGAAGCACTGAACTGGGGAGAGAAGGAGCGATAACATGACGTGAGTTTAGTGAGAGGGAAATGAAATTAAAGAGGGGCAGAAAAACAATGCAGAGTGGGATGAGGGAGAAGTGCTCCAGTCTGAGGTGTGAGCACGTTTCATGATTCCCAAGTTGTTTTGAATTGTGAGAGAAAAGGATAGAAAGAGAGATGGATAGGCCATAATCGCATTTTCTGTGGCGTCTGCACGTTTCGTGAGTCCCATGTTGCTTTTTGGCTCTGGGCAACAAATTGAGGGTAAAACTAGCAGCAGAGATGAGGAATGAAAAATTTAAGATAATATTCAGAGCTGTTCCCCATGGAAACCTATTCTGATTCACAGCATATGCAAGTGGAGTGAAGGACAGAGGGAGGGTGAGACAGAAACACACTGGAGAGGATTGAGGCATGGCTGAATGGAGAGAAGCAGAACAGAAAGATGAGGAGGATAGAAAGCAAAGAATTGGAAAAGAAACAATAAAAAGAGAGTAAGAATAAATACAAATGGAAATGTGAAAGAGGGGGTAAAAAGTTGGTAAGTTAAGTAACACAAAAATAGAAATTTCACATGTAGAAAAACCTGAATAATTTCTCTAGAAACATTACCTGAGAGATCCGACATAACAAGCCAACAAGTCCTCGTTAAAGACTACCAGGCAGCTCATGCTGTACTCATGATGCGAGGTGAATTCTCTCCTACACCAATATAAAGTGGGTGGATGTTTGCCAGTGGAGAAACAAAATGGCTGCCACAAAAATGGCTCCAGATGGAGTTGTGACATCAAACCCAATATGGTGAGGGACAAGTTTCCTAACTTGAGGGGCTTGTGGGCAGATACAGGCCAGGTCTCCATTAGACTGTAATGAGCCCCAAAGGTTTCAGCTTCTTTCATAAATTATTCATATGCACGAGGCTGCTGAAGTCAAGTCAGCTTTTGCACCCAAAGTATGAAAACGATTAAGTACCTGTGTAGCGTGACCTGGATAAGCTCTGCTTGTGTTTTTGGAGCTGGATTTCACTCCTGTCCTGTCACACAGAGATGATCAGTCAGTTTAATACTGCAACACACATCCTGTACTAGAAGAAAATTATTGCTAAATGTTGCGTAAGACGAGCCAATTAAATGTGAGAATACCAAGATTTACAGCAGCACTTTATTTGAATTTAATGTGACTCATTTTTTTGTATAGTTTTTATATCCTTTTTATTCTCTGTTAAATGAGGTGTGAGCACTTCATTTGTTTACACATTTATGAGTTTATGCACTGAACAAGTAGGCTGACTGGAATGCAATTTTCTGTGAAATATCTGGATGAACAACTTCCATTTAAATAGTATTTAAATAAAGTTAGTCCTTCAGACTTCCAGCATGAGTAAATAAACTTCTCGCCTTCAACAGCAGAAATATATGATAGAGTGGGCCACCTGGACAAACTTCACTTTCTGGATTTATCTATGATGTGATTCTGCTCTCAGCTCCATTCTTGTGTGTTGATCCATGAGTGTCACCAGCTCGGTCACAGAGCAGCTGGCTCATTATTAAATCCAAGAACAGCTGAGTCATCACACGATGTGGGCCATTTGCTGCTAACAGTATTCTCTATGGCCCCAATTATGACTTTGCAATTTCAATTCTCCTTCTACCCTTTTGGTTTTCTTCTCATCTCTCTAGTTCATAATTATTGCTGCTTGTTCCTTGAGAATTACAAGACAAATCTGTGTTGACAATAACAAGGATTTATGATACTTAGATGATCCCACGTCACATTTTACTTGATGTACTGATGCGTTTGGTTTCTCATTGACCTACAAGTAATTGGCAGACAGGGTTAAGCTCACAGTTAACTGGGGTAACATTTCTTGGTCAATACTTCCCCTTTGCTAATATGATAAATATTGTTTTGTGTGGGAAACACACAATGTTCATCCTTAACATAACTGCAAATGTTTCCAGTTAAGATGTTATTTGTATTTATAATACTCAGCATTTCGTGCTGTTGAATAAGTGTTTAACACATTACCTACCAAATGTCTGCCAACACATCAGCAGCAGCAACATTTGAATGAGTTTTTCTGAATGATGAAAATAAGTCCAATAATCTCATTTTAATCATCTTTACAAGCCTTCAATGAGTATGTTATTGGGTGTGCAATAAGGTTGTCATAGTGTTACTATCATAGTTATAACCAAAGGCAAGCAAATTGCCATTATGACTAAACTAATATTTTTGAGTAATATATAAAAATCTTGTCGGGTTCCTTTACAGTGATCGATGTGGTTCTTCTGACAGCTTAAAGTTATAAAATAACATTTTCTCTATTAAGTGTCTTTCTGTTTGTGTCTGAGTGTCAGTGTAAAGGACTGATATCAGATCTCTCCTCTTCATAAGCAGACACAGAGGAGGTCTGAGTAAAATGACTTTGTTCATTTTGTAAAATAACATTATCTTATTATTGCCATAATGTGGTTACAGACAAAAAGAGTGGATGTAAAAGCTTTATGGATTGCTCATTTTGAGATCAGACCATGTGCTGCTGACACTCAGGTCAAATTTGCATCATGTCTTTTGTCACATGCCCTCTTGTCTCGTATTCTTCCGCCTGCCTTCTGTAAACAACAATTATTAACTTATTTCATGCATGGATATTCTAATCCCATTACAGTTGTGTCTGGCACAAATCTGCATCCTCTGCTTTATCAGTTCTGAATTCCTGTCACAACACATGTTTTGACATAATCATGTCTACCAAAAAAAAACCCTGATATATTCCTTTACTGTTTTATGGAGGAGTTGGTAAATATGGCAACATCTCAGAAAAAAATGCCTTACTTAATAAGCTCTTTAATCAGCTATGAATCAATTATGTAAACCTGCGAACAAATTGTATGATGAGTAATTAAGGATTATGAGTAAAGTTTTGCTTCTGATTTACTTGATTTCATTGTTGAATCATACTGCTTTTTCAGTATGATTAGGGAGACTGTAGTAACAATATAATTTTAGAGTGGCTTCAGTAACTTTTAAAGATGATGGACGATGAACTGTAAAAGATTAATATTTACAAATATGAGACAATCTGGCTATAGAAAGGACTTTTGTGGCATGCTTTGGAAATAAATGTTGATTCCTACTGGCCTTTTTTTTTCTCTCTCTCTTTTTATTTATTTATTTTATTTTGTTTGTTTTGGCTATCCACATTGACTTTCACAAAATTAGATCTCAAGATGCACATTGTAATACTTTTCTAACTTGTAGTGAGTGTCCGAATGTGCACCCTACTCCCTACATAGTGCCCTATATAGGGGTCATGCCTTTTTGTAGGGGTGTCCGAATGTCCAGAGAGAAAAAAGTAGGGCACTCAAAATTACCCACAATGCATCTTGAAAAGTAGTGAGCATCGATTGTCACTTGATGGGTCAATATAGATCACAATGCATTGCGGGCAGAAGCTTAACATGGCGCAAGGAGGCGAAAAAAACCTTTTTTATTTAATAGATATGCAACAAAAAATAAAATACAACATAAGGAATAAAAAAAAAAATATGTACACACAATTTTGGATTGGATTTGGAATGACATACTGACTCGAGTTGTGGTTGCCGTGGTGATGGCTGGTTGTCACGTGGTCTGCGGCGAGGTAAAAATAGGCAGCTTCGTGTCCGAATAGCCAAGAGAATGAGTGCACTATGTATGTGCTACATAGTGCAGCCTTATGTAGTGAACGAGGGGTTATGGAGTAGGGGTAGGGTGGACATTCTGACACAGCCTCAGACACCAGTCACTGGTGGTAATGCTCCACTGTAGAGTTGTTTGCAACCGCCCAACACAGCGGACACATTCAAAAGCCTTTCTTCAAAAGCTCCCACCATATGGTGACCTGCCATCTCTACAATTGTTGCCCTTTTCGTCTTCTTCTTCTTTCTTTTTTCTCTTCTTCTCTGGTTTGTTCCTTTCACTGATTGCATGTCAGCTATAATGCTTAACACTGCCCCCAGAGGTATTTCCTCTCAGACAGACTAATCAAGACGGACTAATTTAGACTGTTGTCTAAATAAATATATTTTAAATTTACAACTGGTTAAATTATCAGCGAAAGTTAATTTGTCTGTTGTGTCTCGATGATGCTGAAATATCAGATGGTTGAAAATCAACATTAAAGTTCTGTTGCAGATTTTTACTTGTCTTCTCTAACTATATACAAAACGCAAACTTGTTGACAGCATCTTGTATCATACTGCATAACTTCCAGTCACGGTTAGTTTCTTTAAGTCCACTGACAAGCTCCTCCCATGAGTGTGTTTGATGTCAGTACTGTCAGAAATATGTGCAGTAAACATCCAGCTGGTTTATAAGAGCGCTGAAAGAATGAGGAGACAATAATGTATGTAGGCAGTCATGGGCTGAGCTGATCAAGACAAATAAGATCCTATTTAAAACCTTCTATAATGTGCACCTTTCTAACTTATCTAATTTCCTAAATCTTAACATTTTTGTTACTTTATGTAAACTAAGCAATGCTGTGAAAATGGACGAGTGATTTGATGAATGATTACGACCAAGTCGGCCCAAATATGTCAGTGTAAGAGGATGGCAAAATCTTTGTTTGAGTAACTGAAATGAATTTTCAAACTACTGTTGTCATACACTGGTTGCAATGACTTCATCAAAGGTAAAAGTATTTCACTTAAATAAATAATAAACTTAAATAATGTTTATATCCAGTTCCTGGCGAGTGACATGGTGCCATTAAGAGAAATGCTGATGTAAAGTGATGTGCCAGGAGGGAAAAAAAAGTAGTTGTAAAGTGCAGTTTCTCAAGCTCAGGATGCAGCTGGTCCATGGCGGGTCTGGGAATGTACATTATAAATGTCACTGTAGCATCAAAACAAGTCAGAATAATGGAGTTTTAAGGTCAGAAAGTTGTGTAGTACTGCCTTAAATTTATATGCCTGAAGAATGAATGAGTTATGCCTGTTTTGGTAGGTAACATTGAATGTCGCTTTTGACCTTTGACTTCAGTATTCAAATGAGTTCACCCTAAAGTCCAAGTAAGAATTTTTACAAAATTTGATAAAATTTTCCTCAGCTGTTTCTAAGTTACTGTATTTTCCAGAGTGGGATACACAACCTCAAAGAATAAAGCCTGGGGCTGTGGCTGTCGTCAACGTAGGGGCACGAGTATAATGGAGACACAGGAACAGGAAATTGAAGACTTCCGTACTGCACCAGTAAAAATGAGGGACAAAAAGTCATTTTCTGATGGCTCTTCTTAAACGTGTCCCATTAGCTGTAGAAACCCAATATCCCAGCCTTTTCCCTTTCTCCAGGGGGTTAAGAGGTTCACAGAGAAGCATGATTGGAGAACAGAGTGATGAGAATGGAAGAGAGACAGAGAATGAGGGAAAGAAAACTTAAAAGAGCCCTGGAGTTAGAAGAGCTTAATATTACTTCATCTGTCTCATTACATACATGGTTTACTCATTTGCTATGGTGAATAATAAATTACACTTGAATATTCAGTTATTAGTGCTCTTGGGAGTAATCAACAGATTGTGCTGGGAATACTATGTTGTTTTTCAATCTGCATTCATATCTGCTCTAACATTTAGTGACTATCTTTTAGTGTTTTGTGTTTTTAATTAAAAAGTAGGTAAATGCTTCAGTATAATAAACAGACATTGAATTTTTTGTGTCTACCTCTAAGTTGTTTTTCGGGTTCAGGAGAACAACCTGTAAAACAAATGTACAGCGATTGTTTCTGATTACCACACCTGTACCTCATTTATCAATGAACTCCCTCTAGTGATGGGATGTTCGGCTCTTTTGAGAGAGCCGGCTCTTTTGGCTTGGCTCCCAAAGAAGAGACGGCTCTTTTGGCTCCCAAACGGCTCTTAATTTAGCATCTTTTTTAGCCCCATAATTTACCTTAACTTCGTAAAAATTTATGAATTGTGTTTTGAAAACCTGTTTGTGTTCAGCATTTTTACGAGAAGCCTTATATTTGCCTCCTTTTATTTATTTATTTATTTATTTATTCTGATACAAAACCACTTGTGTTTACTATTTCAACAAAAAATCTTATATTCCACAAATGGATCAAAACAGCAAACAAATCCACAAAACAGAACGAGAACCAAACTCAAGAAAGCAGCATTGATGTCTTCAGTCCTGCTATCACATAATGGTATGAACCTATATCCTCACATGTGATTGGCCGCCTGTCCATGCGGGTCAATCCAAACAAAGCAGTGCCGTGGGCAGAGCTGAGGCTGAGCTAAGCACGCAGTAAAAGGAAAAAAATAAACTAGAAGCTGGCTCTCACTCGGTGGGAGCCGGCTCTTCTGATTCACTACCAAGCATCGGCTATCAGAGCCAGCACTTTCGCGCAGGGCACATCATTAGCTCCCTTACTACAGACACTCTTTCCTTCTTTAGTGCCAGAGTTTTTTCTTTTATTTCTTAGTTTAGGTCAGTTTTGGATTTTCTTGCATTTACAATGGTTTTAGATTACTGTTGTATTTGTAAAAAATAAATAAATAAAGGGGACACATAATCATTATAACTCAAAATCAGTCACACAGTCTGCCCAGTGAGGGAGTAACACTGATTGTGAATTAATTTCACCTGCTACTGTACAAAGAAAACAGACAGCAGGTGGTAATGAGAGGCAATTAGCAAGACAACTTCTATAAAGGTATGGTCCTACAGGTGGTGACCACAGACTATTTCTCTGTCTTCATCCTTTCTGGCTAATTTTTGATTAGGTTGGTATTTTGCCAGCTCACTCACTACTACAGATTTCATGTTGCGGCGTCTGCAACCCGGAAAAGTTGCTCAGGTAGAGCAGCTCATTCAGGATGGCACAGCAATGCACACTGTGGCAAGAAGGTTTGCTGTCTCTCCCAGCACAGTGTTGAGAACATGGAGGAGATACCAGGAGACGTGGTGGGGGCCGTTGGAGGACAAAAACCCAGCAGCAGGACCACTTTCTGTTCCTTTGTGCAAGGAGGAACAGGGGTGCACTGCCAGAGCCCTACAGAATGATCTCCAGCAGGACACAAATGTGCATGTTTCTGCTATCAGAAACAGACTCCATGTGGCTGGTGTGGGGGCCTGATGTCCACAAGTGGGGCCTGTGCTCACAGCCCGACACCAAGCAGTCAGACAGGTATTTGCCAGAGAGCACCAGGATTGACAGAGTCACCTTTGGCGCCCTGTGCTCTTAACAAATGAAAGCAGGTTCACACTGAGCACATGTGACGCTGTGGAGAACTTTCTCCTGCAAGGAACATCCTCCAGCATGACTAGTTTGGCAGGAGGTCAGTGATAGTCTGGGGAGGCATATTATTGTAGGGCCACACAGACCTCCATGTGCTTGTCAGAGCTACCCTGACTGCCATTTGGCATCAGGATGAGATCCTCAGAGCATTGTCACAGCATATGCTGCTGCAGTGGGACCTGGATTCCTTCTGCTGCATGATAATGCTTGGCCTCATGTTGCTGGAGTGCATCAGCCTGCATGAAGAAGGCATTGGTGCTATAGACAGGTCTCCCAGTTTCTTCAGACCTAAATCCAATTTAGCACTTCTGGGACATCATAGCTGTGACCCAGTCCAGGGTCTACACACTAGTGCAAAGACTATGTAGGCTATGGAGTGGCCTACTTCATCTGAAGCTGTTTACCATTCGTGAAATGAAACAGCCTACCTAGCTGACGAGAATTTCCCATAGCTGCAATGTAGGATGTTGACAGGAAACCAAAAGCTAATGTTAATTACACTATTATTAACAATGGTAAATGAATAATTTAATTTATAATAAAAAATGATATAATAATAAATTTATATGGTAAAATTATTATAAAATATGTTATTATAGAATTTTGTAGTTATGCTAATTTATAATAATTTATTATATTGAATTAATTTTAGGATGATTACACCAACATATTATTGTTATTATTATGATAATGTTCTATTAAAATTACATGATTATTTATTGCTGAATAGTATTTGAATCACTTAAACCTCTGAAATTCCTACGTTTTGCATGTCATAGGACACTTTAGTAAATGTTAAAACCGGCCGAGTTGGTTCTATCTTGCTTTTTAACTGAATAAATAAAAGACTATCTGAGCACCAACCATGTTAAAAAATCTGAGGCTCTGTTTTTTTCTTTATTAACCCCTTAAAAATCCACAAATTTAACTTATTACACAATCTTATTGCCACATTCCGTGACCTTGCTCGTATCTCAATTTGCTCGTATCTCAAAGCAATTTTCCCCATTTAATTAAGTGAAATCCTATTAATCCGTTCCAGCTCGCAAAATTCCACTCCAGTTGTTTCGTTTATGTGTTTTCAATATGAAAAATGTACAGTATTTATGCATTCATAAATGACAAATATTGTATAAAAACATACTGTATTAAAGAGAATGTTAAAAAAAACCAACTGGTTTTACTATGAAGTTTATTATTTACCTTGGAGATCAGACAACTTGAGCTAACAGAAGATACATACGGAGGTTGAGGGAGGAGTTTACAGGCGGAGGAGTTGGGAGGTATAGGAGACGCAGGAAGCTGAGCCGGGGGAAATAGAGCACACGTTGTTGTGGGTCTTTGTTCGGCGGTGTCGGCTCAGATGTTCGTATCTCAAAAATGTGTTCGTATCTCAAGGCAAAAATTTGGTCGAATCAGAGGTTGTATCTCAAAAAACTTGTATGTCAATCCTCTCGTATCTCAAAGTATCACTATTTGGTTTTGACACATTTCTACTAAAGTGAGGTAAAAGAAAAAAATAGTCTTCAGAGCTTCGTTGCTCATTTGCCATCATCTTGTGCAAGAAGAATTCTGGGAGAAAAGAGGCCGTAAAAGATCTATCACCAGTAGCCTTCGCTACAATTCAAATGAAGTGTGGGTTTGTAGGGTGGATTCAGAGGTGCCTTCCAAATGGGATTAGGCAACGAACCAGCACCTCGAAATGTAGACCTGTATTGGGACACAGCTCAACCCTCGTCGCATCACAGACTGTTCATGGGTTGACTGATACCCTTATCCAGGTCTAGGAGGAGATCCCTCAAGAGAACATTCATCGTCTCTTTAGGTGCATGCCCAGATGTCATAGCGAGTGCATACTGACATGTGGAGGACACAATCACACTACTGAAACTCATTTTGTCTTGAGCATTTTCACAAAAATTGGGTCAGCCTGTAATCTGGGGCCGTATTCATCAAGTGTCTTAGAGTACTATCTAAACTATTTATCAACTTTCCCAAGTCTAACAATCACTCCTATTCCTCCAGATATTTAAGAGACCTCCAGGGATGTCCTAAGTGGCTGGTTGTAGAGTGAGGCTATTCACCTCGGTCCTACAAGGGCCACAATTTAGCAGATTTTCAATGTCTCTGCCACAACTGACCTGACTCAAATCAATGAGTCGTTGCACAGAACTTCATAGACTGCTGGATTCATTTAATTTGAGTCAGCTGAGTTAGAGCAGTTTGGTTTGCAATTCGATGTCATTCGTGTCTTTTATCACAGCTTGTAAAAGCGTTTTGCTAAATTTCCCTTTTATGATGTCCTTTCTTTGGTCGATCAATTTTACAAGTAGGAGTATTTCCTCCTCCTTCCAGTTCGGTTTTGTTTTTGATTCCATGTTGGTTTCAACTATGCAGACTGTGACTGCGATAGAAATAGAGTAGGTAAATTAACCACACACCAGTTTCAAGTTAGTTGCCTATATAATGCAAAGGAAAGGAAAGGAAAGGAAAGGAAAATTTAGTTGTAACACATTTAAGCAACTAGGCAGTTCAAAGTGCTTTACATGAAACATCAAGTAAAAGTTGCAAATGCAACATAGAAAGATAACATAAAATCAGAAAAAGTTACATTGGAAAAAAAATTGTCCAAATTAATAAAAAAAGAGATAATTAGGAAAGAAATACTTTTGATTCATTGCCGATGTATTTATTTTGTATACTTTTGCTGATTGTCCAAATATAAGCTACCATTGTCCATTTAATCATTCACTGAGATTTCTCACCGACACTTGATTAGTAACTTTTAAGTGCAACTTGTAGTGAATAATTTTCAACTGTTATCAGTTTTCTCAGGAGTAATTTTAATAAGTTTCATAAATATGGCCCCTGATCTTTCCACGTTTTCTTTCTTTTTTTTCTTTTTTTAGAACGACACTGAATGCGGACCTCTTTGGTCTAATACATTTGATTTCCATTGATCATTCTTATATTCTTCACAAATGGAATATTTAATTAATCAAGATCTAAGATGTGTTGTGTTGTTCCTTTTATTGTTTTCATCAGTATATTATATATTATATTTAGCAGTGTGTATTGCATCATATACATTAGACTATGTTGATACTTTTTTTATCAATCATGTCATGTCAGTCATTATCTGTACCGCTTGTTCCCATTAGGGGTCGCGGGGTGAGCTGGAGCCTATCCCACCAGTGTTTCAGGTGAAAGGCAGGGTACACCCTGGACAGGTC
>JBAMHW010000019.1:17272060-17282068 GCA_037177495.1 Rhadinocentrus ornatus
ATATAGGAACAAAAAAGAAAATTAGTTTAATATCCAAAAAAGAATCGGCTGGTTATGAATCATTTTCACTAAAATCAAAACACAAATCATCATAAACGACAGACTAAAATATTTTTGCAAGATAAAGGAATAAACAGATGCAGAGACACTACCTCTTTAGTGTTACTAAAGTATTTTTCCATAAAGTAATTTCACACATACTGCATATGTATAATTTTATATTTGCAACAGCACAAATTGTATTGCTAATTAAAATGCAGAGAAAATCCCTGCACAAGCACACACACACACACACACATCCTAACACTCACCTGTTGCTTATAATAGTAATTCAGTGCAGTTCTAACTTTTCTGAAGAAAAAAAAAACAGTGTGCTTGTGTTCTTAGTTTGTCAAAGCATATAGCTTTGAGCAACATAAAGCTGAATAACCCTGGACACAATGTTACTGACTTCAACACAGAGTACAGGATCCCACAACATAAACAGTGCGATGAAAACAAATACATGTCACCAATGTGATAACACACAAGCAGCCAATAACAACTGTGCAGCTAAAATACATAAAAAATCTGCTCTCTACAGATTAAACCAACAGTCTTTCAATAAAATATTTTTTCAACTTCAATAAAACATTGTGATTAGGGCAAAAAGGCATTTTATGCAAAAAGAAATACACTGAGTGTTAGCAGTAAATGATCTTTTATAATCAAGAGTGGATGTTCAATCATTGCTGTCAAATGTTGATCAATCTGCTAGCATGAAACCAACAAAGCACTTGAAATTAGCAGTTTACATCGATACATTAAACAATAAAGAGGTCTATACTGTATGTTATTTTACATTTGTGTCTTCTGTAAGTGCATCATAATTGATTTTCTAATTTTCTGTCTGCATGGGCACACATTTACCATGAGATAGTAGATGACTGTTTTCCATTATCAGCCCCAGGATACACTCCACGCCAACAGTCTACAGAAAGGCTTTCACTCTCAAGCCACTAATTTGTTGCTAACATTTAAATAAATGAGTTTGCAAATGTGTCATAGGAGTTAAGAATAAACCCACTGTCCTTGTAAGACAACTGCTTAAAACAGACAGAAGGAGGTTAAAGAATAATTTAAAACTGTTGCAGAGACAAAGACTAATCAGAAGCGACAGCAGCACATATGTGTGTGAGAGAAAAAGACACCATCAGTTGTAAGGGCTACTAGTTGGCAAAATGTGTCAGATGAATGAAAATAAGTGTTTTGTCTTTAGGCTTGTTACACCACAACAGCTTAATCCTTTGCCTTTCTTTGAAAGGGACCTGGGAGATGTTTAAACATGGAGGATTTGCAGCCAGGACATGCGTTTCTTTTTAAGTACAAGTGGGGACAAACAGCTGCAGCTGTTGTTAAAGCTGCTGTTGGTCTGAGTCCTGTCTGTGCACAATGTTTATGTTCCTAAAGAAATTGGGTGCAGAACCTCCAACCTGTAAACGGGAGACTTAGTGAGTTTTCTCTGTAGCTCAGCTCAGCAGGAGGGGACAAGAGTCAGCTTTTTGTCCAGCTGACTGCTGACAGACAGGAAGAGAGGGCATGCAAAAACTGGAAGATTTGCTAGATTTTTTTCAGTAACTGTGGACAGTGGAAAACTTATTTGGCATTTATGTAAATTACAATTATAATTCTGTAATTTTTTATAATCTATTTGGTGTTATGTGGTTTCTCTGACAGCAGTTTAGCTGGAGATCAATACATTTACTGTTATGTACAACTTTATTTCTACTATTTATATAGTTACCATCTAGGTCCTTGGACAATGAAATATAAAAGCTTAAATTCATACATAAATTCAATCTTTCCATATATCAATTTATGCAGCTCTTCAGCTTAATTATTTATTAATATATAAGTGAAAAAGCATAGAAAAAAAACCACATTTTAATAAAGTGCTGTCACACTCTGACACCCTGGGTGAAAATGCTTTTCTCTAAAAATTCAGGATTCAGCATAAAAAAATATCAACCAAAAACCACAGCAAGTTTTCTCTTTGGAGAGAATGGATAACTGATTAAGCAATTAATATTTTCAGCTCAGTCAGAAAGTGAAACAGTTTTTTGAGAGCTCTCACAGTTTTTTGCTTCCCATCTGTCAATCTATCCATCCCTTGAAGAATGTATGACCAAAGTAGCAAGGGAGAGATTTTTCCCTCCTTTCACGTAAGAGCACTCTGAACAAAAACGGACTGTACAGATCATTAAGTTAAACCACATTCACACACATACAAAATTTGGGCCAGACCAGTTACCGCTCGTTAGTTGAGGTAATGTTTATATAGCATTATGCCGTCCCACATGCACGCACACACAAATGGTTATACATGGCTCCAACATGGGTACTCAAAAGTAAAAAAGAGAGTCAGGGAAGGAGGGGAAAGAGGGAAGATTGAGATGTAAAGTTATATTTAAGTCAGATGTAATAGCTGTAATTATATTGGCGATATGGAAGGCCTGAGTCTGGGTCTGCAGTGTGTGTCTGTATTCGAACAAAGGGCCACTTGTGTCAGGGGCCTGCTCAGTGCAGCTCTTACCGTAATGATATTCCAACGCTTGCCGTTTGTATACGTGCATACGTCTGTGTGTGCGTGAATGTGTGTGTATCTGCATGATGTTGAGTCTAGAAGGGAAATGACTACCATGCCTTGCCAGAATCCCCCCCCCACCACCACACATGCACACAGCGACACCCCACACTCCAGTATTGCATGCACACACATAACACACACACAGGGGATTATTTGTACCTGCATAATATAGTTTAATATTTATGCATGAGGAGAAAAGGGATAGGGGTGGTCATTTTCAGAATGATGAGGTGTGTGTGTGTGCGTGGATGCAAAGGTAAGACTTAATAGCCTTGCTGTCATTTTTCTTCCTTTTTTTGTCTATCTGGTCCCCCCCCTCTTTTTTTTTATCATTTTCTTGTCTCATTTTTGCATCATTCTTCTTTCTCTTGCCTCCGCCCTCTCTAGAGGTTCACTGAGTTTATTCTGCACAAGTTTTCTTTCCAATTTAGAAATGAAAATAAAACAGATCTGCATGGTGTGTCTGTGTGTGCGCGCACGTGTGTGTGTGACTGTGCGAGAGAGAGAGAGAGAAAGAGAGAAAGGGAGAAGGAGAGAGAGAGAGAGAGCGTGACGTCATTAGGTGTGTGGATGATCCAGAAGGATTTTCCACAGTGGTCTCTGATGGGCAGGTTACAAAAGTAGAAGAGGTAGAATGCCAGCTTGCTGTCTTTTATACACGCATACCTATTCACAAACACACACATGTGCAAAGTGCTGTTATTTTATCCTTGCACGTACAAATCCCTTCACATTGTGTTACAGCAGGGGAAGCATTTCTCCTCTCTCTCCCACCATCATCTATCTGTATGGCTGCTTCTTATTAATGGTCTGCTGGTCTTGTAGTGATGACCTCTGAACTCTCTGGTGACTACAAACTATACATGATAAAAATTGGCTTCAGTTACAAAGCGTTTATTTTCATAGAGCTTTAATAATAATAAAAAAATCTGTAAGATAATTGCTAAACTCACTCAGCTGCTTTAATCTTCTCTTTTCCAAACGCTCTTCTTATCTCTTAATTATACAAAGTTTGTATTTCAAGTGGTCTCAATGCAAAGTTTCAAAAAGTTTCCACAACACATGCTTACAGAGATTTATCCAGAATGTCAGACCCTGCGACCCAAGTGTTTTTCTTTTTTCCCTGAAGCAGCCAGAAAGGTTAGCAGACAAATTCTATCGCCAGCAGAAGATCCATATTCTTTAACATAAGTGCTGTAAATAAAGAGAGTTGTAAGTTCCTGTAAGTTCATCCACCATCACATATTACAGAGATATAATGGAATTTTAAGGGGCATCTGAAAATGCAACAGAAGAATACCAACAAAGGGATTTAAAGGCAGCAATAAATGCAGGGAAAAGAAAAAATACAGAATGCAGAGATGAAAAAGAGGAACAGAGAGTGCACTGTGGTCAATCCATTCTGGCTCCTTTAATGCCCTACTTTCACGTCAAAAGATATTTTTTTCTTTGAGGTTTACATATTATCAATATTCTGTCTCCAATTTAAATGGTTTCAATTATTTTTCCCAACACAAGATGTAACATGGAGCTTCCAGCAAAATAAAAATAAAGACAGCTCTAGATTAAATCAACACTAAAAGATAACTGGTGTAACCTAACCTTGCAATCTTATATCAAACAATAAATTCTTGTCATCTTGTTTAGAGAAATTGCTTTGCAAGAGGATGTTGGATCAAACTATTAAGATAATTTCAAAATTACTGATCATTTTAAACATTTCTTTCACAGTTAGTAAAACGTTATTTTAAATGCATCTTAAGTGCAATATGCATCTAAATGGTTTTACACTCTCCTTTTAAGTTATAACTGCTGCACCATTGCTTTGTCTCACTGGTCTTGGAGGTGAGAAGTGTAGTCAAAATGATGGACCCGCATTGAAAGCAGCAGCAAAAGAAGTCACCAAATTCACATGTGTGTGTGAGACTGGTCAGCAGCAAGACTTCCCACTGATTGGTTGTTTCTTGTGTCTGTGCCATGTGGTTTTTCCTAAACTGACACACTCCTGTAGAACAGTGGTTCCCAAACTCCCACCACCGCTACCATGTGAACCCAAACACTTACCACAAACAGGTGACCTTCTTGCTGCGAGACCGCAGTGCTAACCGCACCGTGCAACCCTATTTTTTATTTACGATGGGTGAGTAGTTTATTTCTGAAGAAATCAGCAGGCGCTTCTTTGTGTTCAAGTAAAAAAATTTTTCTACATCATCCTGTTAGATACAAATGTTTTGAGACACACGACACACTGTGGTCTCTCTTCATTACCAGGATGAGATGTATTTTCATCTTTTCTTCATTTTTTTTTTTTTTTTTTGTACATTTTACTTAGCCTAGCTGAGGCCTCCCTGTCAAAGCTTTTCCAGAAAGGTTTGCATCCACACAAAATGCCAGGCCTGTGAGTGGTGCTGCAAAAAAAAAAAGTCATGGAGCATGTGCAGATGCAAACTACTGGTAACAAGGAAGCAGCAGAAGAAGAGAGAGGTCTGCACTTGTGCTTTCACACGTTCTGGTTCTGACACCAGCTCCATTCTCAAGTCTCAGAACCGCCACGCTTTCTGGAAAACTGAAAAGATTTGGCCCTGAAAGTTAATTGTTAAGCCATCAGGATCCATTACAACCTACGGTTACCCCAAATCAACAATAGTCTATATTGAGATGACTAAGGCTTAACACTGCAGCTCAATTATTTATTTATTTATTTTTTGCCATACGTGACTCATTTTGTATTTTTCTCAATGACAGTCTAAACAGCATAAATCCAATTTTTTTAAAAATCGGAGCCAGGCCACTTTCATATGTGGTTCTAGATCAGAGACATATCAATCTGTGGCCTTAATCTGAACGGTTATGCCGCGTTTCATTCAACTATAATATCACCGAAGTGAGACAAACGGCACAATTCTGCGGCAGTGGATGGTGAACACAGCAATATCCAATCATTTCAATCTTCAATTGGACATAATTTTGTTGGTTCTAACCATGCAAGTACTTCGAAATTGATGCAAAAACACGTGACGCATTTATATTTACATCCGTAAACTACGCATTGCATAATGATTGCCTCTCTCTGCGGATGCGTCACTTTACAGCCACGTACTGTTCACACTGTGATGAAGTGTGATGAAGGTTGCTTTGAAATGATAATGTGAACGGCCACGGCAAGAAAGAAAAAAAGATTCTTTTGCGGTATTCCTTCATCACTTTCTGAAGCTTATTGATTATTTGGTCTGGCCTTTCTTTTTTTTCTTTTCTTTTCATTTTTTGTTGTAGTGCACAGTGTTTTTTTTTTTTTTTTCTTTTAAACAGTGTGCGTTACAGCACTTGTGTAAACCTTGACAGCCAGTGTTGTGCAAGGTCTCTGGGCAAATCAGTCCAAGATGAGTCAATAAAACTGAAACTTCTTTCAAACCCACTCATAACCATCTACTGAGGGTTTTTTAGCTGTGTGGGAAAAAAAACATTCATCCATTCATGTTCTCTACCGCTTAGTCCAGTTCAGGGTAATGGGGAAGCTGGAGCCTATCCCAGTAATTGGCAGGTAGGGTACATGCTGAACAGGTCACCAGGCCATCACAGGGCCACCATGGGCTCACACTTACTCCTATGGAGTGATTTGGAGTGACCAATAAATGTCTACGACATCAGACAGACAAAGCAAGAAAATGATTGCTACAAGTGTTTCAAACACTGGTCTTTGGTGAATACTTGGTGAATGTACATTTTAAAATAAAATAGTTAATTTCTGTAATTTTACTGATTTAGCTTATATATAGTATGGCACATGTACATGATCCAAAACAGTAACACATGAAAGATGAAAAATGACATGTCAAGCCTTAATAGAAATAGGATAAGAGATATCAAATGATGGTCATAACATTTTATTTCTCCCAAAATGCAAATATATTGTTTTGAAAAGAACTCTCCAGTCTTAAAGAAAAAATACTAAAACCTTGCATGATACAAGCCAAAAGCTGAGGTATGTAACGCTAAATTTCCCAAATTCACATTGATGTGCCGCCTCGACTCTTAATCATTTGCTCACCAGATATCCAGCTGATGTTATCATGGCAATCAGTCTTAGCTGCACTTCTACCTATTTCCTTCTTCTGGTTGCCTTGTTGACAGGCTACCATCCTGAAATCAATCCTAGGTTGCAGTACTGCCACATCCATCACAACTTTAAAGTTTTTCTTTTCTGTCAGTCTCAGGGGGCGGTCCACTGGGAGGCAACAGTGGAGCAACTGCCCCTCTACTTTAGAACTTTTCCACCCACACTTGCCCCCTAGCTTTTGTTCTTAAATAATACTTGGAAAAACACAGCACCAAGCCCAAAAGCCTCTCACAGTACTGAAATAATAAAGTAATTCACAAAAAGATAATAGCTACAAATTTAATCTAATCTCAAAGCTGATAAGTTAAAAGCGTAATGAATAGAATATCTGCTGAAAGAGACGGATCACAGTTTCATACGTCCATTATTCACATGCCGATAGTTATCTGCGACTTGTTGGAGCTTATTTCCCTAGTTAGCTAATTTTGATTCGAGTAAACAACAGAGCAGTTAATGAAGAATCTACATATGAAAAGTTTAGAGAGTTTCTGTTTCAGGGGCTGAAGCTTCAGTAACAGTTCTGTGTGATCAATATCAGCAATGAGCCTGATCAATTAAACCAGATTTCATTCTTACTGTGAGGGACAATAAAATAACATGCTCAGACAAAAATAAATAGTCAAAATGGATCAAGTCTTTATTCCAGCTGGACCACATGGGATGTTTTTATTCTCTGCATGATTCCAGTACAGGATATTAGATGTTCCAAAATGATACAGGTTTATAGTAAAAACTTATTAAAAACTCAGATATGCGAAACTGTATGTTTTTTATTTATTTTATTATTTACTATGCTAGACATGATTGACACATGATTGAATAAAATCTACATGAATTTGTTAGCATCACTGAGACAAAATACAAATAAATACATAACAAGATATAAGACAATTTACACAATCACAGATTGTTGACACAAAATTGTGGGGAAGATGAGCATTTTACAAATAATAAGGATTACACATTTCCATAGGTGTTGTTCTTTATTATAAAGTTCAGTTAAATGAGATGCAGCTCTTTCAATGGAAAGCATTTCTTTACTTCTTAGCTCTACTTGTGTAGCCGATTTTATTAACCAGTGATTATGATAAAAACTAAATATGCAAATGTTATTTGTAGAAACACGTTGAAAACTTCAATAATTCTAATTGTCACTATATTTGTTTAGATATAATTAAATACAGAGATTATCATCTGAGCAATCTAAGTGTCCTCAGTCTTGCACAAGCTCAAGATTTTGGTGTTTGTGGGACGTTTCGCTGCACAGCACCATAGCCATTATCTTCAGATATAAAAGAGATGGCTGATATATGTCCGACTTAAGTTCTTTTCTGAGCACATTTTGAGGAATCTTTTTTCAATTAAAGCCTAAATATTTGTTTTCTTAGATGGGTAATCATAGGAGCAAATTGTTGTGAAGTGCTTTTGTGGATCTTGTTTTACTGAACTGAGGAAAATCAGTAATTACATCTACATCTACAAATATTTCTTCTATCCAACTGAAATCTGTGTAATCAGACATTTCAGCTGACATGTTTACATGGACGCTGAATAAAGTGATCTGGTCAGTTGTGCTTTTATATGATGGACAGATTTAATATGATCATACCACTTTAAACACTCGCATTGTGGATTTATTTGGAAGAAGAACAAGACAAAAACTAAGATTTAATCAAATTTGATCAAACGTCTGCCTGAACAACTCGCTTCGAGTTTTTGGACCATTGAGATGCTAACAAGAAAAGTCTGCAACTCCTTCAGAGTTTATAACTAAAATGTTGTATTCTCCACAGTTCAGCTCTGTTTTGTTGTCGCCATTTTTCAAATCTGTCCTGAATCTAATCAGCTAACCCCCACGTGGTTCAAGCATGTGCAGAAATAACATGCATCACGGAAACCATTAGAATGAGTGTAGACATGTTTATTTTTCTTGTTGATCAGGTCGTGAAAAGGTTTAAACCCCTCATCTTGATTGGATTGAAAATTCATTTCACTCAAGGCTGATAGGATAAACTGAGGTGTTTACACAAAGAGAACTAATCTGAATTTACAAATGCAAGAAAAAAACATTTTGTAGCATTCAAACTGCAGATATTAATACACAATTCAGGTTTCATCCATACACAGTATGCTAATTTTTCTGCCCAGTTTTGAGAGTTAAAGTTGTTTCTTTCCATTATATTAATTACAAATCTTTGAAGCTCAATTTGATTCTTTTCTGCTTTTTCTTGATGTAAAAGGATAATACAAATATCTACCGATTCTACATAGTAATGTGTTCAAGTGCTTCACAGTGTCAGCTGACAACTTTTTTTTTTAGATATAATAAGCTGTATAAGGCACTAAAAATCACATCTGGAAAATATGTCAATTCACTTAATCTAATTAGCAAGAAACAGATAAACAGCTGAGATGCAATCAGTATTTACACCTATTACAGTTTAAAACTCACAAAGTTAGTCATTTTGCAAGTTGTTCCAAGTTTCTTAGGGTGCATTCACACCAGCCCTTTTTAATTGAATCTTAGACCATTTACTCAGAAAGTCTGGTTTGTTTGGGGAGGTGTGATGCATATCAACAAAACAAACTTTGATCTGTCTTAAAACATAGGTCTCGGTTCGCTTCAAAGAAGTAAATACAGGAAGTGGACTATAACTTTCTAACTATGCAGTAGAAATTAAAGTTTCCTTACATCAAACAGCAAATAGTTGATTTAGGTAGACGGTAAATGGACTTGTACTTAAATAGTGCTTTTCCAGTCAGCTTGACCACTCAAAACGCTTTACACTACTTCTCACATTCACCCATTCACACACACATTCATACCCCCATAGGCATCGGGAGGCAACCGAGGGTTAGGTGTCTTGCCCAAGGACACTTCAAAATGTAGTCAGAGAAAGCCTGGAATCAATCCACCAACCTTCCGGTTGAAAGACGACTGCTCTTCCTCCTGAGCTACAGCCGCCCCAGACGTCAATAAGTTGACGTCAACCATAAATAGTTGTAGGGCAGGACTTGGCAACCTTTGGCACCCTGGGCATAAGCACTGGTACGCTGGCACCTTTCAGTTATGACGACTGTTGCTTTATGTCCCACTTCCTCCCGGGGGAGTGGTTACTGTTTCAGACAATGTTGGCCCAGTCTGGTGCTGTCCTCCTCAATGGACGTCCCAGCCCCATATGCCTGGAATACCGTGAGATGTCCCAGTGATACCTTTAGCCGGCCAACTCTGCGCTCGTGTTCTCATCCACCTGCTGCATCACCC
>JBAMHW010000019.1:17282168-17302529 GCA_037177495.1 Rhadinocentrus ornatus
AAATTTCTGTGTTAGCGCACTAAGCACTTAAATGTAGTGTTCGAAGTATAGAAGTGCGCGGTTTGGGACACAGCCATGGACAGCTAGTAGTATTCTCAGATGACATTTCCACCTCCACTTTCTGCATCTGAGAGTATTGTCCTCCCACCGTAACATCACTACAGCTGAAATAACCACGTACATGCCTGAGCTGAAGGGTGAGTTCACAACGCGATTTGTGGATTTTAAATGGTACAGACCAATGTTCTCTTTCTTGATCAAGTCCCACAGCTTTGATGGACTTGATTTGGATGCTATTCTAATCAACTGGATGGATACAAAGGAAATGGAAATGCAGCTGATTAAGCTGAAGAGCTCAACACTATGGGTGAAGAAATTTGCCGAGCTCAGAAAACACTAGTATAAGATCACAGAGCCCACAACCTCACCTGCTGGGCATCTGCACCTGAGAAATTCAGCTGTCTCTGGGACATTGCACCAGCGCTGCTGTCAGTCTTCGGGTCAACACACTGTAAATCTGTGAGCAGGTGTTTTCACACATGAAACGTGCTCAGCCCCACTGGCAGTCAGTTAACAAAGGATCACTCTGAGGCATGTTTGCAACTCAAACCCCAGATCACAGAGCTCAGCCAATCAAAGGCCAGGGATCACACTGACTACCTGGTAGACATCTGTTAATTTGAGGTTGCCTTAGCCTACACTTGGTTTTAGCTTAAATTTGTAGCTTTATTTCTTTGTCTATGTTTCTGAAATGCTGATGTGGCTATTTGGTTATGATATTTTACAGATATACTATGCCTACTGTTATGGCTGCTTTGACAGGTATGGTACAATTGCACTGTGGTCTCAGTTTTGGCCTCTCTTCTCAGTGCCACATGTTTATGAAAGCAGTTTTTAAGTTAATAACAGAAAAAAAAAAATGTAAAAATATGATTAGATGTGCTTTAAAAAGATGAAATAAAATTAGATTTATTTAACTTTTTGTTGTAGTTGATAATGGCACATTCGTTGAGAAGAAAATTTCCAACTGGCACTCAATGTAACAAAGTTTGTTGGCCCCTGATGTAGGAAAACAAGAAAAGTTTTCTTGTTCATTGTTTGTTTTGTTTTCTCCTTCAGTAACACTTGATGCAGCGCCACCTCAGGCGAGGAGGGGAACTATTCGAAAGTGCACAGTGAAAACAGTCGTACTAAGTCTATTGGACTATTAGGTGTAAAAAACGACCATGGTAAACTTGCCATTGAGTTTCCTTGTAAATCACAAATGTATTTGTCTCATTATGGCTGACTTCATCATGTTGTTATCATATTTTACAGAGTTCTATATTCTTGCATCTCAGGATATATTTAAGAGATGCCTTCTGGTTTATTACATTTTTGTTCTTACTTTTTTTTTTTATCAATCTCTTTGTAGTAATTCTGTGCGATAGATTTAACAATTAAGGTTCCCTTTCTGCAGACTTAAGGTGGAGGTCTTAACATGAAAAATACCACCTAACTAACTTTCAGAGAAGCTGATAATAGCTTTTTTTTTTTTGCTTATAACATGACTCAGGTGAATGTGTAAATAGATTACATCTATTATTTTATTTCTCTGCTTATTAAGCAGATTTTTAAAATGTTTTACCAAAATTAAAATTTAATCAAAAGGCTGTGCTAAGTATTCATTTAATGGAGATCACGTCAGAATAAATAAATAAACCTTTACTTCTACTTGGGCTCTCACTTTTTCTTTCAAAGATTAAACAGCTGTTAAATCTTTAAATATAAATAGCCCATTTAAATACAAAAACTGTTGCTTGTAGATGCTTCAGACCATAGGCTGTGTACAAAGGTACTTTGGTTTGAAGCATTGTGACGTGGGATACTGAAGAAGGTGCTTTCTTATACACATGACCTAAAATTAAGTTGCCACAAAAATGGAGTGAACTACTATGAAAATCTTGCATAAAATTACAGTAATAATTTCAAATAATATGATGAGCAGGTCTTGAAATACTTTGGATGTCTTCAACAATTAATGTACAGAAATGATAAAGGATAAGACCATGTGTCAACATTGTACAAAGCATATTTCTTATTCTACAATGACAATTCAGCACTTGCATGCAACCTGCCACCTAGGAAAAGCAGCAGAAGCCCAATGTATAAATCACGTCAACTTTCTGCTATGTTGCACAGTCAGCTACAAATGTCTCCTGAAAATGCAATAGCTGACAAGATAGCATAATATTTATGTAAAGATAATATTTTGAAAGAACGTTGTTTGAAATTTTTAAAAAGGAACTGAAAATGTAATATATATAATTTTCCATATATTATGTACCTACATATGCTTTTCATGCTACACAATCTCATCAATCTTGGACGGCTATATGACACCACACAGAAAAAAAATTAAGAAGATGTACAAGTAAATGACATTTCCCTCTGAATGGATTTTTCTGACCACACATATTTATTTGACAGTCACAGCTCACAGCATTGCAGACTCATGAAAAGTGGATGATTACAAAAGAACTCGATGTTCAATTATATTCTCATTGTGAGTTTATTTAAAAATTGCTGCCACTTTTTTTCAGAAAAAAAGGACCGCCTTCATTCTCACAAAATAGTTCATAAACAAGTTTTCTGATAATGCTGGTTTGAAACTACAGAAATGTTAACCACATCTGAACAGAAACATGGAAGCAATGTCGCCCTTTGTTTATGATATTTCACACATGGTTCGACAAACTAATTCCATCTGAAAAGGGCTTTTGTCTCTGTCTGTTTCTGTCTCTCTTTCTGCCCACTTCAAGAACACCAAATGAAGACCATGTTAGCAATGATGTATGGATGACTGATGTCATTGTTCAAGCAGTTGTGTTACTGTAAGAATGCAAAAATACAACTCATCTTCACCATGATTGATGGCTACATGGTGAATGTGTGAGTATGTGTCCATATGTGCACCGTGGTAGGGAAGAATTTAAAGTCCAGGGGATGTGAGAGGAAGACAAAGCAGTGAAAAAGAGAGACAGATGGAGAGGTATGGACCGAGTAAAGGGGTACCATGGAGATTTAGGGTGAAAGTCCTCGAGGAAATGCGATTAAGAGACAGAGAGGTGGCGAGCAAGACAATAAAAGAGTAAAAAACAGAGAGAGAATGAGACAGAGTTGTCCAGCACTCTATCACACCAAACAAGAGTAATGTTAAGGCCTTAAGGGTCTTTCACACACTTGATGGATGGTTTTGTGTGAGTGTGACTGTGCGTTTGTGTGAAATAGATGGAGGAGTGTGTGAGCAACTGCTGCCTCCAGTGGCAGAAACGGATTAAATGACTGCTCCATATGCTTCATTTTAGTGTTATTAAGCTCCCACGCTGACATATCCAAAGTGGCAAGCAGGCGCAACATACCATGAAATACCTGTATGCTTTAAATTTACTCAACATTATTTCATTTCTTTCTTTGCAACAATTTGCACCCAACCAACACAAAGGACATCAAACTAAATGAACTGCTTGGCTCAGATGGGACTCAAACTCTTTCTTCAGACTCTTTTGCATGAAAAACCTTTTGGGAATTGGGCACTGAGATGACATGAGAAGTGTTTCTGGGTTTTTGGTCATAGAGATACTAATTCTACAAACAGCAGTAGTCATGCAAGAATATGGTAAGTTGTAAATATTGACTTTATAAAGTATGATGAACAAGCTATTGAAGCCAGTTTTTCCCTGCATTGTTGCAATACTAATTCTCTATTCTCTTATTTTTATATTTGTAAAGCTGCTTAGAAATCTATAATTTTCTGGCTTAGCTTTATTGCCTGTGGCCCAAAACTCTACTCACTCATCAAAATGTCTCTTTTAAGTAACCCCCTTTTTGTCAACTTCTCTTCTTTTTTTTTTTTCCTGTCTGTCTCTCTTCTTCTGTGCTCCTGTTGTCTCCATGGCTGTGTCTTAATTTTCACATCAAAAATGCTTTCTTGGCACAAATGTAAAAAATCACATGTTTTTTAAGCTGTATGAACGTCTTACAGTTTTGCACATTTGACTCCAACCCCACAGAAAACTGAGAAAGAAAGCGGATCATGTCACGCTGTATGAGGAAAATGCACATTATGACACAGAGGATGATTTTCTGACTCAGTGAAACAGCAAAACTACTTAATGTCCGCTTTAATTGTCAAGGCAGGAGGTTTTAGTCCTGTTGAGAAACTTTGTAATGGGACTAAATGAAAACCATGCATCTTCCAGCACAAGGCCTATCTAATTTTGCTCACATAACATAATTTTTTTTTCTTTCTCTCCAGAAAAATATCTTTGTGTCTGTTTCTCATATCATGCTATGTCTTCTTTTTCTTCTTTATCCATCTTAAAAAAAAAATTCTTTTTTTTTTTTTTTAAAAGTTGGTTTTGTGTCACAATATAAATCTCAGGCAATCTGTAGCCCTGTCTTTGCCTCTCACCCTCTCTTTGAGCTGTGGCAGGAATTTGTAATAATTTTGCCTTCGAAACTCATAAAACATGTTCGGCTTCAACCCTGTGACACAAACACACATAGACACACACGTATAAGTCTCATCCTGTTTGTAATTATCAATCCATTTGGGGATTTGAGGATTTTCTTTGTAAAACTTAAAGGCTTGTTTTTCTGTTCAACAAAACCACATCAGAAAATATAAACACACAAAAAGACGCACACATGACGACACACTCACAAAAAAGGGATTTATTGCAATCATACACACTTACACACAAACATGCACACGCAGGCGCCACAAGAATCTCAAAGGAGTGGAAGCCACATTGTTTGAAGATAACAAATTTTCCTCTATTCTTCCTCTTCTTCAGCATCTTGTGTGCCTCTTTGTGTGCTCAAATAAGTCTTTGGGCCTTTCATGACGAATTCAATTTCAAGGCATTGTAAAAACTTACAGGTTTTCTCCCTTTTTACATAAATACAATATGGGACAGTCTTCTGCTCTAAATAATATATAAAGTGACACTGAGATTTAAAAAAAAAAGAAGCTAATTTGGTCTTTTTACTCTTAAGGCAGGAATGTTTCCAATAACGCATTACAACAAGGGGCCTGTTACAGCCTCTTCTCAAACTATTATTAATTTTAAGAAGCAGCTAAATGCTAATTGTACGAAGTTATTAAATTACTGACTTCCAATCACAATATTGATATAAACCCATGTATGCAGTCAAATTGACATCGATTATTTGTATTGTTTTGTTTCTTTAATTATTTGCTTCATTATGCCAAGAGGATTTCTTTCAGCTACTCCAAACACTGCTAAAATGTGTAAAATACTTATACTGATATGCTGCTTTCACCAATTACAATTATAATTAACTGTTGCTATACTCTTTCACATGCTACCTGAATGATTTATTTGCATACACCTAAAATTTCCAATAAAAGAGTTAAATAAAAAGTCCCTAAAAGTTCATTAAACTGGTTTCTTGGGTTTCTGAGGAATGCTGCAACATCCTTCAGCAGTGAATGCATACCATACGCATGCCCTCAGCTTTTCCCTCTAGACACATAAAAACACACAACACTCATCTAGTGTGCATTGTGTGTCATTTTGAGTTTTGAAAACCATTTGTCATCTTTGTTCCATGTTCCCCTAAAACAATGAGATACACAAGCACACAAGGGCTTTTTGTCTCGACCATGGGAGGAGTACATGGGACACTCAAACACACAGAAAAAGCAGAGAAAATGGGATTTTTTGATGAAGCTTTGAATGCCACTGAATTAATTCAATTCTTTATGATACTAGAAATATGCTCTAAAATAAAAAAGGAAAAAAAAAGTGCACAATAACTGCTGTGTGTGAACACGGACAGCATCTGTATTCAGTTATACACTAAAACATCAGCCGAGGTTTGCCACAGTTATCTAAAGCCATGCGGTTAAATCCCATGTACATAGATGACATTTCTTCACTTGGTGCCATCTGAGTGTTAGGTCATCACACACATTGTGTTTTGAGATTGAATCCTTACCTTTTATGGCACATTTCTCAAAACTTTTAATTGTGGTGCAATAATGACTCTTAAATCTCCAAATCCCAACTCCTCTTTCCTCAAGGAACATTGCTTTCAAATCTGTATCTCATATTAGCCCAGCCGAGAAAGCTGTTTCAGAACTAAAATAGGAATACAATCACCTAGTAAGAAGATTTTTCAAGATTTTTATCTTATTAGTTCTAAACCATCTTGTCACACTTTTTTTGAGTGTGTAGGAGGCCTTGCTGACAGGAGTGGACCATTATCTATTGATAATATGCTGACTAAACAAAACCTTAATTCTCTGATCTTTATTGATGTAATTGTGTAATAGTTCAGAGTGAATTATAAATTTATTGTTTTAGAGAATGTAATAATTTTGCATAGGATCTGCAGATGTAGGAGCTGAAACTGGATCAAGCCGCTGTGGAATGAGAACACTGCCATAATCTGAAAATGAAATAAAATGTTTTGAAACCTTGAAAGTCAGTGTTTGAACATTTAAAACTTGATATAAAGTTTTGCAAGTCTGAAAATAAGTTTTGAAACCTTAAAAAGTATTTTGAAAGTCTGAAAAAAAAAGTTTGAATCTCTAAAAGCATAATTTTGTACTTGAATTTTTTATTTTTCATAAGTCTAACATGCATATTACAGAGTTTCAGCCTCAGTCAGAGATTCAAACCTCTTGTTGCAACCTTGCTGTTTTCAAGTATACATTTTAAGAGTTTCAAATATGGCATTGTTTTCCCACCACATTAGTTTGCAAAAAACTTTTGAGACCTTGAAACTTGAGTTTTGACATGTTTAAATCTTCTCCAAACATCATTTTGTAAAGATAAAATTATACTTTGAAATCTGGGCGGTTTGTACTTTTGCACTCGTAACTTTGCAACATCCACTTTTTTCGGAGTGTCATCTACACTGCTGCGAGTTTTGATCAGGTGATTTTTGGCAGCATTCTCTTGCTGCTTTAGTTTGAAACTGAAACTAACACTCTGAAAAATTAGAGAGAAAAAAAATGGCTCCGGGGGGAGGGACACCCGCCTCTGTCATTGTACAAAATCTTCCCAGTTAAATCAGAATATAAGTTAAAGCTAAGAAATTATAGAATTTATAATATTTAATAAGCACCAGTCACAAAAACAAAACAAATACATTTCTTTCATTTGTTTCTTGTAAAACTAAAAGACTTTTCCTTCACAGGCAGAAACATTATTCCTTTCTCATAATCAAGAGCTCTACATGTGTGACATGGTGATTCTGCTGAGCCTCTACATGGCACAAGTGTTATTATAATTTAATGAGATTGAGTCCCAAAGTGAAATACAGCATTACTCAGGTTGGCTCCCCATGCAACAGGAGAAATGATATGTTTTAATGAGTCTGCACCAGCAAAGTGACAACTAAAATTTAACTAGGCTCCGAGGCTAAGATCAGAGACGCTCTTCTTCAAATGACTTCTTCACTGGGTGAGTTGATTCAACATGAACTGGAATTATTAACTGCACAGAAACAAAAAAATCTCTGCCTTGATTGTATCAAAAGTATGGGGAGATTTATCAGTTTCAAAAGCATATTTATAGTATTTTTTTCCACAGTTTTTCATACATGTAGTGGTTGAGGAACTGGTCTATAACCATTAGATTTCAAGGTTGTTGTGAGGAAAAAACATATTTAGGTGAATTCCTTGATGTCTCTATTAAAGCCTTTAAATATTACTCCCAGTAGTGCTACTGTGGGGTCATATCCTGGTGGAAAACCTCTTTAATGACGCAATAAATGGTGGTGACTGGAAATATGTGCTCCATGCCTTGGCGATCATGAGATGGAAGATGTTTCAGGATTACTATTACCTTTGTTCTTAATTCTAGCATGATGAAAAATATTATTACTTTCCTTTCCCATGGTAAATGGTCCGTACTTATATAGCGCTTTTATCCAAAGCGCTGTACATCATACATCACATTCACCCATTCACACACACATTCATGCACTGATGGCGGAAGCTGCCATGCAAGACGCTCACCACGACCCATCAGGAGCAATTAGGGGTTTGGTGTCTTGCCCAAGGACACCTCGACATGAACTCGACTTGGCCAAGGATCCGGCAACCCTAGGGTTACAAGACGGCCGCTCTACCTTGCCGAGCCACGCTGCCCACATAACTGAAGTTGCACAACTCTTCCAAACTGCCCTGTGAAATGACCATGTTCATTTCTGTTTCTAGTTCCTGTTTTATCTGGAAACTTGAATTCAGAGGTATGATAACATTTTGCTGATTATTTGCTTACCTCTGTTTACCAGAGACTTTGATATGTGAGTACGTTGTACGAGTTTTATGAGTTGTTAGAACAGCTTTTAGCAATAAATATCTAAATTAAAGGGGTAGTGCATCCAAAAACTGTAAACAACACAGCATTACTTAATTGTGATGAAAACCACATATACTGTTAATAATTTATTTATTTTTTTGTTGTTTATTTTAAAATCGGGATATTGTGGGTTAAAAAAAAAAAAACACACCCACCAACGCATATGAATGGATGTGATCTGAACTGCTGTCTATCTGTGTATCTCGTCCTGCCCACACTCCACTCCCTGATCACCCCACACTTCCCCGCCAACCCTTGTAATTTCAGTCATTTTTCAAATTCGGTAGTAGGTGGAATTATGCAAAAAGTAGGGTGTGTAGTTGCACTTCAATCCATCCTGTGAAGGTGATCACTCATCATTTTCATTGGCAAAGTCAAATATCTGAACTTTCCACCACTGAAAAGTCGCTGCATGCAGAAGATTTTTTTATTTTGAATTAAATCTTTCCACCCATTTGCCATACCTGCTTAATCCAGTTCAGGGCTGCAAGGGGCTGGACCCTATCCCGGCTGTTATTAGGCAAGAGGCAGGTTACATTTTGGACGAGACGGCAGTTGTTAAAAATCCAATAATTGGTAAAGGTGAGAAGATTAGACCAGCTGTTTGTATGTTGTTCCAGGAATTTAGAGTGATCTTAGCACAAGTTTTTTCTTAGGTTCATCTAAAAAAAGAAAGAAAGAAAAAAAGATAAGCTTTTTGTTTTTCCTATGCTCTGTTTCTGTGAAGTTTGGTTCTGCCCAAGGGTTACTGAAAAGGCTTGACAGGACCCCAATCCAGTTTCTGATCCAACTACCAATCAGTATCAGCAAATAGATGAGATTGGCTTTCCTTCATCTCCACCAGCCTTCCCAGTCTACTAGTCTTAGTGGTCTAGCTCCTTGAAAGCTCCCAGACTGCTAATGGGCAGTTCCAGTGCTGGTTCAGGTCTGGTGTTAGGTTGGTTCTAACTATGAACTGAACCCACAGAACACTCATAGTGTCACATCATTTACATCACAATGAGCCTCTCTCAGGGTTCCCATGGCATCTTAAAAAGTCTTAAAAGTCTTGAATTTGCAAATATGCATTTAATACCTCAAAAAGTCCTTAAATTATACAGCTTTGTCCTTAAAGTTTTTATGGTAGGTCTGAAATTATGTCGACCTAAAGTTGTATGCTGTATTGTGTTAAAATGTGTCGGAGAAATGTCCAAACTGCAAAGTGACAGAAGTGAAGTCATTTTCTCATGTTCCAATCCGACCATTATATTGACATTAGGAACCAGTTATCGCTAACTTTGCAGGGAGAAATGATTGGGGAACATTTAGCCCAACACACAAAGCCTTTATTTTTCATACGAGAGAAAACTAGATGACAGTGACTTGAGAATTTTGTGGATTTGGTGAGTAAAATGGGAAAGTGTAAATGCAATGTTACACGGCTGAACAAAGGGTCATTCTCGGCCTGGTTGACACCAGTTGAGAACCCATTCGAGGTGCAAGAACATCATCAAACTGAGAACGATGACGATCAAGGCTTTGGAGTCACATGACTAATCAGCGAAGTGTATCGCTGCCTTAAATGGGAAACAGCAATCTCTCTCTGTGTTTATGTCTGGACCGTCAGGTATATGTACCTCGCAGACACCATCTGTTAGTGGGACACTATAGCAGCATCATCGACTAAAGTCGATCTCAACACGACGTTTGGCTGTACCCCAACCCTGTGCGCCGAAGTGATATGGACATATAACACCGTTACAAAACACATGTTGTATAAGACCAACGACGGAGTCGCAGAACATAGCCCAGTTTGGCTTAGCAGTTAATATTAACACCAAATTAATCTTTTGGGTGAACAACGGAGCCTTCATCCTGATGTTTGACGAGAGTTCGAACCCGACCACGAAAACCAAGCAGTTGGATGTCCATGTTCGTTTCTTGGATGAGGGACAGGTTCGTTCAAGGTACCTGGGGTCTGATGGGACACGCGACAGCACAAGACTTGTTGGCCAATTTCAAAGTAACTAATCTATTTTTTTAAATAATAATAATAATTATTATTATTATTTAAAAAAATTCCTGTCTCAAGTTCCAAACTTCATCGCTGACAAATGTTCATAAATGTCCTGATTAAACTGTTTTATTCAGTCGCCGCACTCAGAAAACATGGTGATGTTAACTAAACCTGTAAAGAATAGTAAATCCGTTTGAAGCCATAATACAACTTAGAAATGAAAAAGACAGTAGATTCAGCTGTGCGTATTCCCGTGATGTGCACGGATGGATCAACCTAACACCGCAGTGAGAAATACTCAGGTTGCTCCTCGATGGAGAGTGAGTGTTTTACTTCGTGGTTGAGTAAAAAAAAAAAAAAAAAAAATTTTGTGAGTGTGATTTTTCAGGTGGTAGATGACTGTATGCGGTGCAGGCAGAAGTCTGCTTACCTGTGTGCGTGCACTGATCTGTGTGCGGTCGCATCACGGCCAAACTCTAAGAGCGAGAGGTACAAAGATCAGCTATTACATACTGTAGACTTTGTTTTAATGAAAGAACTCAATGTAAACCTTCTATCTAGACTAAGACTTTAAATAAAAAGCTGTGTAGTTTTCAACATTAGCTCAGTCAAGTCCATTATTCCTGTAAATTATCAGTCAGTTGCTGCTTGTCGCTGTCTGAGTTCTATTGGCTGTGCTGGTATTAATAAAAAGCACTTTGAATTACTTTGTGTTGTAAGGTGCTATACTGATTTTTCAAGCAGTTTAAGTGAAGCATTGCACTTAACATACTCACCCAGGTCATTGTAATAATCACTGCTGATGTAAATATATGTATTTTCTTAAATTTTTGGAGTCCATGAGATGGGCATTAAATTCAGTTCCAAGCTGTCTTAAAAAGGTCTTAAAAAGTCTTAATTTAAATTACTTGTAAAAACCTGTAGGAACCCTGCTCTCTTCTAATAGTTTGACTGTCCTTATAGTGTACAGTGAACAGAGGACCACAGTACAGAAAAACGGTTTATCCTCACAAAAACAATTGACCTTTATCTCTCCTGATGTTGTGGTGGGATCTTACTCTTTGTTTTGTTCACCACTTTTTAGTAGCCTTACTTGAACCTTTAATCTGGGTATGCATATGACAATTCTGCAGGGGTCTTGGATTAAATATCTTTTGATACAGTTAATAGTCATATTTTTACATTAAAAATATGACTATTTCTATAAATGTAGCTTTGATTATCTTCTTTAAAATACGTATAATCAATAAAAGTTCATTGAAACACTTTTAGTTCTTGTATTCTGTAGAAGAATAAGGCATTTGATAGTTCATGTCTAGTTTTCTACTTTTATGTACAAGTCTGGCAACAATTTATCAAAGAAATAGTCCATGTGATATCTTCTACCACAATATAATTACAGTATCATGTCATTCACCACCACACTGCATGTTGTCAAACCTTTAGCAATAAACTGAGCACATTAAATGTCTTTAATATCTGGTCTACATCTTGTGTGCTGCTGTTGTTCTTGATTGTATTTGCTGAAGTATCATCCAGGGATTTACCATGAAGCCTTACCAAGTGGGTGTTCAGATCTGATGTGCTATTGCTGTATTTAATCAAAGGATTTTCAAAGGTAACATTTGATGGTGCAAGCCATACTAGCTCTGATTATTTAAAGTTATTTTAATGGTATATAGAATAAGTTCACTGACCAGTTTATAGCACATTTTATTGGATCCACTTGCATTTTTAAAGTCAAACTGTTCTAAATCACAACAGTTACATTTTATAACAAACATTCTTCCAACATATATTCTTTCATTTGGTGTTTTGATGGTGGTGATGGAGAGCTTCCTCTGTTAAACACAAGTCCAAGTCCAGATGTAGATCTTCAGCTGAATTGAAAATGGCCAAGGCTATTGCATTGTAATTTTAACCATCTGATCTGTGGATGTGTGGATCCAGCTTTAGTTTTCTGCCTGAAATTGGTATATATTACTGTTCCTTACTCACATAGTTGAAAATGACATTAAATCAAAGACAATCCTACTTTGTCCTTTTGTTTTGCAGAGAAAAATATTATGAATGAATACGGAATAGAAGATACGGGATTCTGGCACTTTCTCTATGCTGGATATCTTTAAGGACACATAATGGGAAAAAAAATCTGATTTCGAGAAACCAATCCCATTAATATCTGACTGAATGGTTGGATACAATCCAGCAATTATATTCAGCAGTTTTCACTTGTCACAGACAGTTAGTAATATAATGGGTGCAGATGAGCACCTCGGACAGCTCCTTTGCGGCTGACAACATGCAGGCCTTGATTACCACCATCATAACATAAAACCTGACAAGCATTTGTATCAAATACGCTGAAGGGATCTGTTAACAGTGGGATCTTCATCTCTCGTTCAGGAATGAACAACCGACTTGTTAAATAGAAGATTTGTTGCAGTGTTTCTGCACCTTGATTTGACAAATGACATGTAAAAAAAGAGGTGCTCTATTCAGACAAAAACATCAGTAGATGTGTGGCTCTCACACCTTGCACGTAATTCTGAAAATATCAAATACATCAAGGAATAACCAATTAAATACAAGATCATAGAAAACCCATTTTCCTCCATCTCCTTCTTTCTTTGCATCTGTTCTTCCTCGTGCCAGCATTTCTCGCACCGTCTCTCTGCCCTTTAGTGTCAGTTCTCTGTTCTGGCATTTAGGAGACAAATGCTAGTGTGTCACACCTTGTCACTCATACCTCACACACACTCTCTCACACACACATATGCTTGCAGGGCTAAATGCTAGACTGTCAGCAGGCCTGTCAAATCGAGTGTCACTGCGTTGGGGCCTCTCGGTCTGGCAGGACACACACACAGACTGACACACACAAACATGCACAGACAATGACACAAATAACATAGTAACATGCAGAGATGCGCAGCCAGACACACTAAGAGGGGGAAATTAACAATATGCAAACAAGTAGCCCACCATGAGTTGTTGACATCTAAACAATGAAAGCACAATTATTCCTGCTCTCAATCAAGCACACACACAAACAAACACTCATGTATAAGGCTTCATAGGCTGGGCAGAGATGGGACAAAGATTGAATTTTCTTGGTGTTTGTGACCAAACGTCGATGGTGACAGAACTTTGCAGTAGAATCAATTCGATACGAGAGTGACATATGGAAAGAAAATTTGAGATCTGTTGCATTATTTTATGGTAAAACTTGGCTCAAAACCTTGTCGTGCAGAATCTTGATACAGTAATACCTCGAGATACGAGTTTAATTTGTTCCGTGACCTTGCTCGTGTCTCAATTTGCTTGTATCTCAAAGCAATTTTCCCCATTTAAATTAATTGAAATCCTATTAATCCATTCCAGTTCGCAAAATTTCACTCCAGTTGTTTTGTTTGTGTTTTGAATATAAAAAATGTACAGTACCTGTATTTATAAATGACAAATATAGTATAAAATCGCACAGTAATAAAAGAGAATGTTTAAAAATAAACTGGTTTTACTATAAAGTGTATTATTTACCTTGGAGATCAGATGACTGGAGCTAATGGAAGATGCGCACGGAGGTTGAGGGAGGAGTAAACAGGCGGAGGAGTTAGGAGGAGTTGGAGACGAGGGAAGCTGAGGCAGGGGCAACCGAACACACATTGTTGTGGGTCTTAGTTCGGCGGCGGCTCGGATGTTCGTATCTCACGTGGTTGTTGGGGATCTTCGTTTTGGCTGCGGCGGCTCGGATGCTCGTTTCTCAGAGATTTGTTCGTATCTCAAGGCAAAAATTTGGTCATATGACAGGTTGTCTCTCAAAAAATTTGTATGTCAATGCACTCGTTTATCCAGGTATCACTGTTACTGTCTTCTGCCCCATGATGAATATAATATTAATACAATAATGTACTACAATAATGTTGACAAATCACACAGTAATAAATGGTAAATATACAAAACCAAATGTTTGCTAATCAATTTGTACATTTTGTTAAAGGGCCATATTTAGACATCTTTAAAAAGTCAATTCTCACCATTTTTCTTGGGTCGGGCTTTGAAGGGTTAACATACAGTTGTGCAATTGGTCTTTACATTGTTATTAAAAAGAAAAAATCCTGATATTACATCTCTAATAATACAACAGTGAACTGGGTATGCTTTTAGACCATATAAGACCATACACTTTCTCTCTTATATACTGATATATTATTCATAAAAGGAATTGTCTGTCAGTGTGTTTGTATGTGAGGCTGAGGAAGTGTATGTGAGAACACACATTACCTAAAGTGTGTTACTTACTGTGTGTGTGTGTTTGTGAGATGGTGCTGCATTCAGAGGCAAGCGGAAAGAAGGTAAATTGAGGTCAGGTGAAGTCAAAAGAAAAAGCAAGCCAAAAGTCAGCTTACTAATGCATACAAACCACACACTCAGAGAAGAATTTATAATTATATACAGTGGTTAACTTTGTTCATTGCCTCAGCATATTTTGGACAACATGGTCAAAAGATCATTCTCCATTGTTTGAGTGTGTGTTTGTGTTCTTTCCAGTGTGGATGTGCTCAGCTTATTTGAGGTGCAAACTATCCAGTTTGCCTTTTCAATTCAAAGAAAAACATGTTGGGTCACTTTTTAACTAAAAATGTAAATTTTTTAAAAGAAAAATTATTAATATTGTTATATTAAAAATTATGTTATTTTTAATTATTATTATTGTTATTAATATTGCTATTATTTTAACTGCAATGGTAAAATTCTTAATGCACAAAATTTCACAAAATATAACATTTTGCTGACTACCTAGAGCGTAGAAGAGGTCAGTCATCAACAAGGGGTGTAGTTAATGGAGATCTGTGGCTTTTTGCAATAAAAGAACTGCCAGTCTACATATTAATCTTAAATAACTTTGCATTATAGACACTTTATCGCTTCACATATTGCAAACTGTTAATGAACGCGCCTACTTAAATTTATCTGCCGGGTTCCTGCACACGTCACTACAACACTGAGCTTCATGTTCTGGTGATATTATGATCAATTTTTGGTTATCATGTCCCTGTTACTGCTATTTATTTTTGTGACATTTATCTTTCCCTTCTCCCTTTAAATCAATAAAAGTCATTAGCTTGTGTGTTATAAATCATGACAGCTTCACAAAAGTAATAAATACATGGCTTGGTTCACTAACAATGTATGTTTCCATTTGTAAGATGTACAAGGAGAATTATCTTGCCACTGAAGCTTTTTTTCCCCATTTGTTGTCACTTTAAGCACGGTGAGAAACTGCTTCAATCTTGAACCCTGCAAAAGAGAGATTCAGAGTTTAAAAAAGAGGGATGCTAAGTCATAACAATCATGATAAACACCTCGAGGAGGAGATTGGATGGAGATGTAAGGCTATCGACCAGCACTTGAGCTTCAACACGACAAATAAGACAAACTCCTCAGTGGCAATCATGCAGCTGGGCAGTAGAGGTGGGACTTGTGGGGAGCTACAAAATAAAATAACAAAAAGATGGAGGTAGAGGAGGTGTTGTTTTGTGATTCTGTAAGAGAAAAAAGACTGATGAGTGTTTTAAAGCAGAAGCACAGACACAAAGCCATGGAAATAATTCAGCCGTGATTGTACTGCTGACCATAAACATAAGACACCACTGCTGTTATTGAGCTGTCACCATGGAGGTAAACTCAGCACCACAAAGTGTGTGTGCATGAAAGAAGAATCCAAATAAAACTCAGTAGTCATGCCATTCAAAGCCACACTGCAGACTCTCCACGTCACTAGAAAGAGGAACAGGGTTTCAGAGGTAAACATCAGCTGATGTGACACACCTACTCCTCTAGATGCTGTTTTGTTCTTTATTCCTTCTTATGTCCTCCCAAACCTCCTCATGCTGCACTCCTTTCATCACATAAGGATATGTTTATACAATAAGGAATAATTTTTGCTTATTGCCAAAAGCCTCATAAATTCTTCTTTTTTTCTCCTAACTGATGCAACTTTTGTGTGTGTGTGTGTGTGTGTGAGGACTTGTGTGTTCATGCTTAGCTCTGGTCCTGTAATTGCATTGCTGCTGGAAAAATCATTTCTTGATGCAGGTAGAATGAGGGGGAAATAAATCACAACAGCAATAACATTTTTTTTTTCTCACAAACGCACACTAACTGCACACACTAAGCCTTTTTCTCCCTGTTTGACACATGCCAATGCTGTAATGTATATTATGGGTACTTTCATGGTCTCACACACACACACATAAGAATCTGCAAAAGCATGCAGGCTCACACACATTGCTTAAACAGCGTTTTGTCCATAAAGTCTATTTCCATGGTTAAGTTGTGATGAATAGGACTCAGTTGAAGTCAATGAGATAGTGCAATGCCATAATTCAATTCAACACATACTCATGCACACACACACGCACGCAGACATACGCATACACACAACCAAGTGTGGGCCATAATTCAAGACTTATGCATGTACACACTTTGAGACACACACTTACACATTGGTGCACAGAGTCAATGAGACCACAGTGTACCATAATTCACTGTAAAGATAAATGCCCAGTGTGCATTATCATTGAGGCCGGTTGCTGGTGTGTGTTTGCTACAAAAAAGGAGACAAAGTGTGCTGAGTGTCCCAGATGGGATGACATCAGCACACCAGGATGAATATTCCCACACATTTAGGGGTTTAATGTTCGAAACCACGTTTTACTAAAGATTCTGTAAGAAAAAACTTTAAGATAGTTATTTAAGCTTTAATACATACAATGTACCAGCATCCTGCAGGAAAATAAACAAAGTCTCTACTTAACAACGAAGTTTGTGGGTTATGTGTCGAAATCTCTGAGGCAGTCACGATACTTTTAAACTTCTCACAACTCCAAAAAGTTAGGATTTCTTGGGAGCTTGAGAGACAACAATACATTAAAAGTACAAAACATGAGGGCAAGTGGTTTAGGTTTAAAAGGATTCTGCTCAAAGACTTTTGTCTTTTCTCTTTTGAAATGTTTGTGAGGTATTTGAGGGTGCTTGCAAGTTCTTTGTAGGTTTTGAAGATTCATTCTATCATCCAAAGGTTATGTTTGGCAGCGGTGTATTGTGACTGCCAGAAAAGATGAGAGGAAAGCTGGCAAGACTGAACTGATGGTACAGACGAAGAATCCAGCATATACATCAGCCTTTTTAGTGAACTGGTGTCAGCTCATACTTTATTGGTGTTTAATCCTGGAACTGAAGCTTTGATTTACTGGATAATTAAAAATAAATAAATCATTAACAAGCAAAGTCATTGCTAATTGCGAGGAGAGCCTTAAACAGGATAAAAAAGCTGTGTTCAACTACTTTAAACTACAAAGCATTTCTTATTTAAAACTATGCTTCACTTTTAAAAATAAAACAACAATATTTTTTTTTATCAAAGGCTTTTTGGGCACCAGTAACCTTTACTTGAAAGTTGCAAGAAAGAAAAGGGGTCAGAGAGAAAGGGGATTGACATGCAGCAAAAGGCCTCAGGCCAGGACTCAGACCAAAGTCGGCTGCATAGAGAAGCTTCAGCCTTTGCACACACATTATTAACAGAGGTGCAGACATTCATTGCTCCAGAAGAATAAGCACCTTTCCAAACAGTTATAAGGGGTTTAGGGACTTCAATAATTCTTTAGGTTCAAGGCCTTTTTTTTTTTTACTTTCTATAACCTGATTGGCAAACAAGTCAAAAACCCACATTTACCTCCAGTCTGAGATCCCTGTTTTGTTTTGTTTCTGTTTGGCAACAAAAGCAAAATAATTACAGTTCAGCTTTAACAAAAGCTGCTTTGTTGAGCCAAAGGATTTTGGTTAAACAGCAAGTTGAATGAGTTTGCAGTACTTTTTATATCATCTGTGCTCCGAAAAAGTAAGGTGATGCACCCTTGTCATCATAATTGTTTAACTTAATTTAGCGTCTTTCATGGCAATGGGATTATCCATCCATCCATCCATCTACTTTCTATCCTGGCTAGCTCAAATTTAGGGTCACATGAGGGCCAGAATCTTTGATTAGTAAAGTAGTCCTAGGAATGAGTGAGGTAGTCCAGCTATGATCTCACCTAAGGCAATGTACACCCTGGACCCTGGTTGCCAGTCCATCACAGGGCCATCACAGAAACAACCAACCAACCCCAATAGGATCGTGATTATGTTATTTGATCTTGTAGATGATTAAGAAATACATTACATTAATTTCCTAAGGGATTTGTTAGTCTCTGTCTCCTGTAAAGTGGGGGACTATACAGTAGAATTTCAGAAAAAAGGTTTTAGCCAAGTCATGATATGTGAACTCTTTAAACTAATCCAATAACTAATGTAATATATCTTCAGTTCCCTTCACTGTGCCCCCTCTGAAACAGTTTTAAGCCTCCCTTGGGGTTGCTGCCTCCCACGTTGAAAACCTCTGATCTCCACAAGTTGTAATGAAAAAAGAAATACAGGCCAGGGAAAACAAACAGTGGTACATTAAAACTTAATGTTGTATTTCCATCATGTTTGAAATACACAGCTGACACACCTCCCATAATTTACAGATGACATGAAGTTATTTCTTTATAAAACTTCCTCTGATTCTTGATTTGAATCCAGAACGTTTTTATTGTTTCCCTGAGATAACTCATCCTGGGCTTCATCCTGCTGTAAATCGGACTTAATTACAAAATGCCACATAACTAAATCTATCACTCGAGCATATTCCCCACTATAATATATGAGCACACCAATGAAGCATATGCAAGACATGAATTCATCTGCATGTTACAAATATCTGGAGAAGTCATATGAGCAAAGTGTTAGGACACACTTTACAAAACCAACATCTTCTTACCCCAGTTTGTTCTGTAGTTGCCACAGAATCAGCTTGCTCCTGGAAAGCAGAGTATGGCTGACCTGCTGTCAGTGAAAACAAACATAAAATGGGACAAGTCTTTTCCTCTGGGCAGAAACAAAAAATGAGGCCATGCCAGTTCACCCTACAGCTCTGGAATAGATGTAACTTGTTATTTTTTTGTTGAACTTTTACACTCCTACAGAGCATGATGCCTCATTCTCCCATTCAGAGGTGCAGCGTGGCTGGTTGGTCTGGGCCAAAGGTTCAGAAAGAGAAGCTGTTAATCATGCTTCTCTGCTGGCATCTCTTCATGTTCCTCCACTCATTAGGTCTCTCTGGCAGTTTATGCCTTTTTAAAGGATACACTTTATTACCTAAAGGGAAATTGTTGTTCAAATGCAGTAAAAAGGAAACACAATTATACAGCAATCAAAACCAATCCTTCACTCCCACTCAAATATGAATCACACACTCACCAGCGCCCTCACACCATCATACGCACACGTACTATCACACTAGATAAAAGCCTCAATAAAACCAAAAGCATTTAAAAACAGATATAAAATACAATGCCTGCCTCTTCTTTCACTAACTTCAGCTTCCTCCTTCATCCCTTTAAATACACTAAATGCTTCTGATTTAAAAACTCTTACATTAACATTTTCAAATCATTTCATGAAAGTTCATCAACTATCAGATTCCTTGAAAGACAACTACTTGTATCTTCTTCATCCTAATCATAGCCCTTAATGGGGTATCAAACTGAATTTTTAAAGGAAAAAAGCAGTACATAGGCTTACTTGCGAATCCTAAGAAGTACATGCTTGTATTACTTTTGTAGTACTTTAAGATTTTAGATAAGCTGTAGGACTGAATATCTCAAACAAAAGGGCTCATCATGAAATGCCAAAAAGCTGAAAAACAAAAATAAGGAAAATTGTTTTGCTCAGAGACTTACAGTCAACAAACTGAGCTTCCAAAGGATCTTTTTGTCATGATATCACGGGGTTATTTCAGGGTTTTTGTCATGTTAGTTTCTACTTAGTTCATGGGTTAGGTTTTTGGGGGTTTTGGCACGTGTAGTTCAGTTTTCACTGTTTTCTGTCTCTGGCTCATTA
>JBAMHW010000019.1:17309713-17337982 GCA_037177495.1 Rhadinocentrus ornatus
ATATAGACTGGTCCATGTTATACCCAGCCTCTCACAGTTGGGATAGACTCCAGTCCGTGGGGAACCTGAATTGTATTAAAGGGATATAGAAAATGGCAGAATAATAAATTACAGATAATGTGAGAAGTCAGCTATTGTAAGTCCAGAGAGAATAAGTATTCTTCATCTGTCTTAATTTGACATTAAGATTATGCTGCTGTTAATATTTTACAGATTGCAGTTGTTTTTTTTTTATTTTCCCCTGATCACAGTTGTTGGCATAGACATATATACGCAGACCCCTCATTACACGCTAGAGAGTGATGTCGCCGCATATTGGATGGGTGTCTGCTTTCCAGGCTAGCTTCAGAACTAACCAGAGTCAAGACAGTGACAGTAACTATGTCCGTATTTTATGCAGCCTACGGTTGCAATAACCAATGCAATATTGAATGCCAATCCATGGCATTACCTTTCACAAGTAAGATTTTTTTGCCATCAGTTCTTTCTGCATGTCTAGAAATTATGAATTTATTGTGTATTACATTAGATATAATATAAAATAAAGATTCTTATTGTTTTTTTTTTTTTTCAGGAGGCTGGAATAACAATCCCACTTCAGGCCAGTTCCAGGGCATTTTTCACCGTCTGATGGTCCGTTGTGGTGTCACACCAAGTGGGTCAGGCAATGTGGCAACACAAGATGAGACTGTGTCCCAATCAGCTGCGGACATTAACTCTACTTTAATGCCAGAGGAAGAGCTCCCCTCCCCATTTGCAATATGTGACCACAGTTACCTGCCCGTCCGCTTTGGTGGTCTTGTGGTCAACGCCCTGGTCTTCATTTCAGGGTTTGTTGTCAGAAATGTACTAGAAAATCTGTCCTGTGAGGTGTGCCGTGCAAGCCTCGTCACAGCTGCTGCCACCTTGACCAGAGCTATCACCTGCTTCAGTTGCAAAACAGTGGTGGGCTGATGGTCCCACATCGTTGAAACCCAATTGGAATTGAGAACCACCATTTCAAGCTTTTTTCCTTTGTTGTATCTGTATTTATTAAAGTAAGGATGCACCATATTGCAAAATTAACTACCCTGCAGTTACAGAGGGCCAGCACACACAAGAAGCTGTTAAAAGCAGTTATTTTTCAAGGGTTTTAGCTCCATGTGTGTGCGTGTGTGTGTGTGTGTGTGTGTGTGTTCGTGTGCATGTAACAGATAATTCAAATGATCAAACTTGTTTATTAAAGTGTCAATTCATTTATAAAAAAAAGTCTGATTGACTTGTACTTTTATTAACATTTTACCATGTTTTTGTTAAATAGCACAATGAAACTGATTTCAGCATTAAAGCAGGTATTTTTAATGTGTAACAGTCACTTGGCTCATAACTACATCTCTGTTGTTTGTAACAAACCAAACCATGAGACAATCAGGTAAGAATTTGTGGAGTTGCGATGATTGTAGTTGGACATACGCCTTAGAAATAAATGCATTGGAGGTATATGGGACACCCATCCAAGATGGTGGCCGTGTAAATCGCCAGCTCCAATAGGCAGCGTCAGGCAACGAGGCGTCTGTGTATATATGTCTATGGTTGTTCAGCTAACCCTTCAGTACAGCTGCAGTTGGCAAAAACTCAGATAAATCCAAAGGGCATTCTTTATCAAGCACCAAGAAAGACGGCCATTTTTAGTGAGAAGTTGGAACAAAGTAGAACATTTGGCAGCCAATGTGAAGAAAATATTTTGTGTGGCTATGGATGACAACAGTCATGATGAAATTAAAAGCTTCACTGAGCTAGACTAGCCAGTGCTTTGTATGGTCACAGAGGCTATGGCATAATGATGCATCATTCACAAATGAGTTGGCTTGATGTGACAGCTTGTTTATAATGACGACACTGATGATGATAATAATGATAATCATTTTTCCTTCAAATGATGTTTTTTTGTTTTATGAATCTCAGTTTTAATAATCGAAATAAATGCATTTTCATAGCTTTCTTTGGCTTTCATTAATGGTTTGAAAAATAAATGTTTAGCTGAAGCAGCAAGATGTCAAATTTAGTGACATCTAGTAGTAAATTAGTGGACCTTTACCACATGCTAATTGTGGATTAATCAAAGTCCCTGTTTATATTGACTAAGAAGCCATATCCAAAACAATTAGCAAAACGAGCTTTAAAGAGCTTCATCCGTGACTTACCTCAGGAAGTCTAGGAACCCATCACCCAACTGAATATTTATATTGAAAAAAAAAAACCAAGCATAACCTTTAAGTACCTTTCAGCACCTTAACTAGGCACCTATAATGGAGCAGCCATGTGACAATCTTTGAACTGTTAACATTTGAAACAATGCATTCCTTATAAAGAGGTTCCTCAGGAAAGATTCACTAGGTGAATAAAAGAATCACTGAGGCTGATAAACATACTGATTTTCCTCTTAACAGGGTTCGCTTATCTTGGTTTTCCGTGTCATTTGCTCTATTCTGTCATTTTGTAAGTTTCAGGACAGTGGGCTTCAAGCAGGCTTTTCACAGTACACATTCAAATTACAGACATGATATGTAGGCATGAATGACGGAAACTGTGCTCATCGAGAGAGCAAACAGCATGATCTAATTTCAGTGTCTATATGTGTGTGTTTAATAAAGGTGCAGCAAAGAGCTTTTCAGTAATCTTTTCCTCCTGTGAAAGGACTTGTGTGTTTGTATGTATGTGCTGGGGGATTAATCACTACTAAGCATTATGTTTGTGTGATAAAATGAATAATTTCTACAACATGACTCATCACTAAAGCCTGCCATTACTGTTGCTTCAAGCCCTGAACTTTTAAAGCTGATTTAGAAAAAAGGATTCAAGCCTCTCCTGAGAGGTCTATTCTGTGCACTCCTGTTTTTGTTTTATGCTACAGCTCATATGATTTAGCATGTTTAACGAGAGTTAAACACAGAAATATGCATTTTCCACTTTGCCAAAGCTGTTTGACAGCTATGAAAGAGGTGGCATAGAAAGTAGTTGTTTGCTGCATCAGACAATGTCACTGCACTTAAAAAACCAAGGCCTCTGGTAAAACAGCACAATTAATCCTTGTAGCTTAGTATATTACTACCAAGCTTCTTGTGGTGTTATGCACAGCTGAGGAATTTCCACTTTAACTTCTGCTTCCACACCTTGCAAAACTGGAAAACAATGTAACCTTTTAATTATACTAGATGACATTTTAGTTAGAAAGTTACATTATTGGGTATCTTGTTAAGCGCTTTCTGTTTCAAATCAGTGACAATGGAGAGCTTATGTGTTCTGGTTCTATTAAAATCATTTATTTAAGCTTATTTATGAGGATGTGATAATGGTGTATCAACTATAATTAGAAAACTTTGCAAAGCAAAAAAGTACTAAAAAGTAGTGAGATTTGAGACCATCTTTAATTTTCAAACACCACCAATCTTTCTCAGTAAACTTCTAAAGTTCATTTAGAGGAACATTTCCTTCTTCTCAAAGTCTGGCCCTTGATGGACACTGTCCTACAGGTATGAGATGCTTCCCTGCACGCCTGATTAAATGGATCCAACAGGTTCTTGTCAAGTTCTGCACAATAACCCATAAATTTGAGTCAGATCTGTTGAAGCAGGGAAACATCTAAAACTTGCAGGACGGTGACTGCTGGAGGACTGGAGTTTAAATATCTGACGTAGACCTTCTCTACAACGGCATGGCTCAGCAAGGTAGAGCGGTCATCTTGTGGCCTGAGGGTTGCCAGTTCGAGCCAAGTTGAGTTCATGTCAAGGTGTCCTTGGGCAAGACACCGAACCCCTAATTGCTCCTGATGGGTCGTGGTTGAGCGCCTTGCATGGCTGCTTCCACCATGTGTGTGTGAATGGGTGAATGTGAAGTATACTGTAAAGCGCTTTGAATAAAAGCACTATATGAGTACAGACCATTTACCATTTGCAACTGCTGCATCCTCATATAATCCCAGTCTTGACGGAATTATGTTGTGTGGATATTAAATGTGCTGCACCTAGGATATGGAAGTGGTTCAGCTTTCAAAATGTCTCATGACAGATTTTAATCTCTCTGGGCAGCTCTCTTTCCTCCACATGGTAACCGCAGCGTCTTAGATTTGTTTTTGCATCTTTGTACATTACCTAAATTACAATCAACTGGACATGTGTACTTAACTTTGTGGACTCCTCTTTGTTACTAACATGAACCAAGTTTTAAACACATTTCCATTTCTATATAGCAGTTTTGATGGAACCCAATGGTGTCACAAATCTACACATATGGAAGCATTCAGTGTCAGCTAGCACTGAACCATGTATTGAACCAGATTTTTCTGTGTCATTGTCTGCAGGATTAACAAAACGTAAAAGAGCAGTGAGTTTTAAACTAAAAACTGACCTTAATCAGGTTGCATTAAATCCTGAAAGGGGATGGGAATCAAAAAGATATTTCACCCAGGAGCCAGTTCCAAATTTTACAAAGCATCGTAATCGTGCACCACTGGGCTAATCAATACCTGTATCAGTGTCGACAGGTGCTGGCCAGCTCAATGACTACAAACAATGTCAGACACTTTTGTTTCTGGAAGAGACAATACACGACTTAGCAACATTTTATTTAGAAACATGACAATAGTACAAGCTCTAACACAAGGGTTCCCAAGTCCAAGTCAACTTTTAGATGCACCCCTTCTTACACATCTGAACCAAATTGCTGAATTCCCTTATGTGCATGTCATTCAGCTCTGCAGAGCCCTGGTAACGAGCCATTCATTTGATTCAGGTGTGCTGGAGAAGGGATGAGTCTAAAAGTTGCAGGATAGTAGATCTCAAGGACTGGACTTGGGCACCCCTGCCCTAATATATTTGTATTGGAAAGACCAATAATAGTAACAGATCATAGAACATATCTATATCTGTGCAAGGACTCCACAGCTTCATCTACTCTACTAGGTGCTCCCTTACATGAGTAAAACACTGCCTGATGCGCAGCTGCAATATATTATATAACAATATATACATATATACATATATATATAACAATCCTGTAGCTTCCTGCTTTCTCTGAAATCCTGAGTTTTACTGGTAAAAAATATCCCTGCTGTATCTCTGTCTGTAGCCACTCATTAATTTAGCAGTTAGCTCACCTGTAGCTAGAGGTGTGTATATGTGCTTCATGGAGACTTATAAAATCTTTTCTGAGAGGGAAGTGTTAAAACAGTTATGGTGAGTGGGGAAAGAGCGGTATAATTGTGGTGGAACCACTGTATGAGATTACATTCAGAAGCCAGATATTGGAATTATGCGTCCTTATAATTTGTTTCCGGCTAAAGTGGCAGTATTGCATTAATAATACAGTGGTCAGTGTTTATTGAATTGGGTTCATGGTTGATTTAATGTGACCATCTAGAAAAAATTTTATATTAAGTGATGTATTATTATGTTGTTTTGACATCCAGATCAGTTTGAAGCTATTATTTGACAGAGTTGACAAATATTCTAAACTCAAAGTTTACTCTTTTTATAGATAATGGTCGGACAGTTTATTTACACAGCAAAGTTGTGTTATATAGTTGTTTCCTTATTTACAATTGGGTCAGGAATTGATAAGGGATTCTATAAAGAATCTGATTGAGAAGCAGAATTGATATTGGCATTAAAAACAAAAAAAATCGTATCAATTACAAATCCTATTCACAAATTCATCCAAAAAGTTTAAATGCCTCAACCTTACAAGGAAACTGTGTTTCCTGAGAGCAACAGAATAATGAACACTGGTTCCTGATAAAAAAAATGATAGATTTGTAGGGAATAAAACTCTTGGCTAACTATAACTAACAGTGAGGTCATCACTCAGCTGACATTAATCCAATGAAAGGACAGTGTTGCCACAGTCGCCTTGAAAAAGCAACTTAGTTACTTTACTAATTACTTGATTTTTAAAGTAACTAAGTTAGATTACAAGTTACTTAATTATTTACTTTCAACAGCTGCCCACAACACCCCCCTCCAGCTCAACATAAAAATGACAACCAGGTTTGCCAATACCAACTTTATTGGAAGTACATTTTTAAAACATGCATCTCCGCTTTCTAAAATACTCTGTCTAAAAAAAACTCTGTCTTTTTTAACCTGATATATTTATCAGTTAACACTGTAAGGGCAAAACTTACTATTTATAATCTACATTGTTTACAAAAGTAGATCTTAAATTCTTTTTAACATGTTTTATGGACACTGAACCTGTTGTTCGCAGCGTTACAGCAGCAGCCAAACTAAACAGTGCATAACACCACATGTAATCTCTCTTGTCTACTTTTGTTAATTTGGACTAATCTTATTGTGGTGGGAAAGGCTTTCATCTTTTTCCTCCTCCAATTTGCACCCATCAGGTGTGACCCATCAGTGGTTATTGTAGGGCGGAGCAGACAGCTTTATAGTTTGCCTGGTGTCTGCTTCTGCTTCTCAGCATGCAGCTTCTTCCCTTCTGTGGCGTGTTGGCAGGTGGCGCAGCTGGTCTTGCCAGGTGACTGATCGCCACTTCACCTGCAGCCTGCATTGTTTCTGCCTTTGTCAGGTGGAATGGTGTTCTCTGTTTTTCTCTCTTAATTGCTGTGTTAACTTGGCATCAGGCCAAATTGCCTTCTCCATCATCTAGGAGTTTGGTGTCTGGCTGCGGTTCCGTTCCTCTTTCGGATAGGGGAGGCTTCACTTACTGACATGTAGCTTGGCTGTGCGCCGTGGGGCATTTTGCTCGAGCATCCCTGGATGCTCTGCTGTCTTGTTCAGGTCAATTTTGTTAAGCACTGCCTGCTTACTGGAGACATCCTCCCCGCTGGACTCCACTACGTCTGGACCAAGTGCACAGCTGAGACTACCAGACTACAACCTGCTTTTTAATGGACTTGCACGGTTTGGTTTTGTTTGCATTTTGATTTGTTGTTATGGATATTATTATGTTGTTTTGTTAGCATGTGTTATTTTTCTTTTGTTAACAGGTTGTCGGTTTTTTTGTTGACATTCAGGGCCCCTTGCCTCTGGTAGCTGGAGGGGACTTACTAGTGGCTCTTTTTATATGTCTGGGTTTTGTCGTAATTTTAAGCATGTGGTAACAAACTAGTTTTTAGGCAACTTTATCTGTTGTCCAGGTGCATGTGAGAACCTGCAATTTCCTTTATATTTACTGGGGTGAAATCCCCAGTTGGCATTGTCCGTCTCACCCTCTCACTTGTCACTCACGTCACATTATGTTGTAATCACATGTTAGGAGTAAAATAGTGGAGTGGGGCGAGTAACCCAGTGGTTGTATCTCATTAAGAGAAGCTTCTCAAACGTCTTGTCAAAAAATCTATTTCCTCTAGGTGTGAGCACCAAACCGCCGACTGCAAAGCCACTCCACAGGAGCACTTGATGGGGTTGGAGTGTTGTACTTTCAGAAAAATGTACTTTATGTTTTGACAAACTGATGCAGAATCTGAAGGTGACAGACTGACCTCATGTAGTCTATTACTTCCTTTTCTGCAGAGTAGGTGTTTTCGTCTAGCTCTGCCTTAAAAGTGAAAAAGTCCATTTAACCTTGGCTGGCAGATGTGGTGGGCACACTAGCTGAACTCCATGCTGCAGGAGCAGTTGTGCGGCTCCGGTCAGAGGATATTTTACTTGCTTCCTCCTATCTGCATCTTTTAGCCAGAGTTAATCAGAGTTAGAATTTTGGACAACTGGCAGCTGTGAGAAGGGCATATTTGTCGTCCAGCACACTGGCATAATGACTCTGGATGGGTTAAATATATAATTGATATGTTTATGCTTACAAAGCCTATTATATGTTATGTCATTGAATTGCAAATGTGGAATTAACATTATGAATTTAAGTTTGTTTTAGGTTAATTACTAACATTTGTATTTGTTTTAGTCTTCTTTTACAATGACAATGAATATTCTGTTCCATGTTCATGAATTTTGTGATGCAAGAAATTTTACCTAGTTTATTGATGGATTTTACCTGCACTACGTCATCTGGAAGGCCTGCAGTCATCCTGGAGAAAGATTTTTTTCACAGCCAGGGTCTTCTGCATCAGAACTTCCCATAAGTCCCATAAGGACAGTCACCTTGTAACATGTCCAGTGCTGCAGTCAGAGGCTTCATGGGTGTAGTACTCATGCAGGAACTGGTACACTTTGTCTTATAAGCACTTAACTCCCAGCTTGGAGTTTTCAGCTCACTCGTGGAAATTTCTGAAATTCTCTAAAGGAATTTCACCTTGTGGATGTTGGTACCAGGAGCTTTCTTTTGCTGACTTCCTCCACTGTTTCTGATGCTAGGGTAGATCAACTTGATTTAGTCCAAAGAGCTGTGCTGCTTCTATACACAGCCTTGCTCTCTGCATTGGTAGTTAAATATATTTCCACATCACTTGTGGAAATGATGTTAACGGTGTGTGAAGTACACCGGTGGAGTGGGGGGAGAGCTTGTAGGCCACCATTTTTATTGTCAGCTGAAAAAATTTCTGACAGATCTAAAATATGAAATCATCATCTGTGGGTGTGGACTCTTCCTCCCATGTCTCCACCCCATCATTGGACTCTGTGAGAGGCTGAAAAAACTTGAAACACCATGACAAAGTCCATTATCAGTCACTATGGCAGCTACTTTGTTGAGTAGTTCATATAAAGAGTGAATCTTTTTGATTTCTGCACCAATCATACATGTGCCACCGCAAATTCTCCTACATGCTAATGCAGCCTTGTTGCACTCTAATGTGGATCTACTCATCCAGTGAAGCTTTACTCCCACATAGCTTCTATTGTAACAAGTCCAAATATCTGCGGTAGTTGACACAAAGTTGAACTCATTCAACGCTGCCTGTAGTTTTATCTCCATCTCTGCATACTCCTTCTCCAGGTAAGAAGAACAAGATGTTAAATGAGGTAGCTCAGCATTGATAGTAGTAGGGATTAAATGGAATGAGGGCAAGTCAGCTGTGTTTAAGGGCAGCATTTCCTCTACGACATACTGCCCAACCAACTTCTTCTACTCTCCACCACTTACTGGTTTTTCACCGAAGTTCAATTTTTGTTAGTTGGGTGGTGGGAGGCCTCCTACATTAGTCACAGCTCCCTCCTTTGCACCACCTCATGGGATTTCTCTGTATCTTTGACTGTGCCTTACTGTGACTCCAAAGGTTTCTTCAAGTTCAATGTAATGTTTTTGAAGCTGGATAACACTTTGTCACCAGCACAGAGTGTGCAACAAACCCTAATATTGTCATCTTTAACTGACACAAACTCAAATAGGGACCATATGTCCAGCTAGAAAACACACATCTCTCTCCTCCCTCCATTGTTGTTTACATTTGTGTTGTTGGCTTGATATGTGTGAATTGTTATGCTGACACGTGACTTGTTGCATATGTGACATAATTCCCAGACCTGCAACAAGAAAGCAATTATATATTTTTACTAAGTGGTAAAAGTGTGTAGGCCATACATGCAGAAACAGTTGCAAGGTGCCAGAAATTATATCCAGGAAGTAACTAGACAAGATGCAGACATGGGGGCAGAATCTATTTCACAAGCTGGGATCAAGGAAAATCCTTGCATTACTTTTTCTGAAGAAGAGGGCATGAACAGCAGAAAATAGAGTGTGGGTTAATAATATCCTCGTGGCAAGACAGGAATTCAGAGATTTAGGCTTAAGCAGGAGGTGTACCTGTGCAATAACCATTCAGTTCAGGTCTACTTCAGGCTGCGTTGGGAGTAATATGACAGCCATTGGGGAATGTCGCATCATGATCCACAAAAAAGAAAACTCTTGACAGTCATTCCATATAATGTTTGTCAATTTGCCTGAGTTGGATGATTTCAGACAGATTCCTTCTGACTGGATGCAATGACATGCAGTCAAAGATCATAGTGCCCAAGTTGAACTTGCTTTAACTTCTGCAGTGAGTGCATGTGTCAGTTTCCATCAACCTTCTAGTTAATCATTATCATGATCATCTCTTCACGTATAAAGTTAGTAGTTAGTAATTCCCTCAAGGAAACTGAATCATTTCAGAAGCAAATGACTTCACATATGGTTAAACAAACAAACCTATTTCCTCACTGGAATTCTTAACAAAACATGTACAGTCTATGAGTGTGTGCCTATTCTATGCTTTTGTAACTATTTCTGTAAAGCATGACTGTCAAATCTGTCTTTTAATTAATTTAATAGTTCCACCATCTTCCTGTCAACCATTACCACTGGTGTTCCACATACGCAAGTTTGACTCCACGTTGGTGTTCCTTACTATTTACTTAAGCTGGAGAAACATGCCAACTGGAAAAGTGACTAAGCAGATATGTGTGTGCGTGTATGTGCTTATTTACTTTGCTTGTTTATTTGACAGAGACAGAGCATATTAAAAAACAAAGGAACACTTCTAAATATGCCAGATTTAGCCAAAGGGTCTCTGGCAAGGTCTTACAAAGGCTCCTTGGAATAAAGAAAACAAGAAGAAATTTGTTTGTGAAAAAAACAATTATCCATCAATCTAAAATATTAATCAATGGGATAAAACTGATCAAAACATGATAAAACATGTGTGCATATGCCTGCTTCTTAGAGGAATCTGTTAGGTAATCTGACAGTGGAATTGAATTATGTCATCATAGAAACAAGGATTAGGTTATGGGATGTTTATGAATGGTGAGTTAGTTTTACTACCACAACATATGTGAGCGGAAAATAAGAGAGGCATAGGAGCATGCAGAGGGAGAAACAAAGATGGAAAAGTGGATGGAAATAAAAAGAAAGAAGAGGATTTCTATCCTAAACTATGACCCGCTGAAAACAAAGATGTAAATATTATTTAAGACATCAATGCTGCAAACAAAAACTGATTTCCTGGATGGCAGTTTGTAGGCAACATTAAGAGCTTGTTGGCAAGATCTTTGGTTCATAACAACCAACATACTGGGGAAAGAAAAGACAAGACCAAGGAGAAGACTTCAAAGTATCCTTTTAAGTGATCTGTTTAGAATTTTAACTCAGCAGGCCAAATCCAACAAAACAACAGATAATCTGATAATCATTACAATGTTTTACAGAAAGAAAATGTTCCTGAATATATTTCTGTTTGTGTGACTGCTGAAGAGAAAGGTCTTTGTTCCTTCTGTTTGTTAGGGTTCACCTTTGTTTTAAGGTTTAAGGGAGCATCTGCACATTTTTTGCGTTAAGATTAGTCTTTTCTGTCTTTGCAACAAGGCAAAATAGGAATTCATAACTCCTATATACCATGTGTACAGCACAATCTGACTTAAAGTAACACTACTGAACTTAAGCAGAATTTCACACCCACCTCGCCCACTAATTAAGTCTAATTTGGCATCTGTCTTGCATCCTACCTTTACTGTGAGCTCTATCCAGTCAGTAAAAGTCTGTCCAATGTTGACGTTTGTCTCATCTCTTGTTCTGTCTCTTTCTCTCCTTTCTTTACTCTCTACCTCCCATAATGTCCTCTTGCATTTCTTTGCTGAATCAGTGGTGCGCATTAAAAAATAGTCAACGTGTTGATATCCAGTTGCTGCCATGTGGTTTGGTGCCATTAAACAAAATGCAGCTATCACGTGAAGCCCTGAACTGGAAGAAATAGAAGCATTAGAAAGCTGCAGGGGAATGACGGCTCTGGGAATGTGCGTAATGAGTGTCAGTGTACCAAGACAAAGAGACAGAAGCTCTGAATTTTAAGGTTGGAAAGTTGTATTGCTTTAACTTTGCTCATATAATCACATTTAAAATTATTAACATTATTATCCTTATTAATAATTTAAATTAATTTATCTATTGAAGGTGGGTGACCATTTAGGTGTGGTTGCTTTCTCTGCTGCTATATTCAGATTCTCAAGGTAATTTGTTGTTGTGGTAATTAGCATGTTCTATTGTCTTATACTGTAATGTATATTCTAATTAATGCTGATATGCAATGAACTCAGTTTAGAGGAACACGCTGCAGTTATCTGTTTCATTTTCAAGTGCCTGAAGCTATGTGTGCACCAATTTAAACAAAATGTTATATCTAAATAGGGTTTTAGGAATATTTATTATAGATTACATTTATTATTAAGTGATGGAAATAAACACATCAGAACTTAAACTGCAATTTAGTGTGTGCATATCGCACTGTGTGAGATGCAAAAGGTGCTTGCTTTTAAAAGTAAGACCATTAGCTTAGTTGGCTCACGCTATAAAAGATATGTTACAGGACAATAAGCAAATGAAAGACATTATTAAAAGCAAGTACAAACAATATTATAACAGCATAATGTTTATTTCGGAGACATAAAAGTGGTTAAAAAATGTAAGTAAAATCAAGACTCTCTAAAGAAAAGTGTATATATTTGGAAGAGGGTTTAAAGAGGTCACTGAGTCTGCTGACCTGATTTCTTCAGGCAGTCTGTTCTTTAGCTTCAGGCTTCTGGCTCCACATGTTGTGTCACCTCTAGTTTTCAGACGCTCTTTGGGAACAGATGAAAGACCTCTGCCTGAGGGCATCAGGCTATGTACAGGCTTACATGCAACTAAGAGGTCATAGCGTTGCTCAAAACTTTGTTAACCCTTTGGATTTTTTACATTACTGCATGATGACCTGAGACATCAGATTTATGAAAATGAGACAAAAATTTTGTCTTTGCTTAATTATTTATTGAAGGCAGTGGTTTTGGGCTTGCTACACTCCTCGGGATAACAAAACGTTTATTTAAATGTTGTTCACTTGTCCACACTCTGACTATGGATTGGTAAAGTCCAACTTCTTTAGAGATACATATGTAATATTTTTCCAGCTTGATGAGCATTAGCAGCTTTTTTCCTCAGTCCCCTAGAAATCTCCTTTGCTTCTGCCATGATGCACATTTTCTCCACAAGTATGTTATGAAGCTCTTCGCGCCTCAATTTTTACTCCACAGTTTAAAAACACTTAAATAAATTGCTTATCCTTGAGGTATACTGGATCATTCTTTTAAATAAATTATTTACTAAGTGTATTTTTTTCTCATTTTATTAATCCGGTTATCTTCCTCTCCTCAAACAACTTCTATGTTTTTGAAGAAATATTGAAAATTTTGGATATTTTCCAAATTTTCAAGCATCACTAATACATGATAGGCTGTAAAAGTCAACATTACAATCTCAAAAGAGAAAGTACCAATGAGACCAAAATAGTGAAAACGCATTTGCTGTGGTGACATCTCTGGGTTCTATATGAAAGCCTGGCAGCAGATGGCTCTACAGTGTGGGGTCTATTAAATGATATTTGGTAGAAGCAGGGTGAAAAGGTTGCTGCACCAGGTGAGGCATGAGAAGATGAAGGCATGTAGAATGGTCACTGTGCCCTGTAAGGCCACACACTGCAATCTAATACACAGTGAGCAGGGCAACTTTTTCATTCTCGGGATTAATCATATGTTGGTAGGGCTGGATGGGGTTAGAAGGACAGAATAAAAACGACTTGGAACGTGGAAGACCATAAAGGCTTTAATATAAAGGATTTAATTTATTTCTTTTTCATTTTTTTTATAGATCGTTTCATTTTTATCCAATTATTCATTCATAATTTTCAATATTTCTAATAATTACTAGTATTCATATTTATAAAAATGTATGTAAAGGTTTATTTACACATTATATGCATTTTTACATTTAGCTATTTATTAATTGATTTATTCAGTTCCACATTTTTCATTTCTACATGTACAGTGATTATTTCTCTATGATGATTGGGTCGGGGGGGTTCTAATTTAGTTGTAAAGTAGGACTGGTCACTTTCACTGGTCAAAAACCAGGATGTGTAATTCTCACAGAAAAGTCTGTGACTTCTCACACAAATCTCATAATATTTCATAGATTATTATTGGTTGCAGTATATCTCATTATGTGTTTTATGATACATATTTTCCAATTATGTTTTCCATATCAGAAAATATGACAGAAAAAAAGAAAATTAAATAAAATTGGACCAGAAGAATGATGGGGTGTTTGGAAAAGAAATAGTAGAGTGGTAATAGGCATGTTTAAGAAAAGGGCATCTTTTTATATTCCTAACACAAACTTACACTCCACTATATATTACTGTTATTATATAACGGGAAAGTATTACCCAGTAAACCAATGTCAAACCTGCCCTGTGATGACAAGGCATTTTAGCATTGGCAGCACTCAAGGTGAGACCACTGGTGTTGAGGCCTTCGGGGAAAAGCTGAACATTATAAGCCAAAATGTGTGTGTCACTTTGACTCTTGAACCTCAGTGAATAAATCATAGCATTATGCTGTCAGGGTCCCTGTAGGAGTAGTTCCACAATGGTGGAAAACAGAGATTGCCAAAAAATGGTAAAGTATTTCTTCTACAGCCAAATTTGTCTGGCTTTCAGATTTTTACTGTTTCTATACAAATACTTGAAATAAATCTTTGGAGAAAAAAGAAATCTGTCTCGGTTTAAACTAACCGAACATGTTTTTATAGTGCTTGCAACCTGGGAATATTTTTTGAAGTACAGCAACATAAGCGAGTTTATAACTAATATAATTACTTAGTGGAAAAACAATGTCCCAACTACCAGGGAGCTATTTACTTGGTTTTGAGAAGATAATTATACAGTGCTTAGTCTGCAATACAGACTAATCTAAAATAACAGTATAATTAAAAATAAGGCAGCTGTTTAATTTTAATTAAAGTAGTTGATTTTTTGTGACAGAAGAACAATTCTGAGACAGACTTTTTAGTCATACAGGCATGCAAATCATTCTAAAAACAAATGCAACATGCAGTCCCATTAAGTTCTATTACAAAGAACACAACAAAAATTCACAATTTTCTCTTCATACATTAGGCTATAATATTGATTTATCATTTACTTTATCAGATGCTACAGCTGGTGTGACAGGTGTCTGTTTACACCTGTCTCTGGTGCCCTTTGGACCTTAGCGCATTATAATCTGATAGTTTTATTGTAAAAACGCGAAGCATATCACATTATAATTTGACATGTTTTTCTGTAAAAAAGTTAATTTCTCACATCATAGTGTCATATGTTGTATTGTTAAAATGTGAAACACAACGTATGCAGAGTATGTTGCTGCAACTTAGAAATACTGGGAAGCATTTTATAGAGATGTGATAAATATTCTTGTCAAGCAGACGCACTTCAGCTAATTTAGTCAAGAATTAATTGTTCTGTTCTGATTTATTGTTGTATATACAGTAGGGACCTGCCTGCACGCAGTGTGTGTGTATAGCTCTAACATGTACCAGTGAATACACTGTTATGATTACACCTACCTTAAGAAAACTTTAAAATTATATACATGCACCTCGGGGAGAATAAAGTTGCAAAAATGAAGATAAAGCCCTGTCTGGTTTAATGGTGCCATGTCAACACTATCAGTATCATCCAAGGTGTAACAGCAGACTCTCTCCATGTCTCAGCCTGGCATGACCTACAACTTAATCTGGTGTTGTAATTAGAGATTTCACTGATCTGTTGCATACACACCATTTCCTTGTTACAGTTTATATATTTTATGTTTGCATTTTGTATAATAAAAACTGTTGATGTTTTTACAAAAAAACAATAACAATGTGCTATAATTTATTTTTATTTTTTTTCTTGGAAGGCAGCTCTATGCTTCTGTATCCTACAAACAAAGATGCTGCAAAGTGCATGTGGTTGTCAGTAGTGACAAGCACCTACAAGCTAAGCACAACTCCTTTACAGTTGTGGCAAAGCTGTTAAGCATGTGGGTGATTGTGGTGCTACAGCTCTGAAACTGCAGCAGCTTGGAATTAAACTAAAGCTGACACTGAGAGCTATAAAGAAGCTTGCTGATGGTGACAGCAAACTGAGGAATATCTGCCAGAACTGAAGTGAACTCTGCCCTGTGGAGTTTACCAGCTGATAGCAGCCCTACTGCTACCTGCAGATACAGAGGAGAAACTGCAACATGACACTGTAACCCAACGCTCGAGTGTGAGAGCACGGCCCCGAAGTACGCAGACGCCGTGCAAGTAAGTTAATGAGTGTGCCGCCCATAACAAAAAAAGTTGTGGGTCTCCCACAAAAAAACATCATTTTAATTACTTTTCTTGCCACCTGCCACCACCTACTGCTCTGTCAACAAGGATGGGCTTAAATTACATATTTTTACAAAATCACATTGGTTTAGCTTTGTGGAGTATGGGGTACCTGCTTGCTTTAGAATATAAACAACGTGTACTACAGTAGAAAATGGCAAGAGATGTTGTGTTTGGCATAAGAATACTCTCAAAGTAATACAAGAGCTATTTATTTCAAAGGAGTAGCTTAAAGTTAGTCATTAATGTTAGTAATTTCCATATCCGATTTACTTTTAGTCACTTTTGTCTGTAGCCTAGCTACAAGGATAAGGCAGGCAGACTGATTTATGTGTCTGTATTAGCTTGACAAATTAAATGACAAGACATTGTAATGCAGAAACACTTATTGCAGTCGTTTAGTTATGGAATCGCTTTTTTCACATTGTCAACACTAACTCACTGCAGGAATTTCCTACTCCTGAACACCAAAATAAGCCATTTGAATATCAGCTTAAGGGATTCATGAATGCAAACGGAATATAGTCATTTAAATGATTAGCACTGGGAAGCAGAACTCTAAGTCAGCATGACTTTAATTAAGGCCTTCACATTGTGGATTATTTAGAAAAGAAATCCTGCTGAGCACGACTTCATAGACAAAACAAACTTTTTTTAATATAAAAAAAAGACTGCAGTGGCTTTCACAACACTATGTTCTTGGCAGAGTGCATACCGCATGAATGCAAACATGAGCATATCCATATATGCCTACTGTACATACACGCTAATGCTTCATACTGGCAGCAGAGACAGAGGCCATCTTTGTCATGCCTCCCTTCTCTATGCCTGTATATTTCTGTTTATATTTATCCTGCACTTTGAAGTGGTCAAACCATTTCATGTTAGTTTTGATGCTCTAATGAATAGACTGTTTTCATGCTACGCACTGGAAAATGGAAACTATGATTCTCTGTCTCTGTTTCTTAATGTGTGTCAGTGTTTCTGTCACCCAAAGCAATTCTCTCCATCAGCACTGTCACCTTCTATCACTTCGGCCCACTGCTGTATTTTTATTATTTTTTGTTATAATCTCTAAAGGGAAAAAGAAATCTCCCGTCTCATTACTCCCATTTATTTCTCCGTCTTTCACTTATTTACTGTCTTTCTTTTTATGTGCTCTGAATCATTATCGTCGCTTCTTGGATGTTTCATTCTTATGAAATTTCTTATGTTACCCTACTGCATTTCCCTCTGTTGTCTGTTAACCGAAAATCAGAGTTTCCACAAATTGCTCTTTTTTATAGTTGTATGCTTTATTTGTGTGTGTGGTTGTCTTTTTTTTTTCATTGCACGATCTTTCGTGGGAAAAAATGCAGAAGTTCATGTCGTGCTTATCATCATATTTGTGCGAGCTGGTCCTCATCAGTGGTTTTAGATGATCAAAAATCTCTGATAAAAGAAAAATCATGACACAAACAAATAAAGACCTATTTGTCCTTTAATCTCTGGCTGGTTAGTATGAATGCAACTTACTTACATTTACACAAACAGCATTGCACCACATATACATGCATGGTGTTTCACTTAATGAGAACCTTTTCTTATTCAAATGCACACATTATTTGTTTGGCACTGTTTATCTTTGTTGGTTTGCTGTCTGGAACTGTTGTCCTATTTTATGTCTCTATAATTGTTTTGTTTCGTGCATCTATTTAGTAGCTGTGGTTCTTACATGACACATTTGTATAGCAGTTTTTCATACAGTTTGTTCCATGTCTTAAGGCTTTATGAATCCAAAAAGCTTTTTGTCCCTGCTGTAAACTAAATACACTAACCAGTGCTGAGATGTATTCTAAACACATTGTTTTTCATTTTAACAAAAAAGTTTTTACCTGAACTATAAAAACAGTTTAATACATAACTTAAAATACATGGGCATATTTGTTTATCTTGGTACATTTTGCAGAGGAAAGGGACGGGAGTTTTGGCCAAATCCTGTTGAACTATGGTAGCAGTCAACTGTTCTGACACTTTCCCTCCAAACTTTCCACAGTTGTCATATTTCCAGGTTTGTGAGTCTGCATGTATGTGTAACAGATGAAGCAGAAGAAAGAGTGCTTGTACATTCTGTGTGTGTGTGTGTGAGAGAGAGAGTTTTTGCCTTCCCTCTGTGTTGTGTGATTAGATTTGTCTCCTTTACCTTCAGGATTATTGTTTTTGTCTCCAAGCCAGTTTCTAAAAGCTGTGGATTTACACACATGCTTAATGATACACACCATCTCCCTTTCACACAAAATTGCACAGCAGCATGTAGTCATGGATGGCCGCCAATAACTCATCTATACTACAATATTACTCATGTAGAACGCACGTACACATCTGTGCACACACATGGCAAAGCCATTAGTTGCTCAAAACTGCAGACACACAATGCTTTGTTGTAATAACAGCTCCTTTAGTTAAAGATGAAAAACGATTTATAATAATGAAATGTTTTAATACTTTTCATGGAAGCTTCTGTAGTTCAGAAATAGACTTTTTTTTTTTCCAAGAATCCAAAGAGAAACACAAGTGTTTAATAAAAAGCTTATCAACAGTTTAGCTGGAAAAGCATATTGCATTGTGTTCAAAAGTAGTGACAGAATATATAAAAAGCAGAGAAATCAGTTGTCTAATGAGCTGGCTGCAGGAGTGATATCAGAAACATTTTTACTCATCTGCACAAAGGATGTCGCAGTTATTGATTTTCTTAGTAGGTTTATAGTCAGAGAAATAATTATGATATAACGGTTAAGAATATTATGCATTAATTTAACAACTTTAATATGTAACATTAAAACTCCTTATATGTCTTCAGATTTTTTTTTTTGATAGCTTTTGATGCCAAATATTAAATAATATTCCAGTAAAGTAGCCAAAAATTCTCTTTCCAACAAAATTCTTTGTAAACAGTGAATTAATGCCACATATTAACTCTTTCTGTAAATAACATTACAAAAATGTTTCTTACAAAAACATTTCTTTGAACCTAAACAATGACTTTTAAAACAGAGGGGAAAAACGTCTAGCTAACTTTTGACTTCTTGCTGCCCTTCAGCAGTATAACAATAATTTAACACATAAATAATACTGTAAGGGTTAAAATAAATAACAAAGACCATATATCTGAAATAAAAAAACTGTTTCTTCTGCAGGCCATCACACAGTGACAACAAAACAGGAATCAGCTACTTTCAGTATGATCATGCTACTGAACAAAGTCAGTTTTTTTCTGAACCAGAACTGTGGCTTGGGCGTAATAAATTAACAACTTGAAATGGGCCACATCCCGTTACACGACATTCAACATCCTGCTAGTTTCCTCTTTATTTGCACGAGCTGAACAATAAACAAACAACAAGAAAGATACGCTGGGACAGAAAAGCGAAATAGCTGATCACCGACAGTCCTGTCATTACAAAACGAGAGGGAGAAGGAGAGGAGGAGAAGGAGAGACGGAGGGCACCGCACATCGCAGTGACGCAGAGTGACTTTACAACATTTCTGCAAAAGTTTATGAAAGAGAAAAAGAGAGAGTGTTGGACCCTCCCACCCTATGAAAAATGTGGGTGTCAAAACATCCACATCCACCACGGGTGCGTCGCCCATGTGCAGTGGAAAGGAAAAAAATTAAAACACATGCAGAACCTGGCTCAAGGAAGGCAGCCATCTGCCTAAACCGATTGGGGTTTACAGCACAGGAAAGAGAGAGCAACAGACACTGCAAGTTTTAGCCAGAAAGACTTGCTAAGAGAGGAGAAATACCGTCATTGGTTTATATATGGAAAATTAAGAGCAGAGAGATGAAAGGAATGGAAGTTCTCAGTGCATCATGGGATGCCCCTCAGCAGTCTAACAATGGCAGCATATCCAAGTGATGGCTAACCACCTCCAACTATAAGATTTATCAAAAAGGAAGGTTTTAAGCCTGATCTTAAAGGTATGAAAGGCAATCTGACTACCGGACACAAGAAAACCTGCAGTGTTAAGTCAAAAACTAAAAAATACTTCCTTATGATTAAGAAACTTAATACCTTGCTCTATGAAGATTAGACACTTTTCCCCTGTATATGATTTCTGAAAATACAAGATGCCTTATTATTGTGTTCAGGGTAGACTGAGAACTCAAATCAAAATGGACATTTTTACACATGAATGACAAAGAAATGCAACTCTAAGAAAATTGAGCCAATTGAACCAAAAAAAAAAAATTAGTTGTAACTTTTTATATCACTTTTAAATTTATTATTTCAATTTGTGCATTGCATCTTGGGAACAATAACCTAAGTCGAGTGCAACTGTGGAGGGCAGATGCCATTTGAAAAGGTTGCTGGACCCCAGACTCTGTTATATTGTGATTTTGAAGACATTGGAGCGGCCTCCCTCACTGTAAAGCCAGATGTTGCAACATAAACATTTTTTTGCAATGATAACAGAACATGTTTCTATGAGCACTTCTCAAAATGAAATGCTTCTAGAGTCCTGTGTTGGGAAGTTTGTCATCAGAGATTAGTTTTCTACTCTCAAAGTGAGACAATTAAATTTAACAAAGCTTTAGTATCCTACTGACACACTTTTCTCGAGATTGACTACCAATTGTGCAACGGTTGCAAAGTGTTGTGGAAAATGCATATCCAGCTGTAGTGTCGTGTTTACATTTAAGACAATGTTGTTGGCATGCTCTGTTCTGAATGTGAAAGTTGGCACCGTTAGTGAAGTGGACAGTAAAGGAAGAGACACCTACCACCACTAGAACCAGTCTATGTGTGTCACTGGGAGCGCAAAAGTTGCTGTACATTAACTTTATAACTGAACTTAGATCATCTTAAGTCAATCACATTAACGAATCGTTTAATTCTGTTAAGATATTCTCTTTATTTCAGTGTGTTATCATTCCTTGAATGCAATAGAGCAGAAGTATATAATATTCTGTTTTCAGATTGAAAGAAGTATCCATACAACAAAAAAATTTACTAATAATTTTCGGCCAGAAATATTTTTTTCTACAAACATTTTTCTTACAGGGTACACAGGTTTTTGTTGTGATGACCCTGGATAATCTTTTCAATCTGAATATGACTTGAATGATAAAACTGGTGGTGCTCAAATAACAATTACAGCGAGACCCAGCCCAGGTGCTCTGAAGAGGAGTAGGTTAATTAATATAGAGCATCTCAGTCGAAAATCTAATTAAAACCAAAACTGCAGACCATCATATCAGCTACGACACCAGTAATGAAAAAATGGAATCCTAATCCAAAATTAGCCCTCCAGTATTTAACCCATGCTGTTTATCTAAAGGGTTAAAAAAGAAAAATATCCTCCTAACTTTACGTCGCCTTCCTAACTGACTCACCTGGCTTGATGTTTGGACAGTAAAGTTCTGCTTAAATGTACCATTTATTACCACTTGATAAGTCAAAATTATTATAGTGTAATCTTCTGCTTCCTGGTATTTATTAGGGGGCAGAAGACACTTACCAGATTGTGTTCAACAAGATTTTGAGCAAAGTTTATACCGTAAAGTGATGCAAAATGTCTCAGAAACTGTATATATTAAATATGTCAGGTTGGGTTCTACAGGGTTAAAACTTCACTTGGCAATGGCAACGATGTTGTTAAAAGTAAAGTACAGGAGCAATGCCACTTACTTGACCTCCGGTTTATTTTCTTACCAGTTGTACTCCCTGATTGCACCATATCCCTCTGGCTATTACTTTTAAATTATAAAAGAAAAAAAAAACAATTACAGCTTGTTACATGTTGCATTTTCTTTCAAAGGAGCACTATCTTTGCTTAAATAGACAGGCTGGGTGAGGAGAAGTCAATGTTAAATGGTATTCCAAGCAAAAACATCACAATTACATGTGTGTATTATGTTTATTTATATTTCTTAGGAGGTGCATGCTGAACATTGTCAAATAGTACTTAGCTATGATGTACTGTTGTACTAATGTACCCCAAAATATATAAATATAATATAAAGATACACTGTGCATGGATATGTGTGTTTTTTCTCTTAAAAGGGCATTATATGGATTGATGGAGCAGCGTAATGGAAAATAAGGTTTAAATTGTATAACTGATGATGGCAAAGAGTTCCAGTAATCTGTGATGGATTATACATGCAGAGTAACTTTTAAAACTATTCTGCTTGCTCATATGAAAAATTTGCAAAGCGAAAAAAGAGAATTCATTTTAAGCACAGTTTAGTCATTAATTTTTCTCTGCAGCTCGTCTGCACTTTAGTCACAGCTTGTTGATTTCTGTCAGAGGTACAGTTTGTTTCCAGCCTAAGCTGCCACCAATACCACTGCTCTCCCACACATGCACCCACACACAGAAACATAACGCAAGCAACTGGTCAGCGGTCTGCTTCTATTACCCAGTCTTTTTGTGTGAGTGGACTCAGTGAATATGACAACAGTAATAAAGGAACATTCCTCCCTCAGGTCCTCTTTCAGTGTTATTACCATCAATCTATGATGCCCTGTGTATTCCAGCACTTATTGCAATTAGCAATTGCAGTTTACACGTTCAGTGTGCCTATGCTTCCTCACTCTTCCTCCCCCCCATTTCCTGACACAACTTTGACCAATGCCATCTGATCAAAAATCAACTTCATGCTCTGACATGGCTGCAGAAGTCAACGCAGACATAATTGTTGAAAATGTGAGCCATGTTCCTGTTAAAATGCAACATGTCAATGATACATGTGAGCCAAAAGTGGACAATATCTTTTAAATTTAATTCACAGATTGACTCATACCTGCTATATTTTTTAGGACTGAGCTGCAGCCCTTTTTTTTTATCACTTAGTAACTGTGAGGTGAGATGTCAGAAGAACAATCCTGCTGCCAGGATAAAAAAGATAACCAGCCTGATCAAAGAAATAAAAGAAAAGGAGGTAACATTAGATACTAGCAAGAATTCCACATCCATTTTATAAATGTAAAGCAAAACTTGTAAATCTTTACTTATACTGATTCCATTTTAGACCTAATTTTCCTGCAGTTACTTTAAGTCTATTTTATGCAAATCAAATATTTTTTATGTATCATACATGATTTTCTTTGTGCTACTGAAAGCAAAATAACTCATAGAGAAACAGTCTCTGCTCCATCACTCATTCATTCATACTTTGAAAACACCATGTATTAAATCAAAATATTTTCCTCTGGATTACTGGCTACCAAGTCATGCCCACTCAACTAAACACACATCAACTTGGTCTTGCTGATGTACATTGCTTTAAAAGTTGCGCCGAATAGCACAAAAAAAGAACCAATTTCTTCTTTATCATAGAAGGTTTTCTGTTTTTGGATAACTGCACTGATAAGACTTTTTAAACTCTTCTACAATTTTATTTTATTTATTTATTTTTTTATCAAAATTGGGGGCCTCTAAAAGATGTGTGAAATTGTGTTTCACAAAATTGTAATGTCCAGCAGCCCAGACCAATGTTGTTGTGTACTGTTGTGGCTGGTAAGTGTATATTTAGTTCTCTAAGCTCTTTATAAACACTTGGGACAGCATAAGATGTTGATGTTTAACCCCCAAAAATGAGCTCACATGCCTGCTGCAGGCAAGTTTCCTGTGTGTCATCTAGAGAGAGCTATTTGATTCAAGGGGTGAGTCTTGGAAATTAGTATGACAATAAACCTGCCATCATATTGAGTATAATCACTGTGACTTGAAACCTTAACCACAGGTTTCCCTCAGGATATTTTCTCCTCTCCTCTCCATTTTCAGTCTCTGGTTAAATGTCAGAAATGTTGTGTGATGATTTTATTACTATAACACTCCACAGCAGGAGCAGGGCTATGCACTCAAACACACACACACACACATGCAGCCACGCATTTTATTAGTATAAGACTAGAACAGCACTCTTGTAACATGTGGTTTAAATACAGCAAGGGCCCTTGTGTATTACAATCAAAAACAGCAGTCAGTTCACAAAAGCCACATGTACACTAAAGTCCATATACATATACAGACCTGTCCTCTCAAAATGCCTCTGAATTTCTCTCCCAAGTACAGACATACATGCACACACACAGTTATAAGAAGTATAGTGAATAGGCAGGTTTGTGCCTCTGGCTGGAATATTGAATTATTATTCCTGTTGTGGAGGCGAGCATACCGGACACATATAAGGTTGTTTTGGTGAGACAGATAGATTTGGAAAAATTACTCATGAAATCCACATTCCAGCATAAAACCCCAGCCCACTATTGTTGTTTCTTTCCTTTTACAGATTCACATCACATGCTGCTCAAAGTGTCATTTTTCTAAAGAAATTTGTGCTTAAACTTTGCAGTTTACTTTTGACACAAATGTGTTTTAATATGGAAAAACGTGATGTGAAGAGATTTCTCATTGCCATTGCCAGGGTCAACAACTGCTAACATCAACAGATTAATTCATCTGACATTTATGATTTAAGCCATTTAAAAAGTTTTAATGCTTTTACAGACTGTCTTCAACATTTCCTCCAACAAACGTGGTCAAGACAATGCAACATCCATCTACTGTGTGATGTCTCTGCATCCATAACATACTTAACTGCCTGTAAACGAAAGGTAGCAGAGATAGGAGGCAATGATTTCTGAAAAAGTACCATCCCATTTGAGCAGCAACACCAAAAACTGATATAGTAAGACATAATTAAACAGTAAAATGTTTATTTAATTCCTTTCTGATAGATGTGTTTTGATCAATTTCAAAATATGCTAATTCTTGAGTTTTAGTGAGATTTATGTTACACTCCAAAACTACTTTTGTACACGTGTGAATTTAAACTCATTAGTAATAGCAAAAATATTAAAAAAATAAAAAAAGCAGTAGTTGACTAATAGTACTGCAATGTTGTTTCACTATTTTTGACACATTCCTTAAAGTGAGATGTTGAGGTAGGTGCAATAAAGAACACTGAGAAGGTATTTTTGTGTCACATGTTTGGACTTCTCTTTTGTGAAATATGTTTTTTAAATAGTCTTTCTTGAGCACAAAGAAAAAAAGTGCATGCTGCTACACAGCGACACATGCTAAACAGGAATATTTGACTATAACCGTTGAACGATACAAAAGCATTTATCATTCCCTCCATCCACCAGTCCCGGAGCGGCAACTGTCTGGCTGCCAGCCACTTTCCGAGATGGAGTATCTTGCAAGGTATTGCATTACCGCATATTTTATTTATCTGCTTTTGCATCAGTGAAGAATGGCAATATTCACTGTTGTTGTTCAACTTGCTTTCCACTGTGGTTCAGCAAATTTTAGAAAGAACGAATAGGCCTGTTGGTTTTGAAACAAATAACTCTCTCTGAGGTAAAAGTACCTTCAATCTCTTTGCTTATTCTGTTTATTTCATTCTTAGCTCATCTCTCCGAGGACCATTTGGGGGCCAGAAAAGAGTTTTCAGGGCAGTGAGCCATGGCCTGTTGTTTGCTATTGCTGATGATTTAGGAATTGAAGGCTATGCCACTGCTGTGCTCTTTAGTAGTCTAATAGCTGAGTTTTATTGGCAGCAATTCTAAAATTACACAAATGGGAGAATATTTATCTGGTATGACTGCTCGACCTATGACACAAACACAAAAAGTCAAATCCGATTTTTTTTATCGATTGGATAACTGGGGCAAAAAATGGATTTAACTTAGATTCTGCTTACTGTTTTACCTTATTTATTTAGTGTTGTCATTTTGATTACAGCAGTAAAACAAAAAATGTCCAGCAAAGCTGTTAACAGCTTTTATAACTACAATATACTAACCGCTTAAGAGTTAGTCTCCCTGCAGAAGTTTACTTCTCAACCCAACATTGATGAGCAACTCTTTGAATTATCAAGCCATAGTTGTAGGGTTCACTTTAACATTTAATAGGCCCCTTAAGAGAAGAAATCTGGGGTTCATCCCCTGTCACATTTTAAACATTAAACACCAAATTTCCCACATTCATTTTTGGGACCTTGTACTATTTTGTGCATCATTTTATTTTTTAATGGCATTTAAGTGACCGAAGACACCCAACTCAAGAACCAGGCTTTCAGAAATTGGGTATTTTTTTCTAATTCCATTCCCCTGTTTATAATTTTTCCTAATTTTACTTTACCTTGCCCACTTTAATTACATACAAAAGTGAAACACTCCTCTGTCCTGTTTTATATTTTTCTATGGCAAAACAGCATATTTAAATGTGTATGTGATGCCTATTCTCATAACTGGTTTATTCTAATCATAAATCCCTACACTTAAAAATAAATCACACCTCTGACGTTGGGATGATTTATTTCAGAATCATGTGTATCTCAACTACTTTAACAAATCTGAGCAAAACGAGTAAACAACACAATTAAAATTGACCAAAATCCTCTTTAGTGCCCTTAGATTAGTTAGCAGAATAGCAAACAGGAGTTCTATTCTATTTCCTTAAAAACATCACGTAATCATTGACAACTTCATTTGTTTTACAATTTTCTGAAGGGAAAAAGAAAGTGCTCCTGTTTTCCCTCTGGCTTGGGTAATGAAATACTTGATCAGCTAATGGTTGTGAGATGTAGCAGAGAAAACTCATCTGCTTTCACCTACAGTGTTGTAAATATTAAGAAAGTTGTGCCCACTACATCTCCTTTTTAATCAGGCATTTACTTATAGTTTTAGGTTGGAAATAAAAAGACACCTGTGCTTTTTCATTCACAATTACTTTATCCTGCATTGTATATATATATATATATATATATAGAGAGAGAGAGAGAGAGAGAGAGAGAGAGAGAGAGAGAGAGAGAAATCTGAAACAATGCGCTACTCTTTCTTACAAAAACACACAGCTGATTGTCCTTGATTTATGCCTCTATTAAAACAGTACATGCACAGTCACACACTATCGCACTAATACATTGACAGTCCAGCTCATTGCCAATGATGTAAATGTCCAATACAGACAGTATTGATTAGTGCTGCATGGCAGCAATAGTTTGTCAACTATATGATATTAAGCTCTTTCCGTGTGTGTGTGTGTGTGTGTGTGTGTGTGAACTTTGATGACTTTAATATATTAAACAACTTTGTTTGTTGTGTGTCTGTGCTGTCTGTCCTCCATTCACCTCATCCTCTGGCTATAAATACCATCACTAACTGACTCATACTGTCCAACAAATGCACACCGTCTCACACAGACACACGCACACACACACACACACATACACTCAAGGTATAACTATAATTTGTGCTTAACTGCATCACTGTGTCCAAGGTACCAGAATATTTATACACAGTCTTAAATCATGTTGAATTAACAGCAACTACACAACCTTCTCTCTCTTTCAGGCACACAGGGTTTAATGCAAACAGTTAATGTGTGTGTTAATGTATGTGTGTCTTCTTTGTGTGTGTGTTATGGCTAGCAGGGTGCAATCAAGAGGTTTGTTGCAGGTCACAGGTCTGATGCTGCAGTGTTTGTCTCAAAGCTTACAGTTAAGGTCAGGGGCCTCTTTAACATCCAGAGGCATTTACAACATATGAAAGCACATAAATGAGATAAGTCTTCCTGCTGTGAGATTTACACAGTGTGTTATATTGCTTATATGGTTGCACACTAACAAGTAAATGCTAGGTGCAGCTACCAAGTGCAATTTGTCAAACCTCTGGAGGGAACATTTTGTCATCAGTCAGTCTCGTAATTGTTCATCACTTCTGTCAGTGACTGGATTATAGTGGCCACCAGAGACATCACAGTACAGCCACCATAAGGAGATAACAACAAGAATATGTAGACTCATACCAAATTAGAGTTTCATTTTCTTAATTCATAATACACAGACATAATCTTTGTTGCTCCAAAGCTTAATTTAGGCCCAAAGGACATATTAATGTAAATCTTCCAACTCACTATTCTGTAAGCTACATCCCCTTTGTTTGTTGACATGGTTGATTTAAGTATTGTGACTTGATGTAGATGACTAGAACAGAGCACTGGATTAAAGGTATAGAGTGTAGTTTTTTTGGTATTTTCTAAGCAAAAATCAAGAATTGCTTTCAGAAATACGTATTTTACCAAAGTCTAATCACAATCCCATCCAAATAAAAGCGTTCTCGTAGCTTAGAATTAGATGTTTATAAATACATAGGTGGTGGCGCACCCAACTGG
>JBAMHW010000019.1:17340792-17364184 GCA_037177495.1 Rhadinocentrus ornatus
ATGTATGTATGTATGTATGTATGTATGTATGTATGTATGTATGTATGTATGTATGTATGTATGTATGTGTGTGTGTGCGTGCGTGCGTGCGTGCGTGCGTGCGTGCGTGCGTGCGTGCGTGTGTGTGTCTGTCTGTCTGTCTAAATATTTTTCAAATCATCCTATCCTTTTGTCTTCTACTACTACAAATCATTGTTTTTAAAATTGTATAAAACCCCTGTGGCGTTCAAAACCTGCATTTATTGAGACACAGGAGCTGATTCTATCTGAGCTACAGGTACTGCTAGATTTAATGACCTCTGGTATTTTGTAGCATGTAGCAGATAAATCAAGACAATAACTCTGAAGTGACCTGACTTGCTGATATGTCAACTCCTGTCAGGTTTGCCTCCGAGCCGCAGGTGAGCAACCAGGACCTTTGACATCTTTCCACTGAGTGGAAGGACAGAAGCTGTGATTTTCACTGAAAGCAGAACTGCAGCATCGTGTTACACTTTCCACTATCTGACGATCGTAGCATATTCAAGAGTTGTGAACATAAGCCAGACTCTCCTCAAGCTTAAAAACAGAACACTATTTTTATTTCATTATGCCATCAGGGAATAAATCCTCAATCTGTGAGACAAATCTTTAAGCTGCTTTCATGGTTGTAAAAAAGAGGGCTGAGGTTTTTTTTTTTTGTTTGTTTTTTTGGGGGGTTTTTTTGTCATGGGGACAGCTCTGTGATTTTGGCTCTCAAATAACAATAAGCTGAGCAGATTTCAGATGTTAGCTTTTTGTTTTATCAGAATTATACATACATATACATATATAACAGAAAAATATATACTGATAACTGAGAGTGATATAAGGGTGACACCTCAGCAGGTATCATTGGTAACTTTGAATACATAATTAGCTAGCAGGAATTAAATGTCAATAGCAAATCTCAGATGCATCTGTAGTAGATGCTTTTGTTATATTCAAATGCTTTGCAGCAGCAGTGAATCACAAAAGCACAAGTCCATGACCCTGAACTGAGGCAGCTAATGGAATTGGCCCATTCCTGCTTTTATTGTTTACATCCTCTGGAATATGTTCAGCTATCTTCTTCTGTGGGAAAAATCAATGCTAATGTCTTTTAGGTCACATGCAGCAACATAAAGAACGTGCACTTCTCCTCAACTGAGCTTGAACAGGTTTGTTTTCGATTAAATATTTAGAAGGAAAGCCTTACTCAAATTAAAATGAAAAAGTCAGCTGTCGGTCGATCTTCATAATTTACACTAATGCACTGAAGCTTCAGCAGCTATCCTTAGGTCTGTAAGCCGTTCTAAATATTTGAAATATAAAATGACTCTTTCATTAAGATCTGAACATTGCCATTTTTTTCCAACATGCTTTGAAAAAGATAAACAGAATGAAATGGTGAACTCAAGAATAATGTTGTGGCATAGTTCCCGAAATATAATCGGAGCAATTCCCACAAGAAAAGGTTTTGATTTTACTTTGACTTTGATTTTGCTTTGCTTTGTTGGGCATACTCTTTGTTTCTCTGTTGCCCTACAATCTGAGTACTCTTCTGCTGCTTTGTCAATCAAAGCACTTTGAAAATTATGTCAAATTGCTTTCAGAAATAAAGCAGAAAATAATACACCCAGTATCTTTCCACCAGAGGCACATAGAAAAAAATGGTTGTTTCTTTCATACCCTGACTCCACAGGTCCTCTTTTTCTTCTCTACGGGTACATTTTAAGTATGTGTAATAATAATTATAATGACAGTAATTGAGTCTATTTCCATATTCTTGCTTTAACAAAATCATGTGTAAATTAAACAATTGAATTAAAAAATGTGTGAAATATGCAGAAAAAAGAGAAATGAAGAGGATAAATGAGCCAATACTAAATATGATAAATATTAATTAGTCAATAAGTTTATTACTCTTTTTAATTATTTAAACTGTTGTTACTAAGTCACGACAGTGGCAAACAGACACAAAGTTGTTTTAGTCTGGACATTTTACCTGATTTGTTGAAGTTATATAGTTTACTGTTTTTTTAGATGTTTTCTTTTTTTATTATTTCACAGTATCCCTGACTGTATAAAAAAAAACATTTTAAAAGGACTCTTACTTACATTTTGTTTGTAAGAACAAAATTTAAGTATTGGAGAAGTATTGGGGGTAAAACTTTTACCTTTATCCATGGCTATGCCTCATGATTTGTTTTAGTTAAGGGTATTTCTGCAATTTACCACAATTTCGTTCTTAGACACATTTTCTGACTTTTTTTTACTAATTTTAAATAGTTCATATATTTAGTTTACAATTTGATATTCAAAATTTAAAATGACATTTAAAAATCCCAAAACAATATATAGTTTAAAATAGCTGGAAAAGAAAAGACACTAAACACAGTAACATTGAATAAGCAATGCATATTACATTTTTTTTTGCTTTGTCAGGGTCAGTCTGGTCCACTTCCAACAAAATAATTGTCCTCTAAAACTTTCAGCTGTGTAAGCTGCAATCACATGATGCCGTAAAACGTCTCCAAGTCCTTCAAAGCAGAATCAAAGTTAATATGTGCCAACAGATATGTGAAGTCATTCCAAATGGAAAACGCACTTATTTAGTCAGTCACATTTTCTCAATTTCCTTCCCCATCTGCTATCATCTGTCCCATTAGTATTCCATTCTGCATCTATTCAGTCTCTCTCTATTTAAACAGTAAAAAAACATTTTACTATGGTGTGTTTCAGTGGACAAGCAACACTGTGTGTGAAGTGAGGACCCTCTGACCTTTACAACTGCGTGCCAGCTTTGTTTGATAGGTGCTAGAGCACCCATTTGTAATAAGTGATGCCTTAAAAGAGAAATAGAAGAAGGCAGTATACACAAGTAAGTTACCTGCAGTGCAGTCATTGCTGCTCCTGAGGCCACTGGATCCACTTGCAGATTAAAACATCTTTATGTCTGAAAGAATTTTTTCCACTGATGGCCACCATCCATCCATTAATCAATGAAATTATTGCTATGCCCATCTTTACTGCTAGCTGTCAGTAATCCTTACACACTGTAAATTTACTCTCTGTCTTGTTCATACAGAACTGGTTCACAGCTAATCTTGGCACCAGGAGCCCGGAAACATTGGTCACTGCTTCCAGAGGCAGAACTTTTAATTAATGGGTCCCGTAGAAACAGACATCAAGAAAACAGCTGTGATGTTTCAGTTTAGGCTTCTACACACAACGCTGAATCAGTTAGGCTTTATAGGTAGAAGCCTAAATGATTACACATATTCATTTACATAATTGTATCGAGTTAATTCACTACACTGAACAGCCAACGAGAGCGATCTGTAGTATTAACAGACTCAATGCTGATTCAATAAAGTCAACAGCACATTACACACTGGAAAGACATTCACTGACATTCCCATAGACAATGAATCTGTTGGGACTGGTGGGGAAGAGGTCAGGGTGGATGAATACCTCAAATATGAACAGAAAAAAGGGGATTTAAAGGATGTTGTAAAAGGTCATGTTTGGTTTACATATAATTATTCCTCAAGTAATTAGCTAACTGGATGGTCAATGAGCTAAATTATAAGCATTAGCTTGTAAATAATTAATAATAATAATTCCATATCAGAAAATGTTAAGCTGTCCATAACATTTTAATTCGTAAGGCACTGCAATATGTCAGGTATTCTGCCTAAATACAGTATAGTCTACAGTCCACGGCACCAAAAGTTCTGTCACAATATCTTTTACACAAGGCCATTAGTGTGAAAGGACTCAAAAGAGAGGCCTTATAAACACCTGAATCTTAGTTGCTATGTTCACTTTATTCAGTGAAACTCTCAGTCAAGCTCCTCTTTTTATGTTTTTAGTATCAACATCTGGCACCAAGGCTTTATCTTCCCTCTTTTACAAGTGTGGAAACAGTTGAACCTGAATAATTACTACTGCTAGCAGTAGCCTGGGGAAGTTATTAGGTAGCGTTAGAAACTGCAGACTGATCAACATTCGTAATGAGCAGGTCCTAACGGAAAAATCGAAGGAACTCTAACCCACATTTTTCTATAGTCTATATCCTACATGCTATCATGGTAAATGACACCTTTTAGACATTTTAAGTAAAATTAATGATTTTGGCATTTTTAATAGTGAATATTTTTTGTTTCAAGACCAACTGAGCTACTCAAAATAAAATGAAACTTTATAAAGTCAAGCCAGAAAGAGTCCATCATCGTCTGGAACGAGAGCCAGTGTTAACACAAATGAGTCAACAGTGCAGCTAGACCAGTGTAAGCTCTGCTTTCATTTTGAAGCTTGTGTGTCTTGGAGTGAAAAGTCTGCTTCATGCAGATAACCAAGTGTTGTTGTTCTCAGTGCATCAAAGAGATTGCTGACTAAAGCTGCTGGAGCTGTGTGGCTAAATTATGACTCTTGCAGTTAATTCCAAAACAACAGTGATAATGACGAACTAATATGGGAATCTGAGACATGAGTTCATTTGAAGTACTGTACACTGCCTGCCTTGGGCAGTTGGTAACCGACACTCACATGAGTCTACCAATCAGGCGTCAGGGGTAAATAATGGCATGGTAGTAAAGAACAGGCAGAGTAAAAAGGAAATGCTCAGGGAGTTTGGGATATTTTAATGATCTGTCGTTCCCACAGCACCATTTTCTATTTTATAAAACATCACAATCTTTTGTTCACTGATGACAGCGCTTTGTTTTCTGTCTACTTATGCTGTATTTTTGAATTAATAAATAAAAATATGATTTAAATTCAATTTTCAAGTGTGTGATGTTTGTGTTATGCAATGTTTGTATGTGTTTAGGGCATGAGCAGCTTTCTGCAGAATTTATAGTTTAATGGCCTTGGGCAGTGTGTTTGAGGTCATTCTTTTGTGTATACAGATTTATCTTCACCAGATACAAGTAAACATAAAGTTCTTCTCTATCATCCCTTGTTTAGGGATCCACCTTTTATAGGAATAGAAGTCAGCGTTACATAGAGGAGTCAGTAATTATCAGGGATGAATATGGCTAAGATTACTTACTTACTTATTACTTTTTCACACAGGGCCATTGGATTTTTTCAATAATAAAAACCTTCATAGGGTACCGCTGTAGGGTGCAAGTTCCCACAATGGCAACAGCTTGGTACTTTGCTAGCTGTTACCATTGCACTAAAATTAAAAACTAGATTTGAGAGGAATATTATAGAAGTTCTTTATAATTCAAATGCAAAGCTGCTGTAGGCAGAATCGAATACATATTCGTGCAGAATGAGTAACTTCATGAAAACTCATGGTTAATAAACAAGCATGAGGATAAACATGCTCATGTATTCATTAACCATGGCAACAATAAGTGATCTGGGAGAAATTACAAATTAGAGATTAAAAATTGATGTTTTAGGCTGTGTGCTGGACTTCCAAACAACGTCACGGAGCAATGGCACCCACTGGTATATCTGACCTTTCAAGATGATGATTCTCTCTGACCAATAAAAGCGCTACAGTGTTGTTATGTCACTTTATAGAGTTGGCTCAGCTTGTCTGGAACCTCTGCTGAGACAGCATCAAAACCGTATTGGACCGTATCAAATACATATCTACAATGGAAAACCCTAAACAGGGTCAGCATTGTTAAGACATACAGCATAGTACCGTATAATGGAAAAACCTCAAAAGACTGAAGGTGGAGCAAAAGTTGTTGGGAAATATGTACAATGCATCTTTTTCTTTCTTTTCTTCTTTTTCAATGACAGCTGGCAAACAGTTTATTTATTAGTATTTAAGTACTGCTACTTTCTAGACTGGAGTGTTACACACGGAGATTTTTTTATGAGTGTTTCTGTTCTGATTTCTGTTTATTACCAGAAATCAGTACAACAGTTGGAGTTATTGATAGTAACCCCTTGTTTACTAATTGCTGTTATTTGCAAAGCTAACTAAACATATTGCCTTCTGATTTTGGGTTAATGCTATTACTATGTGTTTGTGTCAGTAGACTTAATTATGTAAACATCAACATTTCTGTGCCTTTCTTTCCTGGTGCTACTGTTTGTTGCTATAAACAGCAGCGTGTTTGTTTGCCTACACAAGTGGGTGTCTCTGGATTGGGTCCACAGCAGTTGGCAGTAATAGTTAGAAATCCAGCAGGTGAAGAAGTAAAAAAAAAACAAGGAAAACCAGTCCATGTTGCAGGAGATAAACACATGCAGAATAATACTGCTATCACAGTCTTTTACTGTAGAGATAGCATTAACAGGCTTTGGTATGGCTGGGCAGACTAGTCTACGAAGTATGTTGGTGGTTTCAAACAAGATTAACTTATATTCTTCCACAGGTCTCTGCTTTGACCACAAGCTTAATGGTTTTCTTTGCTTTTAACTCCGATATACACCATCTGCATGACAGATTCTACAGAGACATCTCATTTATAACCAGTTATAACTGGGTTGAGTATACCCAAACCTAAGTCATAACAACGGAGTTGAATATAAATTATGTAATAGGAATACATTTCATTCTTTTAATTTTTATGGGTCTCATGTTATGCTAAGTTCACTTGTTAAAAGTTTTTAACAGTCATATGTGTCCTTATAGCCTTTGTATGAGGCCCAAAAATGAGAAAATACCGTAACCTCTCTCACTTGTTTGCACCACTTTTTAAGCGAATGTGTGCTCAAATGGGTGAGTCTAAGATCTTTCCATTTGTGACCTCATGAAGGGAAATAACCAGTCCCCCCAGTAGTGGATACTGCTATTGTCCTGGCTAGCTGAGCCTGTCCTCTAAAATCACAGCGCGGACGCCAGCAAAAGCCGGATCCTATCCCAGAGAGGGGCATGGACAGGCACCACTCATGAACATTTAAAAGTTCAGACACAGAAACAGGCCGTTCTCAGTAAAGCTAGTAGTAGTAGTAGTATTTTTATTCAGTCATCACACACAATACAATAAATATAAACATTCTAGACAATATAAACAATTCAGCAATCTTTGTATTTAGTAGTGACTGGAATGTCACAGGCAGAAGCAAAATGCCTCTATATGCCTATCCTACGTTTTCTTTTCAAATTAAGCTACCCTCCAAAAACAAACATAATAACAAAAAAATAAATAAATAGAACTACATCTCCTTTTAGTCCCTTTTTTAGCTTTTTGTACAGTAAACTTACAAACATCTCTTAAATAATATTTGCACTCCTGTATTGAAAAAAAACTTTGTACACAGTCGGGGAGTGACTTTGTTTTAGCGCTGAACATGATTTGCAATATTTTATAATATACCAGATCTTTAAATTAAACATGGGATTTTATAAACATTGGATTAGTGTGATCATAGTAACCAGCCTTATTAATAATACCTATGGCTCGTTTTTGTAGTATGACTATTGGATATATAGTCGTTTTAAAGGTCGACCCCCACTATTCCACACAGTAAGATATATAAGGAAGTATAAGCGAGCAATAAATTATAAACAAGGCCTTATAGTTTAATATATCCCTAGATTTATACAGGATTGCTATTGACTTTGAAATCTTTAATTTAAGATAGTCGATATGTTGTTTCCACGTTAATTTATGATCAATCACAACCCCTAAGAATTTTATCTCAAAAACTCTTTCGATTTCAACATCACAGATTTTTTGTTTAATACCCCCATCAATTTCTTTTTGATTACCAAAATCCATGAATTTAGACAATTTGTTAACATCAAACCAAGTTTTGAGAATTTCCAGCTCCCTTTCAATAGCAGACAAAAGTTCCTTTAAATAAAACAGAGCAAAATAGATTTGTATCGTCTGTAAATATGACAAGTTTTAACCTTTTAGTAACATTGCAAACATCATTAATATAAAGTTAAAAAAGTTTTGGACCAATCACCAATCCCTGGGGTACCACACAGGTGACCTTCCTAAATCCTGACACAGTCTCATTAATTAACTCACTAGAGATACTTTTGGAATGGCTGAAATTAAGGACGAAGGCTAAATTTGGGGTAATACACTTTGAAAACAATGTTGTTGGAGCTCTGGCACCGATATGAATATGTTGAAAAAATGTATAATATTGGAACTTGAACAAATCATCAAAACACTCCAACTGTCATGATTGCTGCTCTGCTGAGCCTCCAGCTCCTCATCAGGCTCATCTGCTCCACCTGATTACTGCCATCTCCTCACCTGGTCCCCACCCTACTTATTCACTCTCCAGTCTCTGCTTCCCTGCTAGATGGTCAACTTGCTTACCTTGCCAAGATCCTGCTTTACTCTTGTTTCAGATTCCTGTTGTTGACCCTGTTACGTACCCTGGACCTCTTGTGCCTGATCAACGTCGGACTGTTTCTGCCATATGTTATTCTGGATACAGACCCCTGCTTGGAAAGACCACTGAGTTTGCCTGCATTTTCCTTCGTGAGGTCACAAAGGGAAAGATCTCAGACTCACCCGTTTCAGCACACATTTGCTAAAAAGTGGAGCAAGCAAGTGAGAGAGGTGACAGAATTTTCTCATTTTTGGGCTTCATACACAGGCTATGAGGACACATATGACTGTTAGAAAACCTTCAGACAGTGAATTTAGCATATTATGGGCCCTTAAAGTGTAACATTTACAACAAAACAGACTTTTAAAATCAAACTTTCCACTAAACAAATTTATTGTTAAAACATTACAGGATATGCAGTTCAGAATACAGAATTCACAAAGTATTTTTCTTGTTCTGTTTATCAAAAGAAAAAGTTTGTAAAAGCAGAGAAAGCATCATAGCAGAAAAGCACAAGAAGAAAGGAGTTTAATTTAATTCCAAATAAAAGATAAAATAATCAGAAACTGAGTTGGAGGCACAAACAGAACAGAAAAAAATGAAGTAAGTGTTAAACTCTTTAAAGTCTTATGGGAAATTAAACAGAGGTGTTCCAGAGTTGGAGGGCAACTCTGCTGTAGCTGTACAAAACTTAGTGCTGGAGGGGCAATGAGTCAAAAAGTTATCAGATCTGATGTACTGGGGTTTGGAGTTTGAGGAAAATAGTTTGTCTTGTTTTGTTCAATTGACACAGTCATAAGCTAATAAACTTTTCCAATTTGTCCTGAAGAAAACAGGTGGATGGAACTCAAACAATGGTTCTCCTATTTAGCCTAGAGCAACATTTAGAATATAATGGACTTTTAGCACAAATCCCAAAGAAGAATTAAAACTAAACTCTGTCAAATAATCGTAGTGATGTTTTCTTAAGTGCTGACTATAAAACACACATACCAGATGTTGCAGCATACTGGGCTCATTCTTGATAAATTTTTAAAGATTTTTCCCTTCAGATTTGAATACTGTTTGTTGCATTGGTTTTCAATACGCTCCCTATTTTCCACATTTCATACAGACACTCTGAGTCTGTATAATTCAGCACTGTAATACTGAATTTTTTCAGAAACTGTCACTGAGACACTGACAGTAAAATGCCTGGGGATGACCTAAGGACCTCCGACACTGAGAAAAGTAGTAAGAATTGGAGAAACTAAGAGACTAAATTAAATTGGAAGATAAACAGGAAACAATAGAGGGTATAGAAAATTAAGAAATAAGCCAGGCATGGCAGCCAGTGATGGTGCCAGTTTCTCTCCCTTGCATCATGTAGGGCTAATGTCACCATATACAGTATTTATTGCTTGATAGAAATGCAGGTAGTTGTCATGCTTTTATTTTTGGAAACTTGTCAAGATATGAATTTGAAGCACCATCATTCATATTTTAAATGCTTGTAACAGCAGCAGTGTTTTTTTAAAAGTTGATTATTACTGTTTTTATTTTTCATACAAACAGTCTTCAATTAAAGGAATGAAAGGGTAGCCTCAAAAAATAGGGTAAAAATAATATTTACAAATTTATGCAGACGTCTATACCCAAATAGACACAAAGAAATTCTTACTAAGATACAAAGTAAAATTGGAGCCATAATTTGTAGTTTCCACTTGAACCTGCTGTGATATAAATGCTTTATGCAATGTGCAAAATGGGATTACGTGCTTGCTGACAACATAGTTTACAAAGCCGTATATATATATATATATATATATATATATATATATATATAAATGTTTTTCTTAATATCATGTTGCCCTGGAAATGGCTAAAAAGATTATAAGCCAAAAGCATGTAGAACATAGAAAAGGAGCACATTTGTAGGTATGAATCTGCTACTTTCCCTTTCTTTAAATGTTGTTCACTTTTTGTTTAGTTTCGTTCAAAACATACTCCCTCTAATTTTAATGACTTCTCTAATTAATACATTTGTACATGTCCTGTTAATATAAGTCAAAATCTTCTTGTCATCTTGTGGTCCATGTTAATATTGCAATTATTTGTTGTGTGAGTTTGTGTGTGTGTACTTGGGTAATGCACAAAGAGAATATAAGTTGACCTCACAATGGGTAGAGGTGTGAAATATCGTATCGTTCGCAATAATAGATTTTTGAGATCGGTAAAAAATGCAATATTGCGATATCACGTAATCGCACGTTTCTGGCTAAATTACGTCATTTAACTACACCTCAACCAATGCAACACAGTGGAGCTCATCGGAATGAATGAACAAGGAAACATGGCAGAGCAAAGCAGAGTACAGCATTGCAACATATACAGTGTTGATTTCACACACAAAAAAAGTGATATTAACAAAAAACTTTGCTAATTAAAATAATGTTGCTGAAATACACTCTGCTATTTAGTCACATGTTCCTAAAGACAGCACACTTCTGCTGCTTCCAAGGTTAAATCCAGGCAAATACCTTAAGTAGACTAACCAACATTGCTACACAATAGCTCCAACTTAGCAACTCTGTCATTATATATAACGATTATTCAGACCCTTTAGTGTTTCTTTAAAAGAAAATAAGAAAAAGTAGAGTACCGACAAATCCAGCAACTTTTTTGGGTCTTATTAGAGGCTGGAGTGAAATCATATATATTGTATTTTTTCTTCTCAGTTAGAAGCACCACTGCCGTAGACTCCTCCCTTGTCCCAAAGCACTCAGAAGAGGTCCGATGTGGTGTAGAAATTAAGTACTGTGAAACCATAAAACACTTTCTTCGGAAGGACTGGTTATTTCAGCACCACACTAGGCCTTGCTCAGCAGTCCTTCAACAGCTACGAGTTTTTCTTTTGTTCTCCTTTCCCAAAAACTTTATGCTTTATTAACCAATTTTTAGGCTTTGTCTTACTGTACACCTTCAGCCAAGTCAGGTGGCAGAAAGTCTTGCATACATTTTATTTTTTGTACAAATACATACAGGTACATGTGTAACTGCAATATTCCCCTGGATACTGTCCGGTACCCTTCACCCTGGTTGCTCCTTGACCTTTTTGTGGCACAGAGACAATCCATCTTCAGTAACCATGTATGGGTGTGTGTCTAATACTTTCTGCTGTTGGGATAACTCATCCATGTCTACGTGTGAGTGTGATTGCACTTTTTGCATTACATGGGCTGTGGACAATTCATCTACATTAGTAAGAGATTAACCTGCTAACCTAACACATCCATCACATGCACATATAGAGACACCCACAGAAGCCTACACAGCCTTAGGCAAGGGCAGTGGAGAATCACGCAACACAGAGTGCACCCTGGCAAAAAAAAAAAACTCAAAGTACTTTTCGAAGAAACATGTGAAGACCAACACCTTCTTCCAATCACACACAATAGCCCCAGATATGATACATTCTGCACCATAGAGACAATCTGAGACATTTCATGATTACATAATTACCCTGTAAAAATAATTTCCATATTTGGATCTCAGAACAGGTAAACAAAGAAGTGTTTACTTGTCATGTAATTATATTAAAGGCTGTATAGTAACTAATCAAAACAATTAATAAAATTTGCGAAACAAGGGCTGAACGTCTTGACAAGTTAGGGAAAATATGTTTAAGCTTTGCTTACTGGAGGGCAAAAATTAAGACTAATAAATATTACGTTTGAGTAAAGAAAAGATTAAATATCAAAAACTTATATCAACAACTATCCACAACTAAAGTAAATTGACAAAATCTTTGGAAATGCCACACTAGAAAACAAAAATCAGGCACATTTCCATTAACTGGTTTGAAGCGAAAGAACTTAGCTGTGTAAAATCATCTAGAATATCATATTTGGGAAGAAGTTGGTCACTCGTGTGAGTTTTCTGATCAAACCTGACACAACAGAATTGCCATGACATTTTAATCTTTTCCAGAGATGCAATTCATAAGTGTTTCATTCCCCATGAAGAGCATATCGTCTTCTTGGAAAGAGACAAAAACAATAATTCAAACAAGTAACTTTTCATATTTCATCCCTTTCTTTTCATTTCCGGTAAGCTCTACCAGAATGCTGGGGTCAGCTTTCTTCTCAGGATGTGAAGGCAACCCTGTAAAGTGAAGGTGCATGCTTGTCTAACTCAATATCTGCAGGCTGTGGATGACAATAAATCATAGCCAATACACCAGATCAGAGGATGCACCACACAACTTTTTAGTCATCAACAAAGTATTCAAAAGTAAAAGTGCAAGTAAAACAGACCACAACATGACACATAACACCAGATCCACATGATGGGAAATTCCCAAAAGCCATTATTAAGAATTAAAATAAAAAGTTACCATTGTACTACCATACTAACATTAAAGGCATAGGCCATCAAATTATTTAATTGTCAATACCAAAATATATATTGGTAAGATAATGGAAAAATGAATAGATTAGATGAATAGCATAGGAATCTATGTTCTGTGGGTTAAGCCTGTTTCCTGTCGTTACCATGAGTTAGGTGACTTTTTAAGTGGACCAGTCAGGCCTTTCAAAATGTATTAGTTGTGACATTATTGTGACGTCATCAGTTATGTCACATCAATGTCTTTTTTCTTCTCCTGGAAGTAAATAGTCTCAAAATCCCACACGCATTTGTAAACTAATCTGCGTGTAAATGTATTTTTGTCTGTGCGTACCAGGTAATTCATGCACACGTATCTAACAGTAAGTCTGTATAGGAGCCTTTTTGAACATGTAAGTAATAGATTTGCAAGGTTGAAACTTTGTGCGTAGAAAGGTAATGTTTGTGCATTTTTGTAATTTGTGCATGTGTAAATGGATTTTGTGTATGTAATTTCTAGACAATTGTGTGTGGCTTTGAACATAAATATGCAAGTACTGTTTTCACAGTTTACAAACAATATGTTACACATACAGAATAATATTGAGTCGATTTTGTCTCCATACTTTAAAGGCCTTTATTGTCCAGAACATAGACAGGAAAGGGGGTCAGACAGAGAGAGAGGGGTAAGAGGTGACATATAGCAAAGAATTGAAACCTGGACCAGCTGCGTCAAGGAGCTGTAGCCTCTTTCTATGGAGCCCTACCAAGTGAGACACCCCTTCGCCACAACAAAACCGTAATTTTTCATCATCTTTTTTTCTAGTCTTTTAGTTTCTGAATTATTGTAATGACGGTTTAAATCACACTGGTATAACCATGGTAAGTTAGCGTCATCATTATAATGTTCATTCCACTTTATTTTCCAGTTGAAGGGAATACTGCCATGCTACTCTGGTCTGTTGCTTTCACTATCGGTTCATAGGTTCAGTTTATGGCCAGGGGACATAAGGGAAATTATTTCTCCTGGGCCCGAAGCTGCAGCTAGCTTTGGGATTAAACCCATTCACTTAACACAGCAGTGGGAAAGCAGACATAGGACTCGGCTTGCAGCCTAATTTTAGCCTCAATATTACCCTGTTGCATCTCCAGTTTTCTGCAGTCCTCTTCCCTTTTCCCATTTGTCCTTTGTACTCTGTATAGCTGTCATCCTTTGTTTTCTCTTCCTCCCATTGCCTTTGCCATTGCTCCTTTATCGTACCTTGAATAACACTTTTTGCTTCCATTTTATCATACGTTACTTTGATATCAATGTATTTTTGCTGTGCACTTTCCTTCACCCTCTTATCTGCCCATTTGTCTCCCCTAACCACTATATGAGGTTGTACCCAAAGAAATCACCACACCACCTCTTAAGCCCTCACTCTTAAAATCCCCCCTACCCATTCACATAGTGCTGCAAACAATTATTTGTTGTACAGAGGGAACTTTCTTCCTGCCCCAAATAAACTCATTAAAAATAGTCAACTAGTCAACTTATCGATTAGTTACAGACACCCCAAGCTCAGACCCTATAAAAGGCCAGCCAAGATACTTTGTTGATCCTCCGCTGGTGATTTTCCATATTTCATGTTTATTTACAGTAAGAATTTGGATTTGTTTGTTGACTGTAGCTGTGACTCTGCTGCCAAAGTCTTTGCTGCAGTTTTAGTGACAGAATTTGTTGTTCCCACACAGAAAACCATACAGCCTAATGTATTTCTTACTGTCAACATCAGAATGAGATTTGTTCTCGGTCTAAACTCTTCCTAACCCCTCTCACTGTGTTGAAACTCTCAGCTATTTGATGGCAAATCTTCAGGATTTGCTTGCTGGGTCATTTACTGCTTCTTGTAGCAACAGTTTTTTGTGACTTATTAAAAAACCTGAGATCGATATTTCAAAATGTCTGCAGCCTGACACAGTGAGTCGTTGCAGTTAACCTTAACTCATATTTTAGGAAAGTTATGCTTTAGTTTGGAGATTACTTCATCTTTGTAGTCTGTCAAACCTCCTGTCACATTAGCCTAAGTAGTAATGAGATTTCTATGCAAAAAAAAATCTCTGTCACTGGCAGAAAACTTCTTAAATGCACCATACATCAGCATCCTCTTTCAGTTCAAACAGATCCAGAAAAAATATACATCAACAACACTTATATTGCGTCTCATAGGCTATTGCATTAGATCAAAGATTTATATTAAGTTAATGCATTTGCTGTACACTGACCTTCGCCACTACTTGTTTTTTTTTTATAATTTCTATGTGGTCAGCAGGCTGTTTCAGCAGAGGAGTGGTCTTAACAATGCATCCGCCCACTGCAGTAACACTAAATTCTATTGGCTTCATTAGGGCAATCTAAATATATGTTAGACTGGTTGGTTATTTCAGCATTTCTCTAATGTAATGCACTCCATGTATGTTCATTTTCTTTGCCAATGTCTTTTTACTACAACCCATGTCCTTTATCAGTTAGTAACAAAGTCTTTGAAATGCTGCATGAGCTGCATCCCATTTTACCATCCTTTAAGTGCAATCAAGGATTCCTCTCCTTCCAGCTGTGCAACTCCTCTCTGCTACAACAGTCAGGTGTTTCTTGTCTAGGCTTTTCTGGTGATTTATGTGGTGGAGGATTAGTTGGTGGTGGATTATTTCCAGCTTCCTCAGTCTTTAGCTAGATGATAGTGTTCTTATGTTGTTAAGATACATATGAGGATAATACAACAGTGATGGTGTAATGGTTACCATCAGAAGGCAACACCTCATTGCAAGTTCTGGTCTATTAGTTGAGCAGTGTTGTATGATTGCTGTTCATCCGTTTCTGAAAGTATAATTTGCCTTAATATCTTTTATGATGTTACACATCATTAAGTGCAGTCTCTTTCCTTCAACTCACCTCTGTTCAATTAGGCCCTGCTAGTGGACTGTCCGCCTCACCATCTCCTGCTTTTTGTTTTTCATCCTGACCTTCCTTTTATTCTCTTAACACACCAGTACATAAAAAACACCATCACATTGCTCATCTTCTCATCCTATCCTAACATGAACTCTTCTCTTTATTATAACAAAGCTGTACTCATTTTTTAAAGTATTTCAGTCCAACCAAATTTATTTTAAGTTCATAACGAGTTTATTAAAAGCTCAGTGTTAGTTTTGTCTTTTTAAAATAGATGTAAAAGTAGTTAAAATGTTTCTTTGGAAGTTATTATTTCAACATAGCATTTACTGGTATGTCAGTTCAAACTGAAGCACAAAACCCTACTGAAGCAAATTATGTGTTTCTATAATGTCTTCATACTAATAACATTCAACAGCTGCATTAAAATGAAGCATGATGAAACTTCAGCTGTTTGCCTGAAAGCTGCATTACTTTTTCCTAGTTATGCAAGCCACAAGACTGTTTACATGTGGGAGGTTAAAAGGATCTTTCTAAATAAAGAAACTCACACTCACATGCGTTACACACATAATTACAAATTACACAGACTAATTTTCATCCTTCTGTAACATAAGAATAAATTCAGCAGCAAAATGATGTTTTTTTTCACACAACAGATGCCCTTTGATGTTAAATTAAGTTTTTACAGTTAGATTAGATGTGCGAAAATAACAGTATGCTACAGGTCCACTTGGAAGTTTACATACTATCATGTAGAATATGAATATCATGGCACAATCAGACTTTCTGTAATGTCTCAAAACTGTTCTTTCCTGGGAAAAGTAACTTTCATACAAGGCATATCTTTTTAAAATAGCAATAACAACTTGAACTTGCAAGTTTAATTTTATCATGATTTTCTAAAATCAACATAGTATAGTATGAAATACACAAGCTCAAAAATGTAAAGTAAATATACTACAGAAGAACTAATCATTTTTAAATACACTGAGCAAGTTACGCATTGCACACATTATAAATTATCAAGCTTCTAGCAGGAATTTTTGGGGGAATATTTAACATTTCTTGCCATTATGGACAAAGATCCATTACTTGTTTGTTTTGTTTGGTTTTTTTGTTTGTTTGTTTTATTTGCTTACGGGTACAGATCAGATTTCTAAGCACAATTTAGCTTAAAGTCAAGACTTCAGGGAGGCTATTCTCAAAGCTTAATGTTAATCTGCTTATGCCATTCACAACCACTTTGTGTAGATGTGAGATTTTTAGGCCATGATGAAGACATGTAAGGTACTCACTAATTATACTACAACCAAAACATTCCAGATAATGATATTACCATTGTAATATTGCTTAAAGGGTTTTACAGCTTGCTTTAAGTTGAATGCCTTGCCAATACTCCTTCAAAAATACCTTCGTCATCAAGGTAAAACTAAATCTTTGACTAAATAGATCAAAAATTTTCACAAGGCTTCTTTTTCATCCTGACGACCAACAGGAAGCCTTAGTAAAGCTTGAAGTTGCCTAATTGTTGTCAATGCAAATGATCCAACCTTTTTTACTTTGTGGCAGGTCTGGGCTGTGATGGTATACCTGGGTATTAAAATTTCTTCCCCGCTGAGGTTGACAGATTTGGTGTTCTTCCAGACCTTTGTAAAGTGACTTCTCTTAATAATTAGTGCTTATTTTATCAAAGTTATATGTTGTACAATAATTTTGCCAACCAAAACTGTGATTAAAAGTCCAGTTTTAATGTGACATTCATGTAAACCTTCAACCAGAACTGACTCTAACATTGGGTTTGAAAATGCAATTAAGGACTGAATTTCAAATTGACAGATTGTAGCCTACATTGATTAAGATCAGCCAAGTGTCTAATGAGACAAAACTTTAAACATAAATCAGCACTGACTGTTGCAGAGAGCTAAGTAAAAAGACAAATTATGTCTTCTTATGTGGAAATAAGTTATCTTCCTTAAAAGGAAGTTTTAAAATAAAATCATTATTATTTAAAAAATCCTCTTGACCAAAATCCATTCTGAAATGCTTTGAAGGAGAAAACCAGGAGTAACATGTAGAAGAACTAAATACTGTCTTTCCATTTATCACAGTCATTTCACCAAACACACAGACACACAAATATTCAACACTGTTGGGGAGTTTTTTTTCTTTTTGTGAAATCCATAACAGTTTTTTTTCCAAAAGTAAAAACTAAAATTTTGTTTAGTTGACTGGCTGAGGAGCGTAGAAGACAGATAACAATGAAACAAATAAGAGAATACAAGACACATAAAAGAGAGAAGGAGGGCAAAACTGACAGAACAAGGAAAGCAAAAAAAAAGGGGGAAATCTAGATGGGAAGATGGGAAAAGACAGGAGAGTCAGACAGGGAAAACAAGGAGGGAAAAGTGGATGGAAGCAGTGAGAGGAGAGAAGAAATGATTCGGAGAAGGAGTGATCGCTGAGGGAGCAGGGGGTGGAGGGATTAAGGGGGTAAGGGAGTGTAAAGAGAGTGAAGGAAGAAAGAGAGAAAGACAAGAGAGGCATTGTACTGTGTGGCAGCCCCTGGTTGCTGTTTTCTTAGGTTGCCACGGCAACCACAGGAGAGAGGGCTGATAAGTTAACCAGATGGTTAGAGACTCCAAAATGAAGCAGAGCGTGCATTTATGTGTGTGTGAGTGTGTGTGTGTGTGTGTGTGTGTGTGTGTGCAAGCAATGCTGTTTCAGTGGTGTCTCGGTCTTATAGAATCTCTGGTGATGATGGATGACAAGTGACAGTTTTTTAAAATTCTTTTTCTATTTTAATTTGTTCACGTTTACCCAAAAGACACAAGAACACGCAAAAACCTGGAAAAGTACATCTTTTTTCCACTCCAGCCATCATTTCTCTCTCTAGCTCTCTCTTTCTCTCTTTCTTTCTTTGTATTCCTTCTGTTTTTGTTTCTTTCTGCTTTCATCTCTTTGGTAACGTTATTAATGATTTTCACATTACAGTTTTTACAGAATCTCCATTCCCTTCCTACACTTTCCTTTGAGGCTCAAAAAGTTGGCAAGAGACCACTGAAATGATTTTCACTATTGAAAAAAAATGTAAAATCCTGGTAGTAGACTCATCATTGTTTTATTTACTTTTTAGATATATCCCTGTGGATCAGGTTTCAGTAGAACAGTGGGATAGCAATGGGTATTATGTAATTTACAACATCTATTAGCATGTTACTGGCTCTGATGTAGGTGCAGCCGCATAAATGACAAACTGATAGAGAAGGCTGGCAATGTGCTGGGAGCGCATGAAGCCCCTGGAGCTAACTTTACATTGCACAGGCAACTGAACAAAATTAAAAACACTGCACACCCTCCTAAAAACACTGATTAAACAACTGTGTGCTCAATCCGAGGCTTCTTCACCTTCAGTGCGGCAAAAAATGGTCACTAAGCCAGTACAGTAATAGCCCTAAACATTGACTGTTTATGGTTACTAAAGAATAATAGAATTAGTTTATTTATACTGTAAAAATATTGTTTCTTTTTAGGGATCAATAATGTATCTTTCATTTACATTTTCTGTTGGTTAATAAAAGACAGAAAAACCTTTACTAGTAACATAGTAAAAAAGCTGTGTTACTAATACAATACACTGTTACAATTTACTCCACCCTGCTCAAGTATCATCAAATGATTGCTTGCAGGTGTGTAACCACTGTTGTTGAAGGTAAGCCTTGTCACATTAATAGCTGAACCATTAGGGTAACATGAGGCAGGTAGATACAGAAGAAAGTAAATAAAAAAAAAAAATTTTTTAAAAACTTACTGAGAAAAGAAACAAAAACATTAGAAAATGACCCAAAAAAATGGAAAGTAGGACTGGAAGATAACTTATACAAAAACAGGCAACTGGCACTGATTGACCCATAATTACATAAATAAACATACATAAATACAACTGGGGAAATGGTTCAGTAAAATCAGAAATAAAGTAACTACAAATAACTACCCTGAATGACTAATTAGGAGGTAGGTAAGGCTTCTCAGTATGGTATTCGACAATCATCTGCATTAAAACTGGGACCATCATCAGCTGAGCAGCAAGCTGCATTCATGTTGTCATAGAGTGTGTGTATACTGGACAGTTGCTTGACAGAAAAATATGGTTTTATGCTGATAAAGGCCATTAATCACTGTTGTTGGCAAACCTACCTCATTAACTGTTTCTTTACATGCAGAAACTGTTCTATAAATTAATTTTATGCACGCTTACATTAGAGGACACAAAAATTAAAAGGTATGCATATTTAACTGTAGTTTTAAATTATTTGATATTGTCAAAATTATCTGTAAAGTCATAGCAGTACAGTAAATTAATGCACTGCTAAGTTTGACTTAAGAGTCAGAAAGAAAACTTACAGAAATATACTTATGCCAGATAAGTATGTCCTTATACTTCATATATATTTGACAACCACTGACCAGTCTATGCTGCATGTTGTTTCCTCTTGTGTCACTTTATCATAGTTTTTGTACTGGTTACACAAACAGCACCCCACTTTTACATCCTACCAGAAGGTGGGAGGTTTGACTGAATTTCTGTGTCAGTAATGAGGCATCCTGTTTGCATGTAGTGCCTTGATTCTGTCTTTTAGGGAGGGCACTTTTAAAAACAATGCTCAAATCAGCTTTCATGCCTATATGGTAAAGGCCTCCAATAATTTATTTTGATATTGGCAAAAGCTAATCATATGGCCTAAAGTGTGTGGCTTACTCAGAATGAAGATGAATAAATGTACTCTTGTACATTTCAGTGCAGACCAGATCATCTGGTCTGCACTGAAATGCTTCCTCTGGAAAATTTAGGTATACAGTTCATCCTTTTCTTAGAAGGTTTTATGTTTGACTTTATGTACTTTACATTCTTTCAAAAAATACATAAATGATCTCCTTCCTATTATTATCTGGGCACAAAGTGTCATCTATGATGGAGAATATATAGCAAGCATCTTTTTTTTTTTAATCCTTTCCTATTGCTTATTTATATTGGATGTGTGGCCAGTGCTGTGGTGTGTGTTTGGACGTGTGCATATGAAAGAGTGCAAGTCGTTGTCAAGGCCAACAAGAAAGAGAATTTTATCAGTTTAATTTAAAAGTGAGAGTAAGTCTGTGTGTGCGTGCCCCTGTAGTGTGTCTTTGTGAAGGAGGACCAAGGGAGATGAAAGAAGAAACTTTCTTTTCCTTTTATGAAGATTAATTTTTACAACCTGAAGGCCTGAAGCAAAAAGAGGGGAAAGAACAGAGAGAATTGAGGTGAAGGATACGGATGAAGATGTGAGGAGCAAAAGCTGCAGAAACGTTATGCAAAACAAATAATGAAGGAAAAAAATGAATAGAGGAAGGAAGCAAGGGCAGGAAAAACCATGGAAAGTGTTAAATTAATGCTAATCTGCTATACCTGCTGAATCACTGGAGAGCTGTGACCTATCCTTGATGGAAGTACGTAGCAAACACCCAGTATAGGTTGTCAGTCCATCCCTGAGTTAACACAAAGAGACAGACCCCAATCAATTACCAACACAGGCACATGGAGAAAATGCTAACTTCATGTAGAAAAAAGACAAGAATACATTTTACAAGAAGTCAATTTCTGTCTGCCACACAAATCATGCCATAACAAACGACATCATAAAGGAACAATATCGATCAGGGATCCTATAAAATAAGCAAGTCCCTCTTACACAGTTGTAAGTCAACCATTGGGCAATACTTAAGTACATACGAGCATGCACGCTTCTATGCAGACCCTGAAAATTACATTTTTTGGAGGAGACTAATAGAGGAAAACCTTAAGCTCCTGCAGGAAAGCAAGCTTTGTTCATCATCCATTATCGTCCTTAAAATATAGACATATTTAATAATTATGAGATTTTTTTTACTGTGATATGTCATTAAAACAAAAAATTCTATCTGTTTGTTGGGTTTACAGAATTTAAGAAACACCTTTCCAAATCTAAGGCTCCATCACATGTTGTGGAGTCTGGTATCTTCAAATCTGAAATATAGTCAGTTCCTACCAACAGGCACTTCTTATCACCTGGACACTTCATACATTTCACAATAATGTTTTTTCTTCTCCTTTTCGCCCACAAATTCAAAAAGATGCAAATACCTCCACTGCCTTCATCTTGTTGCTAGCTGTCCTTATTTGTTGTTTCTTTATATGGCCACAAAACACACAAGCTGAGGTGTCAAAATATCAGCAGTTTCCAATTTCTTATTTGACAGTATAACTTTACCTTGTAAATAACTAATGTAAAAATGTAATTAAATTAGTCGTTTGGGGGAAAGATCTGAGTATACAAATGTGTTACCTTAACCTTACGCACATCAAGCCAGCATAACAAATCGAGCAACGATGCAATGCCAGCTTGTCCTTACAAACATGCCCCACTTTGCCTCAGTTACCTCTCTTATTTACCCAGAGGTAAATCAGGATCAACCTCCATGTCACTACTTTCTTTCACACAGAATGGTGCATAACAAAGGTGCATTATTTCCTGTTTGAAAGACAAATATTAAAAGGTTGTTTGTAATTGTAGCAGTATTGGTGGTAACACTACATATCCATTTTTATTTACTTCTTTCATATTTTCTGGTGAGACTGTAATCAGAAACAAAGTCATGCTCTTCCTAGTGATGGTGAGAAGAGATAAATATCTTTCATGACCAAGTAAAGACAAATAAATGGAAGAGCAGGACACCAGTATTTACCCACTGTGTACATTAGTTTGTTTCTAATTCAGTCTGTCTCCAGTCCATGAGGTATGCCTCCCTCATGACAGTCTGGCTGGCAGTGCCATGGATACACACACCCACACAGTTTCACATACAATAAACACACGCACCAAACCATACACACACAAATTTAATATTAGTATTTGTGCACATGCATTCACAAAACTGAGGAATTCTGGTCTTTTGCCAGCAGACATACAGTGAAAGACAGTTTTGTCTGCTGGGGAAAAAAAAGAAGAGAATGGAAGGGGGAGAGGAAAGAGGGGCAGAGAAAAGGGAAAGTCAAGGTGATAGTGGTCAAAGATGGACATGGACAGAAAGCAACAGAGGCGAGAGGCTGGTGCAGGCTGAGGACTGAGAGTCAGGGGGATAGACAGATGATAGGTACAGATAAGGGAGGAGTGAAAAAATTAAATAAGTAGAAAGAACGAGGGAGAGTGTAGAAATGGGAGCTGCACAGAAACAGAGAGTGTGTGTTAACAGTATGGCAGCAGTAGCAGCAACATTCCTGGCTGAACAGATCAGCTGGCCTGAGGAGAAAGACAAACACAGGAGAGGAAACCATGTCTAGACCACTGCTAGACACACATTTACAGAAACACATGCACAGTGAAAAGTGAAAATACACACATTCACAGACGCGCATCAACCTGCTAGTTAGACAAGGTGGGCGACTGCCAAGCACTGCCAAGAACCTGGTAGGGGGGAGAAAGGAGGCGGAGGGAGATGGAAAAATAGGAAAAATAGAGATAGGAGGGAAAGAAAGGCCCAGGAAGAGACATAGGGAGAGGTAGGAGAAATGGGCAGAAAGTGTTACTGCCAATGGGAGACCAGTTTATTATCAAGTTTCTGCAGGATCCTGATGATGTGGAAAAGTACTGTGGGTGGCTAAAGCATATCACTTATAGGTAAACACTGGATGGGGTGGGGGGGGGGGGGGGGGGGGAATTTCTTTTTCCTTCTGGCCTTTATAGCTTTTTTGGTGACCCCATCTGCTCCTTCCCAAATTCAACAACAAGCTCAATCAGCAACACA